>LPNX010707450.1:75078-249601 GCA_001517045.1 Pseudotsuga menziesii
CGTATGATAAGATGCTCCAGAATCAATAAGCCATTCATTTGAAGTAGAAGAAGAAGATGCAGTATAAGAGTAACCAGAAGCACAAAGTGCATGTCCATGAGAGTTAGATTCTGAAGACGAATCTATGCTGATGTGGTGCTTCTTCATTGCTGCTTCCAAGGCTGCCATCTTCTTGAAACACTTAGATTCATCATGATTATCTTTCCCACAAAAATTGCAATGACACTCAGTCTTCTTTCCTTTTTGCTTGGGTCCTTTGTCATTTTTTAAAGAAGAAGCTGACTGAGAGGGTTTGGGATCCTTGTTGTTTGGCTTATTATTGCGAAAATTCTGTTTCTTGGGAGGCTTGGACTTTTCTTTCTGTTAGGACAATAAGACTTTCCCAGATGTATCTGCATTGTTAATTATTCCAAGATGAATGAGCTTATCTTGCTTTCTAATTAAGGAATCACAAAAGGATTCAAGACTAGGCTCTTGATAACTAGCTGCAGTCAAGGATTCTTTCATGGAGTAGAATGTAGATACAAAAACAGAATATGCAGGTCCAAGTTTGGAAAGAATATGATAAATACATTGTTTGTCTTCTTTCTTAATCTTGCATTCTGCACATAAGAGTCTAAGAGTTTTATACTTAGATATATTGTCTTGAATGCATGAAAAATCATTTGGATTCAAGGAAAGCAACTCATTCTCAAGTTGATGACCCCGAATTTCATTGTGTTTTACCAAACACAGATTCCAACTTTTCCCAAGCTTTATCAGGTTCATCAATTCCAGATATGTGGAATCGCAAATCAGTAGAGATTGACATCCCAATCAATCCACGAGTTTCTGTAGACACTGAGAGGGGGGGTGAATCAGTGTAAAGCAATTTTTACAACTTTTCTTGACCTGTCACACTTAACTACTAATTCATCATTTCCTTGTTCTAACAATCTCATAAACATTTCATATCATTCACATATCATAGCATTTAACTCAACAAGAATCTTAACATAGAAGAACACCACACCATATAAATTTGTAATCTTTTTATATTATTTTGGTCCGGCTACAACCGTTAGGCAAAATCAGCACCTACTGATATATAGAGCACCTACTCTGTATCCAGGACCCTGCCTGGTTTTCTTAGACCCTGCTAAGAAGGGTTTGAGGTATCCTAACCTCAAAAAGGCAAGTCAAGCTTGCAAATATTAAAGCTCACTGTTACATTACTTCATCACTTGTCTCTTCGATCTGTTGCTGGTCAATACTGCTGTTTACTTTCATTAACACTGCTGCAACACACCTGCTCTTCAATACTGCCAAGTTATCAAGGACTGCTCATCTCTGCTGTTGCTGTTCAGCTGCTCATCAACTTCTTGTTCATTTGCTCACTGCTGCTCATTAATCTCTGGTCAATCTCAGCTTATTAACCTCTGCTGCTCATCCTCTTCACTGCTCATCAATCTTCTTGTTCTTCTGCTCATCATCACCACTGCTGGTCATAGTCTCAATCTCTGCTCAAATATCTGTGCACATCAATCATCAATCACAGCTGCTCAATACACTGCTGATTCATCAAGGTCTGTTCAATGAACTGCTGCTGCCATCAACTTGTCATGTCTTGGCTCTTTGTAAATGTATTGTCACTTAGACCATTGAACTATGTATACACTTCTGAAACATTACTACTGCTGATGTATGTGACTAGGGAAACATAGGAACACAAAAAGCTTACTTATAGTGCATGTCTGCCCAAACAAAGACAGTCTCAAATGCTGTGAAAGACTTCAATCTAAGTCAAACTCAGACTGTGGATGAAACTGTGGTCTCTAGGGCTGTTCATTCTTCACAGGATTGTATGCTTTATCTATGCATGTTTTATATTGTGGAAACCTTCAAACAATCCTCGAATTTTTCATGCTCATGGTCAATCTTGGATGTCATTCAAATTCAGAGTTGTGTACCCAAAGCAAGTCCCAAAAATTGGACAGTTGTAAAAGATGTCAAGATTGTGTGTGTAAGCAACTTAGTCAATCTGCCTTTACTTTAGCATCCTTGGGGCTTTACAACCATCTGAGTTCAGAGTTCACTTTCATTGTATGCATACATGTAACTGAGATATCATGAATAGACTACTGCTCATCTCTGTCATTGTCCAGCTAGGGCATCACCACTGTTGTCAAAGGTCTGTTAACCAAGTCATAATCACTGTGGAAACATCATGCATATATAACTGGGTATGCTCAAGCCTTTAACTGGTCTTGAAGGGTGGCTTCTTGCTCATTTAAATGGTGACAACCATTTACAAAGATATGTCATATTCTTATCTTGGATGGAGGGTTTGGACGTAGCAATCTTTCCTTTTCAATGTACCTGCCAAATATTCTCAGAACCAGTTAGATCATGGATCAGATCATCATTTCATTTCGGTAGCACTGATTTAATAGTTTTTCAATCTGTTACAGACATATTCTGTTCTTGAGTTCAACTTATTCTCTGGTTGCATAACATGACATTATCACAAGGTTGCTATACTTTACAAAACCAAAGATCTTCAACACAACCAATATCTTTTGTACATGTGGCTTGTCAATCTACTTCAAGTCTATAACATCCAAAACTTTCTCTTGTGGACCGAGATCAAAAGAAACTTTAATTTGCAACTTGACTAGGGTTGCTCCTGGGCAATTCCACAATCGAATTTAGTACTCAGTGATCACCGTATCCTTAGTTTTAATCTCCTTCAAGAGCTGCGGCTTCCTGAGTAAACTTCTTCTTTGTTGAGTTCAGAGATATGCAACTAAAAACATGATTATTCTACTGTAGTCACAAATCAGAGAGGTCTGAAACTTCGAGAAAGTTTGTTTAAGCCTGCGGTTTCCTCAACATATACGAAGATTAGACTTCTTTCCTTTTCAAGTATACACCAGCACCATGACCTTCTTCTTCAAGTATGTAGCTGAGATCAATGTCTTGATCCTTGGCTTTTATTCCTTGTCTTTCTTGTTGCTGTACCAAAAAAAAATCAGAGAAGAATCAAGGCTTTAAGATTTACTTAAAGTCTGCACTGCTTTATCATCCTGAGACTCTGAGCTTTATCCTTCTTTTCTCATGGTTGTGGGTGCCTCAGTCAGTGAATCTGAAATTCCTATGTCCAAAAATACCTCAGTTCAGCTGAGATCACTTGCATCTTCCTTCAAACTGTTGCCTCGGTGAAGCCCGAAAATCAGAGAAAAGAAAAAGAAAAACTTCATCGAAACTCCACTCCTCCACTGTGATTACCTCAGGCAAGTTATGTCCCGAAAATTAGAGTTTTATCTCACTTTTCTTTGTTGCTGCAAAAATTTGAATTATGGAAACCCTCCATCCATTGTCTCAGAGGACTGAACGTTGTCTCAAAGGACTGAAAAATTTCCATAGCCAGCGAACTGCTCCCCACAGAAAATTTTCACACAAAACGAGCTGCTCCCAAAAAAATTTCCACTGCTCCTGCGGCTGCCTCAAACCCTAGACCCGAAAATCTCAGAGCTTCTTTGAAAATACACCTTACAAAAAATGAATTCGTGAAATAGTATTTATACTGAAACTCCACATAAAATTTTTGGGCCGACCTTCCATTTTTGTTGGGCCGACTTTCTCCCATATAAATTTATTTATTTAAAACAAATAATGTTTTGAGCTGACATACAAAAATATTTTAATTTTTCTTGTGGAGCCGACTTGCTATTGATCTGGGCCGGCTTCACATTTTTTTTATTTATGGAGCCGACATGCTATATCTCCCTTTTTTTAATTTTGGGCCGACATTGCATTAAAATAAATGTTTTTAATGAGACAAATTCTAGAACCAACCAATGTGGGTCCAATATATTACAAGCCCTGAGTTCTTCATATGTCCACGACCCTTCAAGGCTTTTTTTTCAAGGCAAGGGCATCCACCACATGCCAAAGACCATATAAGGTCATCAGCATCATAATACATACAAGGGTTTCATCAAAGTGCCATCAACTCATCCAAGTAGTGGGCTCCATGACCTTTGCCAGGGCATCATGGTCTTCATCAGGGATTCCAAGACTTCATGGGCTTCTCCAACGTCTACCGGGGCTTCAAGACCATCTTTAGGGTCTTCAGCATCATCATCTGCGTCTTCAATATCTTCATCAAAGTGGCAGCATCAATGACATCAAGTCCATGTTGGCATCAATGACAATTTCACCAACAGTTTCATCACATCTATTTTCCCATTTAATTTTCTTATCATCATCAGTGGGTTTTGTTTCTTTCCCTGAGGTTATCCTGAAAAGTCCCCTACTTCGTAGAACATCCTCCATACGAGATTTCCATGAGAAATAGTTAGAACTTGTAAGTATAATATCACAAGGGGCAGCCATACTGTTAAATAATGGCTGAAAAAATAGAAACTAACTGTCTAGTTGCAAAGAGCTCGAAAAAATATGCGGTTTTAAAAAAAAGGGCACTGAAAACTGATTCTGGATGATGAAGTTATGCTTGATCAAAGAAAATGTTGAAGATGTCCCCAATAGTGACGTGGTAGATATTAACTTGACCAACTAAAAAAAAGAACCCCCCTCTTCTCAAGATCAACCTTTGATAATCACTTTACAATAAAGTTGCTTTGAAGTGAATCACTTTTGTAGAATAAGTGAAGTTTTCTCTCGTTCTCCGTGCTTGTTTTTTTTTTTCTTGCAAATCACAAAAAAAACGAAAAAAAAAACTTTTTCCACACAATGGGGTTAGATCTTGGTTAGCTTACCCGGAAAGTCTACATTTTCAAGTTTTCTCGCTGTTTCTGATTTGCCGTGATCGCACAAGGTGCACGGCAAAGAGCATACATAGTCGAGAAGACAAGAAAAAAAAAAACTTTCCCTTACTGTTTCTGATTCGCCGCGATCGCGCAAGGTGCACGGCAAAGAGCATACGCAGTCAGGGAAGGCAACAGTCCGAGACTAAAACAAAAAAGGTCTAATAATAAAATTGATAGGATATGAGATATTTAAAAAAAAAAAATCCGCCACTGTAACATTATACCTTCAGATTTGCTGAAATTGGTGTTTCTAGAACAAACGGAAAGGGTTTTTCGGTGAAACGAAAACTATTTCCCAATGGAAACGACACTCCGAATGCAATGGAATAGCTACCATAGGGAAAAAATGCATAGAAAATCAAGAACCAAAAACCCTTTTAAAGTTTCGGTAAACACCGGTTCCATATCTTGATCAAAACCGAAAGCGGCTCTTCATAAAAGCTCTGATACCATGTTTGGGTACATAAGGTACTCCCAAAAGACCGAACACCTTGAGCAACCGCTTCACACAAATAGATTACAGATCAACACACCGATGTTTGTTACGTGGTTAAAATCCTCGAGAGGGAAACAGTTCACGGCCCTAGCCAAATAGCTACTTGAAGCAATTTATTATGCAAAAGAAAGAAAGTTACATGAGCTTCTCATAATCGATCAACTAGCCAAGGACCCTCTATGCTCTTTAAATAGAGATCATAGACCAGTCGGGTGTTAAGCCACGGATCAATGGTAGGTATGATCTATAAGAGAAGTTGAATCGTCGGATCACTCTATGTCTAGAACATATTGTGACCGTCGGATTAGAATATTTACAAATCCATACTAATGCATACTAAAGAAATACACTTTTACCTAACGGATATATTACACAAGTTGATTTTAACTAACTCTTAAGTGTCTAAATATCCTAACAAGAATGGTTCACGTTATGCCTTCAACCTTATACACAAAGACCTTAATAACACAAAGGACTAGGTTATAATATGTTAAGCCCTATACATTATATGCCATGTAAATGTTAAAGTGCAGGTAAAATTAAATCAATGTCATAAGACCATAAACAATAATGGTAGCCAGTGCAAACCTAGGCTTAATAACACCCAACCTTGCGTAAACAACAACTAATGACCGTAATAATAATCACTATGATAGGACTGTAGGTCTGTTCGTCATCCAAGCTGTGTGGTAGTGAGCATAGGCAGTATGTCTTATTTCACTGTTATAGTTAGTTTTCCATCATCAAGTGCACCTGCACAAAACACAGAATGAAATGCATTAGTTCAATAAGAACTAAAGTAATCCCTGTAGCGACAAGTAAAATTAGTTACCTTTCAAGTGTTTTTACAAGGGAAACAAGTCCCTCCACTCCACCCGTTGACAACACAAGCTAAGTCGGAATTATTCATAAAACAATAATCAAACTTTATAACCAATGAGTAAACAATTATCCGTACAGACATACATATAAATACATAACCATCTAACTTAGATATTAAGCAACATAACGACAACATAACATTACACTAATAATCACATCGGGAAAACATAGAGAAGGAAGTAAGAACAACTTACTTTTATACAGTACAGTGAATCAAAGTACGACACATTCCGCATAAGTTAAGATAATGTCCAGATCATGTAGCATTTGACTAGCCTAATAATTTTTTATTTTTATTTTCAAATTTTGGGGACATTACAAGTGGTATCAGAGCCCAGTTTCAACACTAAGAGACTGAATGGGCATACCAGGCATTCGTTGCAAGAAAATAAAATATTTTTCAAAATTTTGTTAACTAACATAAATTTTTCCTGTTATTAAAAATTTGCAATTGCAAGATTTTAAAAGAACAGTTGAGAACATGGAACACTGAAGAAGACAAGAGTCGGCAAGGAAAGTTGAATACCCCAACCCAGGAAGTAGAACTGGTGGTGGAACTAAATTCTGATATAATGAAAATCATACAGAGTCTCCAAGCAGACTCGCAGAGTTTCAGAGACGATAATTTGAATGAAAGAAATGAACAACAAGTAATTAATGAAGCATTCCTATGAAACATGACCGGAGGAAGCCCGCAGGGAAAACCCACTCATTCCACAAATAGGTTCAAGAAAGAATTTTATCATAAACGGGCCAGCAGCCCGAGAGAAGGAAAAGAAGAACATACCCCTGAAGCTCCAGAAGGAGATTATCACAGTCTTTCTAGTGATGACTCTCTTTTTCCATGCAGAAAGAAACTGAGAAATGATGACAATCTCTTAGGAGAGTACCGAAAAATAAAAGCCCCAACATATGAAGAAGAGATGAAAACAGGGGAGAAAGCTGAAGAATGGCTTTTGGATATGAGCAAATATTTTCGAGTTCATAATTATAGCGAAATGAAAGCTCGCCTAGCCATCTATAACTTAAATGGCAAAGCAACTAGATGGTGGAGAGACTTGAAGCATACCAAGAAAGATGAGTTAAGAGAAATACGGTGGAGTAAGTTCAGGAGAAATACCTGTCAGAAAGGTTCTTCGACAGAAAGGTGAAAGAGTTTCACGAGTTACGTATGGGATCCATGACTATGGATGCTTTTAATAACAGATTTTTGGATCTGTTGCATTATGTGCCATACATCAAGGACGAGAAAGTAAAAATACAGTAGTTTTTAGGATGTCTTCCTCCCAACTTTCGGGAAAGGATTGAATTTGACATGCCTAAAACATTTGACACCACCTTACACAAAGCTAGGCTTTGCTATGAGCATGGACAGTTGAGGCAAGAAAACATCAACAGAAGTTGAGACAGGTCTAGGACCTTCTCAGACAATCGCAAACCGGGTTTTAACCCATCCCCTTACAGAAAACAGAACAACAGTTTTCCAGCCAACAAGAACTTCAACAAAACGGGTACAAAGCCATATGTATCAGCTTCAAATGCAAATAAGCTAGTAGCGAATGGGGGAGCCAATGTTTCCCTGCTGCAAATCAAATGCTGGAAATGCCAAGGGCCTTAGTATGCCTGAGACCGTAAGAACAAGACCAATGGGGTCTTGCACAACTTACAAGAAGAACCAACGGTAGAAGACATAGCTGGAACACTGCGGATTTATGCAGCCTTAAATGGTCGATAGGCAGACCATCAGGCTACCATGGTTGAGATAGAAGGTAAGATCTTAAGCGCTTCTATTTCAATACTGATTGACCTCGGTGCTTACCAGAGCTATGTATCGCCTAAAATTGTTGATGTATGTAAACTAGGCAAAGTTAAACATGATAAACCTTGGCTGGTGCAATTAGCCACAGGTACGAAACGAAAAGTTTCGGAAATAGTTAAAGATTGTGAGGTAATCCTGAATGGTTTTCATACTAGAGTAAACCTGAACATCCTACCCTTAGGATGATATGATATACTTATTGGCATGGATTGGTTGGAACAACACCATGTCATGCTCGATTGCTTATGCAAGTCAATCTTATGTACAGATAACCAAGGGTATCAAGTGAAGATTCAAGGCATACCTAAGAAAGTTTCCGTAAGGCAGATATCCTCTTTACAAGCAAAGAAGTGCATTAGGAAAGGTTGCAAGTTGTTTGCCGTAAACAACCAAGACAGAGAAGCTGAAAGAGAATAGCACATTGAGGACTTTCCAGCGCTTGTAGATTTCAGGGACGTACTTCCTGAGGAAATCCTAGGATTACCACCGAAACGAGACCTAGACTTTTCCATAGAACTGACACCAAGATCAGTTTCGGCTTCAAAAGCCCCTTACTGCATGAGTGCACCAGAGTTGGTGGAACTCAAACTGCAGTTGCAGTAGTTGATTGAGAAAGGATATATCCGACTGAGTGTGTCCCCTTGGGGAGCACCGATAATTTTCGTAAAGAAAAAGGATGGTACGATGTGGATGTGCATCGATTACCTTCAGCTTAACAAGATGACTATCAAGAACCGATTTCCACTCCCTAGGATCGATGACTTGTTCGATCAAGTAGGAGGAGCCAAGATCTTTTCGAAAATCGACATGCGATCCGGGTACCATCAGGTACAGATTCGCGACGAGGATATTCACAAAACCGTCTTTCGTACAAGGTACGACCACTACGAGTTTGTAGTAATGCCGTTCGGGTTGACCAATGCACCCGCGAACTTTGTGTATGATGAACAGTATATTCAGTAAATACCTGGATAAATTTGTTTTGGTCTTTATAGACGACATCCTAGTTTACTCTAAGAGTAAAGAGGAACACGAGGAACACCTCCGCATAGTGCTACGGGTGTTACAAGAACACCAGCTCTGAGCCAAGTTTAGTAAATGTGATTTTACAAACCACAGATACAGTACTTGGGTCACATCATCTCCGAGACGAGAATAGCTGTGGACCTAGAAAAGATTAAAGCCATAGAAGATTGGCCTACCCCTTCTAGTGTCATCGACAATAGATCCTTTTTGGGATTAGTCGGTTATTACCGGAAGTTCATTGAGAACTTCTCGAGAATAGCTTGTCCCATGACTACTTTGCAAAAGAAGGCAAATAAGTTCTTATGGACGGCCAAGTGTGAGGAAAGTTTCCAAAATCTTAAACAGCTTTTGACGACCGCACCGATACTACGAATTGCGGATCCCGATGGGGATTTCGTTGTGTTATCGATTAGGTTGCACCTAGTTGGACTTTCAGTGAGCCGCCAGTAATGAACAAGATGCTTGTTCATATTCAGAGTTCAGAAGTCATTTCAGGCCTTCAGGGTCGTTTTATTTTTTGTAACACATGTTCATACCCCCTTGGGGAAATTGTAAAAAATGTCCTAGCATTTAATTTTTTATAAAAGGCTCAGCTTCTCGGACTTGAGCATCAAGCCGACTAGCCCAGAGTGTTTATTCCCTTAGTTATTATTGGTTGTTGAACAAACGACTAATAATTTCTGAGTTTTTCACTCACACCTCCAAAGCTGGGGTAGTCATCTTGGTGTTTCGGCCTAGGGAGGTTATTAGAGCCTTCGTGTTGGTGTTTTTCACCATGTTAGGCATTCGAATTGAGTCGTATGAACATGTACTAGGTCCCCCTAGAGTTTCGTCAATTTCCGCAAAATATAATTTTTTCCGTTTTTTAAGCCAATTTTTTAATGGTTTAATTAAAAAACTTCAAATTGTAATAAAAGTCAGATACAGAGTCCGTTTCTGACGTGGGGACACTCGTTTTCACACCCAGAGCATCCACTTTACCCTTGGGACCACTTTCTACATCAGTTGGGCAGCCGGAAAACCACCTGAGGCATTATTTGGGCTAAAAGTGCATAAAAATAGCATTTTAATGCTAAATTATGACAAATTGACACTATAGTCAAAAGTTGAAAAGTCAAATTTATTAAAATATTTGAGTGGTGGGGTGACATGTCATGGGACCCCCTAGTGCTTACGATCTCTTTGGAATTAAAGTTTAAATTAAACTTTGATTTAATGGGTGGATATTAGTGTGAGGATAAAGAGGTGACATCCATGCTAATGAAGTGAAGTGCGAGTTACGTGGATGAATGGACCCCACTTCTTATTAGTTTGAGGTTTTTAATTTTTGATAAAATCATATGATATCATTTGCATGGGAGTTGCGCATCGGTTAGGTGGAGCTCACGTGAGAGGGTGGAGACGTCAACCAAATTTGTTGTTCATGCTGGCATTTTGGAGTTGCGTTGGCATGAGATGAGTGGACCCTGTAATACCCCAGTTTTGACCCCGTTTGCATTAAAAGATACATGATGTATATGTTGTAATTAATCGTGGTGTGGAGCTAAAGGCAAAAGCTCCACCACCGATTTGGTTGTGTATGTTTCGGCGATAGGGATCGTTGCTGATGGTATATCGTGCTATCTGGCACATTATAGTTTTGGGCATCATATAAATATGCACATTAATTAAAATAAACCTACAGCTAGCTAGCAGGACTTCCCGTCTTTGCCCCACATACACTCCACCAGCGAGCTCGCTCTTCCTCACGCGGAGGGTAGGGAAATGGTCACCACTCTTCCACTCTTCCACTCACAGTTTTGGTCTTGCTCATACACATGCAGGGGGGTTGCTTCCTCACGTGGGCACCATTTGGGGGATCCCGATCGCTTATTCATCTCGTGCAGGGACGCACAGGGTTCACCTTGGTTTTGGGACTCACGCAGCGAGTCGGGAAGCCATGTTCTGTCACCCATGATTTCCTGTGAATGAGCCTTCGCGTTCTGTGCGGTGTGTAAGTTTATGCTTGTTCTCCTTACCGATTGTGGTCTGCGTTTATGTTTTCCCTGTCCATGCTGGGAGTTTGGCTTCTTTCCCATTTGCGGACTGTGTAATGTTGCCATCGTTTCATTGTGAGATTGGGGCTGTTGTCTTCCCCTGGTTGGGTCATTATGTATGCAAGTACCTTTTTGGGTTGCTGGTGAGTTGTTTTGGCCACGCTAGGGCCAAGAACAACTCTGAGTCGTCTTGTTGACTTGAGCTTTGTTCACCTTTTCGTTTGGGGTTGTCACCCTGTTGGCTTTATTTTTCATCATAGAGCTGTGAGCTGTTTGTTTTACTGGGGTATGCAGTGGTTGGTCTTCGGACTGTTGAGAGTAGAATTAGAGGTTGGGTATGCTTAAGAAAACTGGTGTTTGAAGCCACTCAAACAGAGTTAGACTGTTGGCTTTCTTCTTCACAACCCTTGAAGAGTATTAGAAAGGGAAGTTAGGGCCTGAGGGACTCTGAAGCAGAGAAAGGACTGATTCCTGTTGATGGGTGTGTGGATGTCTTAGAAGTTCGGTTAACTCTGGTGTAAGCGTCCTTAGCTCTCCATTGAGGCCACCAACTTAGCATTTAGCCTTTCCTAGCTCCTTGACGGCCTGATAAACCCTACTGTGTGGGCTTGCCTGAATTGTGTACCTTGGCTATGTGTAAGCCTGCTTTGACCCTTATTCCTTGAGGAGTCATGCCCAACTCGGGGGTGGCAGTGTTGCTGAGAGATTGATGAGCACGCTGGCCTATGGTTGGGTGGAACGTTGCAGCGACGTAGCTAGTTGCGGGACGAGATATTTATAAGATAAGCATTCCTGTCCATTTTGCTTCTACATTTACATTACTGTCTAATGTCTAATGAACCATAATGATGAACATGTTGATGCTGGAATGTATATGTTTGCTTCCGCTGTATGTTGAGTAACTATGCATCCTTCTATGTTTTACGCATCTTAGCTTGTTTTATGTTCTAAGCATTTTATATCAGCATTTATGCATGTTTGTGTTCATGGGGCTAGTTCCCCGGAGGTTTTTGATTGTTTGGTAGCATCCTCTTCGCCGGTCAGAGGGTCAGGGACGTTACAGACCCCCTTTACTTTAGCTTTGGTTTCAAATTAATAAAGTTTACCATACGTCAAAGCTTGGATCAACGAATATTTTATGGGTGGAGCTCACGTCACATATAGCCGTACAATCGGGTGAAGGAAATCATGGCTTGCGATTTGGTCTTGGTGAATGGTTGGTATGTGTTGGTAGTTTTTGGTTTGTTGGAGGAGTTTGGTGAGAGAGGTGTCACTCACCTTCTCTGTTCAACTCAGTCCAAGCCCAGTTACACTCTGACTTCATCTTCAGTATTGATGAGGCCCCCTTGGGTCTCCCTTTTCCTATATAAGCTGGTCTCTTCTCCTTTGTTCAGGATCAAAAGGTGGAACCTTTGCTTGTAATATTGTAATAGTTTTCTTGAGTATTGTGAATAAAAGGCTTTGGAGGCAATTTCCGTGTGGGATCTATGGATGTTTGGATAGAGTTTACTCTACATTAGTGAGGTAACCTGTATTTGTTTTCATGCTTGTATATGTTTGGGATTAACTTGCTTTTAGAAGGAAATGGTATTTTTGTAAAGATAAAAGGTAATTCTTGTTAGGTTGCTCTTTTATTGCAAGTCGAAGAAGACTATTTGATATATGTATGATTTCATGCTTGGATCTACATTGTTGTTGTGGTCTCTTTTAGTTTACACAGGTATTTTTTAATCCCCGTTGCTAGTGTTGATAATCTTTTGCAGGAAGCTAAAGCTGGAGTATTGATGAGCGAATGTGCTCTACCTTTCCTTCAGTAAAATTGGAAAATAAGCTTTGTCCCTCTAATTTCACCAAGGAGGCGTTTTCTATCCTTTATTTTTTGCTCTACTCTGGGTTCTTTAACTTTTGATCCACAAATTTCTTAAAATTTTCTTTCGATTTCAAACGTTTCCATATTAGATCCAGCATCTAAAGTCATATCAAAGGTAGATCTAATGTCTAAAAGTTTCTATTTCTAGTCCGCTTCAAAGGTACATTTAAAATTCTAGATCTAGCTACTTTTCCTTTTTTCTGCAAGTTTAAAAATTTTGAAAATTAAAAAGGCTTGTTGAAAGAGTTTTTTTTGTGCATTCTAAAGTTTGATCTAGCATTTTTGTGCTTAAGATTTGGTTGCCATTCTTCTCAAGAGGCAAGCAAAGATCCTAAGAAGGCAAGCTTTCTAGCTTGTCTCACTTAGTTGTTTCTTTTTTTTGTAATCAGTTGTTACTTAGATTTTTTTTTGTAATGTTTTGCATGTTGTCCAAAGACACTTCCAAAGTGTTTTTGGGCATCTTTCACTGACATATGCTTGCTGGTTTTTAGCAGGCCCTTCAAAAAAGAGAAGGAAACTTTGCCCGAAAATAGCTTTTTCAAACATTCGGAACTCCTAGGAGGCTTTCCTAGCTGGGCCTATTTCCTTTGCATGTTGTAAGCCTTTGGATCCCAGATAACAAGGATCAAAGAGCATTCTCTGCTGAAGCATTGTAACTGATTAATAAAAACAAGTTTGAGTAGGCTCGGTAGAGCCCCGTCCCCATCTCCCTTGGGGATTTGTGTCTGTGTCCTTTTTTTGTTTTCTTATATGCTGGTAGCGTAGTTGGCTTTCTTTATCATTTCATGCTTTGTTTGAGTTTTGCAAAAGTAACCTGAATACTTACCCACTGCGCTATACTGAAGTACCATAAGGGAAGAGATTTGAGCAGTGTAGTAATTAAAAAAACAAAAACAATTTTGTTATGCACTGCTAAGTTAAAATAAACCCCCTCGCTTTCTCAAGTACAGGTTCGTGGATAAGGGCTTTCCCGAGTTCTGAATCTGGAAAGAGACTTTTGGGTTTTATCTTTTTCCTAAATCAAAAAACTTGTTCTAAAAAAATAAACCAAGACTCCTTCCCTGTATGCTCTACACTGCTGCAGCTTGTCTGATCAGTTGGCTATATCAGAAAGGGATACGAGTTACTAGATCTAATAGGAAAATCCACACAAGTAATTTTCTCGAGAACTCGGGAGGTTGTAAAGGGTAATCACTACAGAGTCAGGGGGCTACTCTAAGCAAGTTTATCCTTGCCCTGTTGGACACTTGGTATTACCGCTTTAGCACTCAGTTCGAAGGGACTTGACTTGTTGGGCCAAACCCACAATTTACCCATTCCTTAATCAATTCATTTAATAATTTAAAATTTACCAACCAAGACACTGCAATACTTTCATTGAGACTACACTTAGCAACCCACATTTGCAAGCACTCTTTTCATTTTGGCATTGGTCTATTTTTGTTCTTTTTGCATAAGTTAATCTCGCAATGTGTCATTGAATTTTGTGTATCTATTTGAGTTAAAGTGTTGCTAAGGTTAATCTTGTTGGCAGTAATTGGTAATTTTTTAATTCCATCCATTCCATATTAAAACTCCTAGAATTAATTATTTCTCTCGTAGAGTAAAAACCCTAGATTTTACTTTTCATTAGGGTCCACCCCCCTTGGCTTCGCTAGGAGTTGGCCTAGACGGAGGAGTTGAGTATCAGGTGACAACACTTGGCTCGAGCTTGCCCCCAAGGTCGCACCCAGTGGCTTGAAGATTTCTGCCACGTTACCCGAGGTGCGAATTAGGTGGCAACACATTGTTTGCACAGATGCAAGCAAGGAAGGACTCAGAGGAGTCCTCTTACAGAATGATTACACGATCTGTTATGAATCGCGAAAGTTAAAAGAACATGAGCAGAACTTCCCCACCTATGATCTTGAGTTAGCGGCCATCATCCACGCCTTGAAGATGTGGAGGCACTACCTCATGGGAAGGAAATTCCTTCTGAAGACAGACAATGTGAGTCTGAAATATTTATTTGAGCAACCGGATCTGAATGCCAGGCAAGCCAGATGGTTGGCTTTCTTTAGCGAGTACCATTTCGAGCTAAAGCATATAAAGGGCAAAGAGAACACGATTGTTGATGCTTTGAGCCAACGAACTCATATGATATATAAGGTGACTTTAAGGCAGATCGATTTGGATTTACACCAGAGGATTAGAACGACCAACAAAGTTGACCCTTTCTATGTTGAAATCCTCAAGAAGGTCCAAGAGGACAGGTTGTTTCAGCAGCAAAAAGAGTACAAGGTAGACGAAATGGGACTGCTATGGTCCAAGGAGAGATTGTACGTTCCGGAAGGAGGGGACATTCGGTCCAACATCCTCACGGAATTTCATTGGACACCCTACTCAGGGCATCTGGGATATCAAAAGATGATTTTCGCCGTTAAGAGACACTTTTTCTGGCCTAAGTTAAAGGCCGACATAGCGTTGTTTATCACGAAATATCTGGAATGCCAGCTGGTCAAAGCTGAGCACCAGCATCCTTCAGGGTTGCTGCAGCCATTACCCATTCTGGAATGGAAGTGGGAGGTCATTAGTATGGATTTTATCATGGGTCTACCTAAGATTCTATCTTTGTAGTAGTTGAAAAATTGTCAAAAAACAACACATTTCATTCTAGTGAAGTCGACCTACAAGGCAACACACATTGTTGATATCTTCTTGAAGGAGATATTTAGATTGCACGGGATACCCAAGGCAATCATCTCGGATCGAGATACTAAGTTTACTGGGAACGTTTGGAGATCCTTATTCTCCGGATTAGAGACGCAGTTGAACTTTAGTACTGCTTATCACCCGCAGACAGACGGGCATGCAGAACGGGGAAATCAGATTGTAGAGGACATGCTTAGGATGTATGTCATGAACAACCCCACCAAGTGGGAAGATTACTTGCATCTTGCAGAGTTTGCATATAACAACGGATATTGGATTTACGCCAAGACGAGTCCCTTTGAGGTACTCTATGGATGGAAGTGTAGAACACCGGTTACTTGGGATAGCTCAGTGGATCGGCTCATGGTAGGGCCTAACTTCTTATAGGACTTGTAACACTTTGTTACCAAGTTCCAGGTGAACCTTAAAGATGCACAAGACCGCCAAAAAAGCAACAGGGACAAGAAAAGAAAAGCTAAAGATTATCAAATAGATGACCATGTTTACTTGAAAGTAAAAGCAAAACGAAGCTTGTTGAGTTTGGGAAGGTGTGATAAGTTAGCACCTAGATTTTGTGGACCCTTTGATATACTGGCCAAGAGAGGGCCAGTGGCATATGAGCTAGCATTACCCGCTCACACAAGAGTCCATAATGTTTTCCATGCATTTTTATTAAAGAAATATGTTTATGATACTAAACATGTGATTGATTGGTCCTTATTACAAGTGGAACCTGAAGGGGAGTTTGCTCCTGAACTTCTTCATATATTGGACAAGAGAGAGGTGTAGCTCAGGAAGTGCACCATAGTCCAGTTGAAAGTGCAATGGAAGCACTTTGAAGCCGATGAGGCTACTTGGGAGAATGAAGCTACCATGAGAAAGACTTACCCCGCTTTGTTTCATGATTTCATTCCGAGTCCGTAGAACACTAAGGACGGTGTTGTTCTAAGCGGAGAGGGATGTAATATCTCGAATTTTGACCTAACACTTATGGGCATAATCCCCATTGAGTATGATGTTACTTTGATATTTTATTTTGGTATATTAGGTCTAGAACCCCATTGCATATGAACATGATGATTTGTTTGATATATTGGGCATAAGCCAATTACATATGTTTTATGTGTTCGGCGTGGACCCTAAAGCACATGATTGATGAGATGTCTTGTGTTGAGCGAGTAGCTCTGGAGCACATGAGTATTTAAATGTTTGTGATGAGCGAGAAGCTCTGGAGCACATGAGTGTTTATGTTTGTGTTGAGCGAGAAGCTTTGGAACACATGAGTTATGAAAACCTTTGTGTTGAGCATGAAGCTCTGAAGCACATGAAAAGATAAATTGGAAGTGTTGGGCATAAGCCCTGGAGCCTTCCAAGTTGATGTTGAGCATAAGCTTTGGAACATCAGATCCTTGGCCATTGTATCCTTAGGTGTATTCAACAAATACATCCTAGCATTAGTATTGAGCGAAGAGCTCTGAAATTGCACTAAGTATTGTAACTCCCTGTTTTTAGCGTTGAGTATGGGCTTTGGATAAGCGCTAGGAGTTACTGAAAAGAATTAATGTCGAGTGAAAACGACTTGAATAAAACATTGATCTCATTTGACTTATTTTTAAGTGATTAAATGAAATTTCGAATTTCTGTATCTCATCAAGTACTGAAGAACTACCATGTTATACGAGGGAATCCAACATGCAAGGATGTCTAGAGTTGCCTAGCCTAGTAGACCTAACCCCTACCTGAAGGCCGTAATAAAAAAAGTGTCATAAGTTTAGGGATCATGTTATATGATACCTAAAGACAAATGTTAACAAATGATATATATATATATATTTTATACATGGTATGTATAAAGAGTAGGCACAGTAATAATATTAATAGTTATAAGAAATAAGAAAAAGGCTCCATCTATTATTATTATTACTAAAAGATAATTAAATATTAAAATACCTACAAGAGTCCAAATAAGAACTAGTTAAAAGTTCCTAAGTTAGATATTAAAAGTGCCTAAATTACATAAAAGGATTAAATCAAGAAATCAAATGATTCTCGATTTAACTGCCCCTTTGACTGAAAAGTCTGCCTATAAAGACCCAAGCCAAAGAGAGGCTTGGGGATCTTCCATCTTTTTGGTAATTCCATATGCTGCTTAATTATTTTCAAGAGAGTTCTTGGAAAACATTTTTCCTAAGAGGAAAAAGGAGAACTTATTTAGAACCTGATATCCCAGTTAGGGAAGCCTTACCTTAGGAGCTCTAAGCTACTTGCATGTTGGAACCACCTCAGGGGAACCCGGATTGAAACCAGGAACGGTTCCGGGTCATGGTTGGGTGGAACGTGGTAGTTCCCAAGTGATTCGGTTATCTATACAGAGGTCAAATCTGCCTATGAATTTGTTAATGCTGGGTAATCGAGTGTGCAGGTTTTCAGCCATTGAAATAGCTTTATCTTACAGGTATGAGGTTCTTGATTTTTCCCTTTCATGTTGTACTAGTCTTACTACTCTGGAGTAGACTGAATTTTGATTAATTATACAGTAACTGTCTGCCATAAACTAGGTTATCTTTTCTGCAGCGCTTTTCCTGGCTATTAAGGTAAATGTTTCATTGTCTAGTTCATTTCTGAAATTCATTTCCTGATCAAGTATTTAGGGATTTTGTTTCCTAGTTCATCTCTGCAATGTATTTCCTATTTCATAGTTTAAGGGTTTATGTTTTATTTCTAAATCCATGTCTGCAATTTATTTCCTGTCTAAAATATTTAAGGGTTTTGTTTTTCCAAATTCATTTTTGCATTTTATTTCCTATCTTTAAATTTATTTACAAGACCTAGAACAAATCAAAACATAGCCTATATATATTATCTCTGCTGGCAGATTTCATATTGCCAGAAGGCTTATGTTAAATAGAAATAAACCTAAACTGTCATCCATAATATTAATTACAAATAAGCTCAACTATTACCTATAATCTTTAATTGAACCTCTAAGTAAAATATTATAAACATAACTTTAAACAAAACGTTTCCACTTTATCAACAAAATAAACAAACCACGAATGCCAAGCTAAAATCATTGAGACCTCTAATGGTTTGTAAGCACATTATAATAATCAAGACTATAAACAATCATCCTCATTATTATAAGTAAACAATAAATCAAATATACAATTAAGCTATCGAAGACCTCTAAGGTCTGTGAGCACCATTGCCACATTCATAATAACCAAACCATACTCTTAATACATAAAATACAGTTATCCAAATCACTTCTCATAATAGAGTTTTCAACGAAATAAATTAACCCTAAATTTAATCCACCAAAACTCATTAACATATATCGTATAAACAAAAGGGTCACAGGATCGAATACTATGGGCATTTATGCCAGCCCAATTTATTTACACATATCTGTTATAGCCATCGTAGCTAGGATCGAATCCTGCTAAGCTCATGATTTCCAAACCCCAAAGCTTAACCAACATCGAATCCTGGAGGATTCGTTAGCTACGCTTTGAAACGATGTATCATTCATTTATACAAACTACACAGTCTACGCTATAAAATCGAATACACAGGCCGTAAAACAATTCAATATATCTCCACACAGGACTAAAAACCCCAGGCTATTATTTTATACGCTATATCCATTTCATGGCTCACGGCCGTATACAACATAGATTGTCCATTAATACAAACTATAAACCAATTAAACCCTGGTCAACAATAAGCCATAGCAACGACAGTCATTGATAGGGTAAACCCCACAGTCACGGCCATTTCAATAAATACACATAAGGAAATAAATGCCACAAATAACTATACTTAACACAGATGCTACGCTACATGGCAAGAGTGCCATTGCCAGTGATGGCATGGTTCTAACAGCCAAGAACTTAAACTATAAATACAAGTTTACACAGAGTTGAAATAGCGCCAATATTATGAATCATAACCACGATGCATACACTGTAGCGAATGTAATATCAAACTAACCAATACGAATTATATAAGAAAATACACAGTCGTAATTCCAAGCCATTGCAAGCAATGGTGTTGTCACCATTCTTTCAACCCCAACACATTAACCAAAAACACAGAGTCTGTAATATTAACTATGACCAACATTATCAACAAAGTATTCATTTACAGAGATGAATTCCAAACAGTCTCGGCTCGAAGGCGCCAACCCAACCAAAAACCCTAAGGTATAAATGCATCTTTGGATGCTTTACCATAAAATTACAGACAGTCCATTTTCCGATTGCAACCATTAAAACCCCAAACCAAGCATTCATTCAACGACGAGCTTCACGCTCTGTCACAACATCCACACACATGAGGAAACGATTAACTTGTTACAGCAGGGCTTACCCGTAAAGAGTAATGCGTTGGCCACCCCAGAGACCCACCACCCACGCCGTAAGAACCCTGCAACCTCCAACAAACCAGGACGCAGATGAGAAGTATGCTGAAACACCAACACTGAAACAACTAAACAAAAGCTGCAAACCAGATCGGAAGGCATACCTTCCAAGAACTAGCAAGCTCCAAACTTCACGCCATAGTGCAGACCAAAGACAGAGCTCACACAACAAAATCACAAATGACCCATACCTTCGTGCTAGTCCAAGCTTAGGGCTTGAGACCCCTGTTTTCCAAGGCGCATTAAATTTGCCACCCTAGCTTCCACTACGTGAAATCAAAACCCAAAGTCTATAGTTTATGCCACCTCAAAACACAGTGCAACAATCATCCACCATGCAATACATAAACCCCAACATTTGCATCGTATACTTAGGATATAGCCATAATTCATGGCATATGTAATATGCCATGAATGGCTCACGTTATGCCTTCAACCTTATACCCAAAGACCTTAATAAAACAAAGGGCTAGGTTATAATACGTTAAGCCCTATACATTATATACCATGTAAATGTTAAAGTGTAGGTATAATTAAATCAAGGTCATAAGACCATAAACAATAATGGTAACTAGTGCAAACCTAGGCTTAATAACACCCAACCTTGCGTAAACAACAACTAACGACCGTAATAATAATCACTAGGATAGGACTGTAGGTTTGTTCGTCATCCAAGCTGTGTGGTAGTGAGCATAGGCAGTATGTCTTATTTCACTATTATAGTTAGTTTTCCGTCATCAAGTGCACCTGCACAAAACACAGAATGAAATGCATTAGTTCAATAAGAACTAAGTAAGCCCTGTAGTGACAAGTAAGATCAATTACCTTTCAGGTCTTTTTACAAGGGAAACAAGCCCCGCCGCTCCACCACTTGACAATACAAGTTAAGTCAGAATTATTCATAAAACAGTAATCAAACTTTATAACCAATGAGTAAGCAATTGACCGTACATACATACATATAGATACATAACCATCGAACTCAGTTATTAGGCAACATAACGACAACATAGCATTACACTAATAACCACATCGAGAAAACATAGAGAAGGAAGTAAGAACAACTTACGACAATACCGTACAGTGAAACAAAGTACGACACATTCCGCATAAGTTAAGATAATATCCAGTTCAGGTAGTATTTGACTAGCCTAATAATTTTTTTTATTTTTATTTTCAAATTTTGGGGACATTACATGCATGTATTCAAGGTAAGAGTTGCTCCAAGATGTATATTATTACCCAACTTAAAACATACCAATTATAATCACGGTGACAATAATAATAAGCAACCATAATATACTTGTTGGACACACTAGGTACACTGAGAGGGGGGTGAATCAATGTGCGTAGCTTTTATTACTTTTTACTTTTAGCAATCAACAACTTATTCAATAATATGCATTATCACATTATCATTATATTATCGTCATTATATCATCATCACATAAGAAGCATATCATGAAACACAGAACACGATGTTTTACGTGGAAACCCAAGTCTTGGGGGAAAAACCATGGATGCCTTTCTAAAATAGATTTTCAGAAATAACTGGAAGGAGGCAACAACCCCCTTATTACAAAGACCTCAATTTTCCAGCTGCAACTGGAAGGAGGCAACAACCCCTTGATTTACAGGCTACTACCTGAAGGAAGCTACAACTCCCTAGTTCTCTAGCTACAATCGGAAGGAGGCTACAACCCCTTTTCCTTGCCCCGTCCTGCCACCCTGATATGAAGATATAAACTGCTGGACCACGATCGCACTGATCCTGCGAACCTGCTAATGAAGACCTGTACTACACAGCACAACCATTGCCACTACTAACCACTGCTCATCATCTGATCACTACTCATCAACTGATCACTCTCCACTGTATCACATTACTCATCAACCCCGTCCAATCAAGTTGCACCAATCAATCTGTTGCTCACATCAACTAACTCAGTCAATCTGAGTCTGCACACTAAACTCAGTCCACCTGGGTCAAAACAACTGCTCATACAACTCAACCAATCTGAGTCAAATCAACTGCACATAAGGAAACTTGTGCCAATCTTGCTCAACTGAACCAACCTATACCAAGATGCTTGTGTACCTGTGTCAAATCAATCATATACTTGTGTTAATATAATCAAGTGCTCTGATAGTCAACCAACCCTTCTTACTTGGCCTAGTTCATCAAGTAAGAGACACATTTGATCAACCAAGAGACTTCACATATAATCAACCAAACTTTGTCCAATCACACTCAACTCAATGACACCTCAACCAACCTCGATCACAATCAAGGAATACTTGATAGTTAAACATGATATCATTAGAGGAAATTTGAGGTCTAAAATGGGCCTTATAAGAAAAAGTGTCAACAATAAGTTCTTGTGAGTTGGAATTCAAGAACCATAGAATTTCAATAAAATGAGTCAACCATAATGGTTGAATTGACATATTTGTCATAAAAAAAAACTACTTTTTGTGTTCGTATTTTCGACATATCTTTCTGTGTTTTTACTCAAATTTCAATCGAGAGAGCTCGTTGGATGTGGAATTTGATTCCGCATCCAACGAGTACCCACACTGCATATTTTTGATATAATCATGTTTTTTCAGGTATTTCTTGTTTTTGGGGTAGCAAGGTCCGTAAAAAATATGCAGTGTGGATACTCATTGGATGCAGAATCAAATTCCGCAACCAACGAGATCTCCTGATCGAAATTTGAGTAAAAACACAGGAAGATATGTCGAAAATACGAACACAAAAAATAGTTTTTTTTTTTCCTCCAAAATTAATAAATATTATTTTATTATTTTAACTATTATTTTATTATTTTCCTTAGGAGACCCATTTTAGACCTCAAAATTCCTCTAATGACCTCAACCAACTAACCTCAGCCAAGAAGATAAGACTTAGCCAACTATATCAAACTCATCCGGTCTCATAAACTCTTAGATACAAAAGTATTTTTCATTGCACTCAAATCAAGTCAACAAATCAATCAAATATCAAGCAAATAGTCAATTACAATCTTGTCAAAGGTTGTCATTAACAGTCAATAACAGTCCAGATCCACTTAGGTCAAAGACACAATGATCAACACTCGTCAAAATAGTTTTCAAAGAAAACATATAGGTTGATCAAAGAAATCACTCACAAGATCTATTACTTACATGTCAACTTCTCATTCAATACTACACTATACAACAGTCAAGATAAACACCAAGATCTATGACAACAATATCCAAGATAATCATCAAGATCTATATCAAGATCATGCCAAGATAATCATCACCGTAGCCTCCATATCATATTCAATGACTTCAAAGGTATATACCAATATACAACCTAACATACTAAGATCAAAGATGAACTCTATCCGTGAGAGACATGTACCATTACAAGAGAAACCCAGAAGCATGAGCCATACCTTTTTGAAGATCATAAGATGAAGAAACAATAGACAAACCAAAATAAACTCTAGATCATTTCATCACATAGCCCTCGTAACAAGCTTTCCAACGAGCCAAGAATTTTGTAATTCTGATTCTGTATGAGTAAGTTATGACAATTTTAGTGAAGATGCCCAGAAATTTCATTATCACAAAATTTCGCACTTTTCTCCAAGAGTTGTGAAATTCCTGAGAGAATTGATGATGGATAAATGAAATGTTTCATATTCTATTTATATAGGTCGTGGAGAAAATTAATTACCTTGGGCCGACATGCAATTCAAAATTACAAATAATTAAATTATCTTTTGTTTGGTTGGCTCACCCAAAAAGGTGGTGTACACCAAATTAAAAAATTCATCTCTTCAACCGTAAGGAGTTAGAATATGCTCCACATATCAATGGAAATGGCTTGATGAGGACTATCTCCCTATGATGGGTTTATTTGAAAATTCTTGGTCTAATACTCTTAAATCCTTCAATTTGTACAAGACTTCAAGACTCCACACATCAAGGTGCCAAAGACCATGTTACCTTATGCATAAGTTCCAAGGTCAAAGGCTTCAATGGACATCATCAAGGGCATGAGAGATTCTATGGTCTTCACATCCATAGACTTCACATTATCAAGGAGGAGGGCTCCACCATATACTCATCATATCAAGGGTATCGAGGACCCCAACACCACCAATCAAGTGGGAACAAAGAATTTTTCAAGAATATCATCATTATTATACAAGATTGATTCAAGGACTTCAAGGGCTTCAACATCATAATGTTCAAGGTATCCATATCAAAGGTTTCCACTTTATATCTTCATCACCATAAGAGTACCAACACCCCAAAAGAGGGGTACAAAGACCTCACCACTAGTTTGCAACACCTTATGGGCTTCATATGCATGATCATAAGGCTAGTACATGCCAATGACCATATAGTGTCCAAGGGACATCAAACCACCATATATGTGGGTTCAAGACCTAAACTTTCAAGGACACCAAGGACACCATAATAATGGGTTCCAACATACCACCATAAGTGTGGGTTCCAATACCTAAGTCTCCACATGCAAGAGGATCAAGATCTAAGCTTGTGGACTCAAGGACCCCACAAGAACATAACAACCTCAAAACCATCCAATGCAAGCAACGGGCTTCGCCATCAACACATCAAGGACTTCACACATGAGCCACATCATCCATCCAACAACCAATCAAGAGATCAAAACAAATACAAGCATAACAAGCATCACAAAGACCAGTAACCAAAGATCAACCGGGAGTAAGGAACTCGACAATGGACTCAAATGGGACCAACTTACCAAGATACAACTTAGAGACACTTGACTAAGTCAATGGGTATCCAAGGATTTTGTCATTGTTCCAAGGCCTCCAAGGGCTTCAAGCTTGGGCTTGGACAAGGTCAAAAGGGCTCCTTTGACACAAACAACCACAAACTAAACACTAACCATCAGGGGCTTGTTGGCCTGATTTTCTGATCTAGGCCAACTAAGGAGATTAAGCTCACACAAGTAGCTTAAAGCAGCTCCCGGTGTGTTTGAGATAGCAAAATCTCGCAGGTTATGGTCCTGCTACCAACTGAATTTTTCTCTTAAGGATAAACTAAAATTCAGTAAAAAATTATCCTAATGTTATTTCTATCTAAGTAAATCCTAAAATTAGATTTTACTACCTAAGTTATCCTAGAATTGCTTTCTTAATGAAAGTCTTCGAGTTTTTTTAGGATTTCATATTTAATATTCGAAAATTTAAAAGACTATTATAATTATTCTAAAATTACCCAAATTCTATTTAACAACCGTTAAATGTAAACTATACTAAAATAACACTAACTAAACTATCCTATCCCAGCTGAGAGCAATTTGAATATTATATTAATTATCAATTAATATAAAGATGAACAGAAAGATAAATGAGTAAGATTTAAATGAAAATATGTAAACCATCCACACTAAATCATTATGCTATAAGTTACCTTGACAGAGAAATTGAAATAAGCAATTACTTCAAATTTTTCTAAAACGTTTAATTAATTAACAACTAATAAACAACATTAAATATTTGAATAGAAGATAATGTCCATAATGAAATCATTGCAAAAATACAAATGAGATCGAAACAAAAACATAAATATGTATATCATTATATCTCGAATTTTCAATAAAAATACTGATTAATTCAATTATAATAACATACTAATTCAAATAACAATATTGTGTTGACAAAGTGTAATATAACAAAATGAATACAAGCATAACCAAGTATACTGCATCAATATTATGAATAGAAGATTATATATTGAAATATAAAAAGTACCCAAAATAATACCGATCAACGATACCAGTTTGAGAATTTCCAGTCACATTCCACCTTCGAAGATAAAACCTCAGTAAGGAACAAAACTAGTACTGAAATAATATTTCAATGATGTTTCTCTTCAGTCACTCCCTCCTCCCTTTACATAAAAATTACTAGTTTATATATAACCTCACGAGTCTTTGAATTCAGTTTTTTTTTCATAAATGTTGTATTCAATACCATAAGAGGTCTATTCCTATGAAAGTGCATTGAATCTCTTCAAAAGACACCTGTCGCAAATATTACTATAGGATAAAAATAGTTAATAAAACAACTAGCTTGTATCATCTCCTGATTTAAGGGAACTGACATATTCGTGGCTGTTTTGAAATTCCAGTCTTTAAGAAGCATCAACGTTTGCCAACTGTGATCCGAAACGTCCTGTATCTGCAGAGGATAGTGATACCATGTACACTTGTTCAACAAATATAAGAATCTTATTAAAACCAGTTTCAACAGAAATAACAATAAAACCAATAAATTATACGCATGCCTGCAAAATCTACGATTTTGCAGGTATGCTCTTAAAAACTTTTATTACTTGTCGACAAAGAGATAAATCATATAACTGAAAATAGAAACAACATCAGGTTCTACTTTGTAAATTGATCACTCTTCTGGCCTCAGAAAGTTTGGCTTTGAGCCTGATGATTACTAGCTTCTGTCGATCTACTTGCTCAAGCAAGTGCTGGTTTGTGTCTATCATTGATTTTTTTGCTTTCTTGTATTGATTCTTCTTGATGTTCATGTCTTTCCATCTATTAATCCAGTTTAGTAACTCTGCCCTGAATGTCTTATTTTCCTCATCTTTCAAGACTGCGCTTGCTTGACATTTGTTTAGTTCATTTTTCAAATCTGCGATTTTAGTTTCATATACCCTGTCAAGGACCTGTTGGAGAGTTTCTTCCTCCTTATCATGACACGAGTCGTCTGCTTGAGAAGAATCAAGATGATCTATATCTTGATCTGGTGATGGAAAGCTCATAAAAGATGGCTCAGGGCCCGAACCACAAGCATCCATGCACGATGGAGCAGTTTCAAACTTACCTGACTCTGTAATGTCATTAGCCAACGAGTTTTCACGATTATTCTCTATGAGAATAGGTTCATTCGTATGCGTGGTTTCGGGAACCAATGATGGAACATCATCCTCAAGATGGACAATCATTGGCTGAGTACTCTGTTGAGTGGCTGCAAGAACAGAGGCTGTAGGTGTAGTATTCATACTTCTAGTGATTCTTCTTGTACGAACAAACACAAGACCTTTTGGTTCAAAACCCCCTTTATCACAACACACCTGCGCTAATTGTTCAAGTTTTCACATGGACTCATCACCATGTTTTTGAGGAGTACATAACTCAGAGGGGTTTTCATAGTTAACAGCATCAACATCTTCATTTTTGGCCAATCTGCCCTTCACCTTCGTAGGTGTACTAAAGCACTTGTCAGAGAGGGATTGGCCCATGGTTTTCTCAGCGTAACAGGGAGTTACATTCACAGTTCCATCATTACTAATACAAGTACCTATAGGTGGATTTGCTTCCTGAAGCTCTTTATCCCTTGTCTCATCCCTATGAACATTATCAACTTCAGATTTTACTGGAGCCTTACGCTTTTTACGAGTTTTAGGGGGAGGGTTTGGCCAATACTGTGTTGGCCTTAATTCACATCCAACCAAAAACTTGTCCCAAGATTTACAGCTAAGAGACAGCTGATGCTGGATTAAAATTTTAATTAGACCATGATGGAACAAACTCCTATCAGGATTACCTATGATAGTTTGAACCGAATGTGCCATTTTTTTCAGACTTTGCAATAGGTAAAAGGGGAGATTAAGTTTAAAACCTTTCAATGCTAACAGTAGTCGCAGATGATAATAATGCAGATGAGAGAATCGGCCATCACACGATACATACTTGACTAGAATTTCATAAAATGCTCGCCATTCTGGCTTTAAAAATTTAACCGAAACCCCAATCTTCAACTTTGCATTGGCCGGTAAGGGAAACAGTAAGGATTGACATTTCTTCTTGTCCACTTTTCCCCCTTTAAACCATCGCTCTCCAGTTTGAGGAAGCTTCGTAGCTTCTGCAATCTTATCTTCATCAATTATAAACTTGAAATCCCCAATCTGCGCTACATTTTCTTTAAAACTCAAAGCAAATTGTTTAGTAACCTCCACGTTATGGCCACTAAAACATCTGAAAAACTGACCCCATCCAATCTTTTCGAATAACAGAGCAGCTTTCTCATCGACCTCAACTAGCTCAGGTCCTAAAATTTCAAATCGGCTGAGAGAAGCCATTGTTTCCTCACTACAACTCTGGTTATGGATTGAAATGAATGAAGTCGTAAAATCGGAAGGAATAGGCACCCAAGTATAAGACATTACGCAAAATGTCAAATCCTCAATTGCTTCATACGTGACAGAGATGAGAACCCCAATTTTGGCCATATTAACCAAATTTGGAGATGATGAGCACAACAGCCAGCGTTTTCTCTATGATAAATGAATGGACTAGTCACGACTAACTGAAATTCTTCAGAAAGCAGTATGCAAAGGAAATTTCAAACTCTAACTAATCCTTCATATCGGTAATCATTCGATTCAGGGATTATAAATCAAAACATCAATGACATTAAATCTGGAATAATGAGCTCGTACAACATCATAAACGGGAATGGTTATCAGTCATATATAAAATTAAATTCTACTGATACGATTTCATTATTACACCCACAGCTGTCAATTAAATCGATAGGTGTTAACCAAATCCTTATACCAATACGAATTCAATATTCATGCAGCGATCCTTGTAACAGATGTTGTCTATTAGTCCTATGAATTACGTATCTTCATTAAAACTGTCAATTGATAATCACCCTAGATTACACGTGGAAGGCAGTCGTGTTTATTAACATGATGATGTAGAGTTATAATAATAATCCTTAATGTTCTTGAAATGCAACTAACTAATGATTCCTATTCACACTCAAACCATATATACATGTAGTTTTATTTTGAAATATAGTTTTAAATACTATATAAAATCCTAGCCACTTATGTCCAAAATCCAGATTCGATAGGATATAAAGCTTATAAAACTATTATGGTTATATTTATATGACACATAAAAATTTCAAAATAATATACATTTATTTACATTCTCACTAGTTATATATATACAATTTTTACAAAGCAATGATATGATATTAAAGATTAAGTTATATGTGAAATCTAAACCTTAAGTTTAATGAAAATATTTTTAATTAATAAATCACCTTTAGCTCTAGGGATTTCAAGAACTCATAATATCTTATCAATACCCAAGCTCCAAACAAATTCAAAATGTATCTTCTTTAAAAACTAATTAGCATACTATACTTTTAAATCTCTCAAATTAACATATATAATCAGATGAACTAATTAATGATAAAATTTATGAGACTGACAGCTGCTAATTTATCAAATTTATGAAAGTGTTTTCATAAATTTCTAATATGGCTCTTAACTCTTCTATAATTGAGAGTACCTTCAGAATTGAGGATTCTGAAGGCACTCTTTTATAATCTTTTAAAAGGTAAATCATAAAAGAGAGCTGATCCCCCTTCAACTCAACGAAAAATGAAGGGGTTGTTGCTGACTGCCAACAGGGCTCCACAATGAGCACCAAGGACTCAACAATTGGCATCAATGACCAGACACTATTGGCATCAATTACAACTTAATCAACAATACTTGTGTCCATGGATAATCTTTGAATCTTCTATGAAGCCCCTTGCATATGCCATACTTACAAAGTTTAACTTATTTGCTAAAGTTGAGTGAGGGTGGATAGACCAGGCTTAAGGTGAAAGGGTGATGACTTCTTGTTGACTTTGACCATGTGATTTCTCCGAGTGATAACATATACACACAACCATAGTGACATGCATGACAGAGAACACTAAGGAATAATGGTGGGTAGAGTACTTGGGCTTGTTTCCTTTAGACTCTAACAAGTATCCATTTAACAAGATTTAGCAATTTATAAACCTTTAAATTTAAGGCATTTGAGAATTTCAAAATATACTAGCCAATCTCCAAGCGAAAGTGCCCTGGATATCCTTCTAGGTTCCAGCTAATGACTCGGTCTAGCCCCGCTGCCAGCGAGCGTCCATAGCCCCGACGAGTTTTCCACCTTGTTGCCCTGTAGTGGCAAATGGCCTTACATCAAACAAAGGATGAGTGCTCATCCCTTGGCCACTGACTAGTTTTATAGCATTTACTTCATTTAGACATTAGTGCTTAAAAGCACTACTAATCGCAGCTTGCCTTTTGCATCATTTAGATTTAACATTTATGCATTCCGATGCATTACTGTCTAAAGACATTTGTTATTAGGGGTACTTGGTTCAAGGACTAAAGGAAAACCATCTGGTGAACAAGCCGCACATCCCTTCCACAAGTTGTCATACAAGCAGAAGGCAAGGAACCTGACCACATACTCTAGAGCCAGAGACACAAAACAAACATGGGGTCCATCATGCATAGGGGTCAAAGTGGGGAAAAGTTCATCAATCTCACAAGTCTCAGTCATAAGTCGATGGGTAAAATAACACGGATGAAACTGGATGTATGGAGAAAGGTGATACGGTGGAACCAACATAGCAAGATAGACTAAGTTTGTGCAAAGCATGGCATAAACAACGGCCTTACATCTTAGATTCTCAAATCATTCGTAACACAAGTTAAGCATCAAGACACGGATTCAATAGGCATAGGTCACCATGATCACAATAGCATATTAAGTAAAGGGTGGTAGTATACATCAAAGAGCAAACTGAAACCAAGAAACAATATACCTGATCTCACCATATATGTCTCTACCTGAAGTGTCAGTCTGTCAAATGTGCACCATCTCTGCTGCTCTGCTCAAATGGACTATTTCACCACCAAGTTCATCTCAATGAACTAGGAAATCTCAGTCATGCCAAAGGAATGCTCTGCATTTGCTGCTGAAACAAGGCTCTGAATAAGGCTCGTACTGATAATCAATCCATGTTGTATCCCCATCATCTGTCTGGCTTGGAAAATATACAAAACATCCATATGCTGCATCATAGTAGCCCAGCTACAATGTATGTGATAACAGTTCTTTCTTATGATGATGGCTAAGGAGCCAGCCTTTCTCCAGAATTTAAAGTTTACTTGGTGCACACCAACCACTTCTTATTACAAAATCAAAGTTACAGTGACCAAATCACATGTAAACATAACTATTCCAGGATACCCTCTTCAATTGTATGAACTTTTTTCTCTAGTCCATGTTTTGATATACGTATTTACTATTTCTTGCAATCCTTGAATTCAACTACACCGAGCATTTTTCTCTCATTTTATATCTGTTGCTAGTTAAACAGAATTTCCAAAAATATTTGTTGCCACTGATTTCCTAAAACACAGAGATAACATCCATTCTCTATTTTTGAAGTTTTTCATCTATTTAAAGTACCTCAACAAAGTGATAGATTGGGTGACAAAATGGGTTTCATCAAGCCTGTGGAGCTCCTGGGGTCTTAATGATTAAAGAATCGAATACATTCACCCAGTCAATATATCCTAAAGATTCGAGCAAAATGTCCAACATGAAGACAACTTAGTATCCAGATCGAGAGAAATGCTGCAAATCGTTCTTTATAACTGTGCTAGAAGGACAAATTGCCTTTCTAAGATATCTAGTCCAATGCTCAACAGTTTTCACTTCAATCTACTATGCAGTATATTACTATATTTAAGGACATCTTTTTGGTTATCTTAGAGATACGTCAAGAAACTTGAGGAATCTGAATTTTTGTTCTCTGCTCTGACTTTGGAATTGTATCTGGCATCATGAATTGGTTGTATGTGTTCTGTTTTTTCCTTTTCTTTGTTTGGTATCTTGTTTAGCTGTTTTGGAGTTAAATGCTTCTGACAGTTTATGAATTTTGCAGATACAAGGTTGGTAAAATGGGTGTTAAACAAGCAGAACCAAGACTGGAGCCTAAAAAACACCGTCGACTCTCCCGGAAGAGAGCCAATCAGTCAATTTTGGATGAACTAAGGCAGGAGTTAGAAGACAATCGGGACTGGGATAGTGAGGACAGTGAAGAGTGGGAAAGTGAAGTTGTAAAGGGAGGAGATGTGGACAAATAGAAGAGATAAATTTGTAGAACATACACTGTAGGTGGAGAAATGTAATACAAAGGGATGAATAGATTGAAATTTGTATACTGGAATATGTCTTCCCATGAATCCTTACCGCATGTATTCAAAATCAGTATGGTTTTGAGTTTGACTAAACGAATCATGCAGGTCATTTGTAAATATTGGATGATAGAACAACCCTCTTTATTCTTGAAGTTGTAAATTGCAGAGAATTTTCAACTTAGCTGGACAATGTTTGTTGTAGTTTGAACGAGTTTTACGTAGCTGGGAAACTTCATGAGAACGAACTTTCTGACATGACCTATGGATTGTTTTAGATTGTATTTGTGAATCTTAACGTACAAGACAAGATGAAATAACTGATGTTCCTTCTTGGGACAGATCCCCTCGTTTTTTCTGTGATGGGGATGGGTGCATCCCTCCGAAATGCCCCCATGCCATTCCCTTTTTGCAGTGGACAGCTAGGGGACATCAACAAGACATTCCCTTATCTCTAGTCGTCATCAAAACTTGTACCCCTAGACACTTATCTTTGAAGCATGCATAGTCTATCATTGGTTGTAAAATTATTTGGAACATAACGTTTTGTGGGGATGTATTGGTTGTAAAATTATTTGGAACATAACGTTTCGTGGGGATGTATTGTTCAATATATGTGCATACAGTTGTTCTTGCTGTTGAATATTTTAATAACACTTTTCCTTCTTCCTGCTTAAAGTAATCTGGAATGCATTTGCATTTTATTTGTAGACAATTGTTTATCAAATATTCACTATATATGAATTTCAAGCCATAGTCTATTGAAGGTCGTGCTTCATTGCGTCGAGAGGCGCTCTACAGCCCACTATGGGGGAGATCTTGTAACGTGGTGTAACGTTTGTAATGTCTGTAGCATGTCGACAAAAAAAATAGTGATAGTGAATATTATGGGAGAGAGCTTGTAACACAAATTAAAAAAGAATATCACTTTCGTAACATTATTTTTATTAATAAAAAATAAATTTTCTAATAAGCTAAAATAAATGTAGGCCACAAAAACAATCTAATATGGAGGAGATGTTGTAATCTTCCTACCTAACAAAACAATAAAAAAGTAAAAATTTAATTATCTGTAAAAAAAAATATGTGGGTCAAGAAAAACACAAAATTGAACTATCCGCAAAAAAATGTTGGCCTTGCACATGGTTTGCAAGTCATTCTAAACAACCCATGGTGTTATTGTACATGGTTTAGGAGGCTTTGCACATGGTTTTTAAACCATGTGCAAGGCCTCCTAAAGAACCCATGGTTTTATTGTACATGGTTTAGGAGGGCCTTGCAAATGGTTTTAAGACCATGTGCAAGGCCTCCTAAACAACCCATGGTTGTAGGAGGGCCTTACATATGGTTTTAAAACCATGTGTGGGGAAATGATGCAATACTCGTTCCTAACAAAATAAAAAATAATAAAAATGATTATGTCGGCCCTAAATAATATTAAATATTAATAATAAAAATATTATATGTGGACCTTAAATAAAAATATGTCTTTTGGTTTGAATCAAATCAATGGATACCTAAGAAGAGGTTTGCACCTTGAGAGATGGACAATCTCTGCTTGATAGAGCCTAAGATTTGGATCTACGTTGGTATGTGTGGATCATAAAAATCTCTTATAGTGTGGCATATTGGTGTCAAATGAGTATATAACTTTGATGTCATATCATTTACTTGTTTGATTACTTATAATATTTCCAAGTAATTATCTTCTTTTAAATATTATTATATATTTTCAATATGAAGTCTTTAGTATTCATATTAGCTTTTAGCTAAATAATGACTTCGACAAAATAAATGTTCAAAATTAGGGTTTCTAATTTTTACTATAAAGAAATTTGTTCTTTTTAATTGATGTTGCATGTCAAACTTGGACAATTTATAATTCAAGGTTTATGCTTGCTGGGAGGTCATTAACATGGCAATACCCTACTTTGAGGAAAAAAAAGTTTAATATCATAAATAGGAAAAGAGATATAATTATTATATATATTTTTGTTCTGTGTAAAAAATTAATATTAGAAAAGACTTGATTATTTTTTAATTATATCTGCATCTTAATAACATTTTTAATTGATAATTAATTTTAAAATGTATTTTTGTTAAAATAAAGTAAAGTAAAAAACTAGAAATTAGTTAAAAGTAAAAAGAGTTTCTCAATCAACAAAATCAAAATATGTGGATCAAAACAATTAAAAGTGTTTTATGAACATTACTAGATGTCCTCCTTTTAAAATTTAAATTAATTATCTAATAATTAAACCTAAACAACTTAGGAGAAATGTTAATGTTCATTCATCTTTTAACCTTTGCATGTAAAAATATACATCACCACCTTCTTGTAACGTTTGTTAAAATGTACGTCAAACCCCTTTGTAATGTCATCATCTCATTCATATGTATTGTTGGGAGAGGTAAAATTGATGGAGTGAGGGAGGCAATGATGGAGGAGTAGGTTCATTTAGCATGATCAAGACAATGAAACACATCCAAGGAGACTAGACACAGAGTAAGGTAAGTTCCTCTCATACCACTAGTGATCCCTTAGATGAAGGGGGGGATAATGGTGGTCCTAGTGTTTTTACTTCTAGGTCTAAGTCACCTCAACACTCCACCAATCCATCATTGAAGGATGTTGTGGAAGGATCCAAGGGTGGGTGGAAGGTTCTCAAGCAACTATTATGGCTCTTGATTCGAGGGCTAGGTGGTACAAGGAGGTACAAGCAAGAAATCAAGGGGAAGAATGCTCCCAAAGAAACAATTATTCCCCTACTTGGTTCAATGATGATCTAAATTAAGGTTTATTGTAGGAGGTAGTAGATTGGGAGGCTCCTCATTCCATCAAAAATTTGGGACAAAGGATTGATCATAAGAGGGCAATTCTTGTATGTAGAGTGGGTGCAAGAAATCAAGGAGAAGAACACTCCTAACAAAACAATCGATCCCCTACATTATGCAATGATTATTAAAATTAGGGTTCATTTTAGGAGGCAATAGATTATGAGGCTCCTCATTCCATCATAAATATAGGATAAAGGACCAATCATCGGCTAACCCTAATGTTTTATGTAGGGAAGGTACCTTTTTTCTATTGAGTAGTCTAAAGGGAGCCTAAGTCCTCATGGAGATCATAAGAAATTTGAGAAAGGAAAGTAATTTGTGAAGGGAGAAGCCCCATGTTATTTTTTGAAATCAACGTTTCGGACTACCAAAAAATAACACGGGGCTTGTGTTATTTCTCTTCTTGCTCTCTCTTGTTTTCAAATCTCATGGTCACAATGAAAATCTCCAATGCCTTTCTCTAGCTTTTTGTTTGAGTAACCACCATCTTCAAAATCAATGACCATGATTAAAACCCAACTAAATAAGATCTAGGGCCTTTATTAGATCTCAATTTTCCTCATTAAAAGCATTAACTCACTTTTAAACTATAAATGAGACATTTAATACTCACCAACCTTTTAAATTATCTTAAAGTCAAAATTTTTAAATTTAATTACTCAAAACCACTTTTATGAAGTGACTTTATAAAAATAAAGTCATTCTCACTTTATAAAGTAATAGGGACCACAATTAAAGTGTCATTGTCCACCCCAAGGCATCACAAGGTGAACAAACACTTCCTTGGTAATTTTCAACACTCCCTCTTATTGAGGAAGTTGTTCTTCAACACCCCCAACTTGTCTTTGAAATGAATATGCCTTCATCTTCCCAAAGACTTCATGAGAATATCAGCCACCTGCTCCTCAGTAGATATGTACTGCGACTTAACAACTCCCCTCTGAACATAATCTTCGATGAAGTGATATATGATCTCTATGTGTTTAGACTTGTCATGGAATACTGGATTCTCAGAGAGCTTGATACAACTCTGATTGTCATAGTATATAACTTTAGGCATCAACTCCTGATCAAACAAGTCAACTAACAACTTGCGAAGCCACAATGCTTCGCAACTAGCTTGATTGGTTGTCATATCCTCAGGCTCTATAGAACTCAAAGCATTGGGCTTTTGCTTTCTATTGAACCACGACATTGTTGTCGAGCCCAAACTGAAGCAACAACCGAAAGTGATCTTTCAGTCCAATGCACTACCTACCCAATATGAATTTGTGAAGCCAATCAAACCCACTCCATCTCATATCCTGTAGTCCATACCATAGTCTATTGTCCCATCAATATATCTCAACACATGTTTTGTGGCTATCCATTGCACTCTCCTGGGCCCCACCATGAACTGGCTGAGAGTGTTCATTGCAAAATATATATTTGGGTTAGTGTTAACCAAATACATCAACAAAATAATAAGTTGCCTATATAAGGTAGGATCAACCAACTCTCCCTCAGAAGCATGTAGCTTCTTCTAGTTGGTCATCATGGGTGTGGACATTGATCTACAACCCTTCATCTAAAATCTCTTCAGAACATCAGCTGCATATTTTCCTTACCCCAAGAAAACATGTCCATCCTCTTGCCATACATCCATACCCAAATAATAATGCATTAGCCCAAGGTCAGCCATCTCGAACTCTGAAGCAAGATCTCTCTTGTAAGCTGCAATCAGGTGCTCCTCTCCTATGATAAACAAATCATCAACATATAGAAGAAGAATGAGCAGATCACCTCCAACCACAATGAAGTATAGTTGGGATCAACCTCACTCTTCTGAAACCCAATCGCCAGCAAGTATGTTTCAACCCTCGAGTACCAAGCTCGAGAAGCTTGCTTCAGTCCATAAAAGACCTTTTTCATCTTGCACACATGAGAATCTCTCCCTTGCACCTCAAAAACCCGTGGTTGCTCTAGATACACCTCCTACAGAAGACCATTCAGAAATGTGGTCTTCACATCCATCTGGTGGATCTTCCAATTCATCTCTGCCACTATAGAAATCATTGATCTTATCGAAGAATATTGAGCAACTTTGCAAAAGTCTCCTCATAGTCAACTCCGACTTGAGAGAACCCACGCACCACAAAGTGAGCTTTGTACTTCTCAATGCTGCCATCTGCAACATGTTTTATCTTGTACAACCACTAGGAAGTCACAACTAACTTCCCCTTCAGTCTCGGAACAACCTCACACACATTAGAGGAATTTTGGGGTCTAAAATGGGCCTCCTAAGGAAAACAATAAAATAATAGTTAAAATAATAAAATAGTATTGATTAATTTTGGAGGAAGAAAGAAAAAAACTACTTTTTGTGTTCGTATTTTCGACATATATCCCTGTGTTTTAACTGAAATTTCGATCGGGAGAGCTCGTTGGATGCGGAATTTGATTCCACATCTAATGAGTACCCGCACTGCATACTTGTGACGGACCCCGCTACCCCCAAAACAAGAAATACCTGAAAAAAACGTGATGATGACATCATCATCACGTTTTTTTCCAGGTATTTCTTGTTTTTGGGGTAGCGGGGTCCGTCACAAGTATGCATTGTGGGTACTCATTGGATGCGGAATCAAATTCCGCACCCAACGAGCTCTCCCGATCAAAATTTGAGTAAAAACACAATGAGATATGTCGAAAATACGAACAAAAAAAATAGTTTTTTTTAATGATAAATATGTCAATNCATTCTTCATGATGGAATTGTACTCTTCCATTCTGGTATCTCTCCAAACGTTGTGTGTGGATGCCTCCTCAAAAGTAGTAGGCTTTGACTCACGCGAGCTAGTCACCATGACCATGTAACTGGAAAATCTCTCTGGTTCCTTGCTCTCTTTGACCTCCCTCTTGGGTGGCCCCAAAGAGTCCTCATCTTCATTCATAAGCTCCTTATGCAAACTTGGATTTCTCTTCCTGAAAGTAGCTTCCTGTGGCAGACCCTCCTGTACGTCCTCATCCGACAACTGTCTCCCTGAAGAAGTACCTATGGGCTGAGATCATGTGCTTGGTGAACTTGAATAACGTGAAGGTGTAACCTGTGAACCTATGATTCGTGAACATGTCCCTATACCAGAAGTCCCTGTAGACTATGTCCCTAAACTTGATAATCCTGACACCTGTGGATCAGTCAAACCTGAGACCTGTGACCCTGTACTGTAACTCACTGAACTATGAGATACTATCACCTGTGGAGTAATATAACATCTTGCTCCTCCATCTTAGACTCTCGATATCTATTAAAGGCCCACTCCTCCTCAAATCTCACCTCCCTTCTCAGTACAACTTTTCTCTGTGTAGGAAGGTATATGCGGAAGGCATTTGAAGTCTCATCATATCCAACAAAGATGCCTTTCTTTGCAGTAGCCTCCAACTTTGTCCTCTTCTCAGAAGGGACATGTGAATATGTAAGGCATCCAAAAATGCGAAAGTGGTCTATCTCAAGCTTCTTCCCAGTTACATCTCCTCGGGAGTTTTACACCCCAATGCACGGTGTGGAATCCTGTTTTGGACATAAACAGTAGTACTACAGGCCTCATCCCATAGAAAGAAACGAAGTCTATGGTCATGTAGCATGGCTCTCCTTGCTCCCACTATTGCATGGTTCTTCCTTTTTGCAGCTCCATTATGTTGTGGAGTGTAAGGAACTGTCAACTGTCTCTTTATCCCCTCATGCATGCAATACTCATCAAACTCTTTGGAGGTATACTCACCCCCATTGTCCAATCTGAGTACTCTGATCGTCCTCCCTATTTGATTCTCCACAAGATGTTTGAACTCTTGGAACCTCTTCAAGACTTCTTCTGACTTCTTTCTCCTCAGGAAGTAGATCTAGTTATTCCTAGAATTGTCATCAATGAATGTGATATAGTACTCAAAACTTGTCCAAGAGGCAGATGACATGGGATCACACAAGTCTGAATGAATCAAATCAAGCACTTCCTCTAATCTGTTATCACTGCTAAAAAAAAACAGTCTTGGTGTACTTTCCCAAAGCACACCACTCTGCTCTATGTTGAAATCTGGTAAACTTGTAGTCATGCCTTTCAACATCCTCAAAGTTGAATGATAAAGGTGGGCCATCCTCCTGTGCCACAACTCGCACAACTCACTATTGTTGCTAGTGTGCACCGATGCATGATGAGGCTAGAAGAGAAGCTTGTACAGTTTCACACATCTAACTCTGATGGAATATGAAGCAGATGGTCTTGCTTCCTTGGGAAAGACATGAAATTTCCCATCTAGGACATATACTCCAAAGCCCTTGTACTCAACAGTGGAAAACGAAACAAGGTTATTCTTCATCACAGGGACGTACAAGACATCCCTTAGTGCCATGGGCTCCATGGACTCCCTCTGAAAACTGACAGTCCCACGCCAAACTTCTCTCACCACTGTATCATCACCCAACACTACCTCCACTCTCAATCCTGTCTCAGTCATCTTAGTGAACATGTCACAAACACTTGTCATATGGCTTGAATCCCCACTGTCAACATACCATGTGGAAAAAGTGTTGGACTCACTCAGTGAATGGCCAACAATCATGGAATGCTCCATCTCATCCTCCATATCATCATTGGTGATAGATGATGTTCTCTCTATACACCCACCAACAAAGAGAGAAAACTCTCTCTCAAATGTTGCAACATACTCATCAATCTAAGTTGTTGGTGGTGTCTGTTGTTTTTTCCTCTTCTTGTTTGGACACTGCCCAACATAGTGCTCAAACTTCTGACAAGCAAATCATTTCATTTTTCTCATACCCTTTTTCTGCTCACCTGTCTGCTGCTTGGTCCCACCCTTAGGACCCTTCTTGGACTTCTTCTTCTTACCCTTCGCCACTAAGGCCACGTTCTCCTCATCATCTTTGATCTGATACGTACTCCCTTGTACATACCCTCTACATGCGTCCTCTTGTATGAAATCGTTCGAAAGACGATACCACGAAGGCATGTGCTCACATGCAACACTTGACTCTACAAATACAACCCATGGCTTGGTCACGCCATTCAAAGTTGTACGAACCAAATCGAACCTTGTACAACCTCCCCTACTGCTCCAAGCTCATCTAGAACTTGTGTAATCTTGGTAAGGTAGGCAGCCATGGTTTCCCCCTTGTTCATCTAAATACCTTTCATCTTCTCCCTTGACACCATTTTTGGTTTTCATTTGAACTCCGGTAAATGTTAGTTAAATTTGTACACATCTGATGAGCATAGTCTTGGCTTGTGATATGTGGGATCACATGCTCTTTTATGTCATCAAGTATGATTTTTTCCTTAATGTATTTCTTGTCAAAAGTGGCCATATCAACAAGGTTTGTAGGAATTGTGACTGGATGAGTAGTGGTACTATTCACTATAGAGTCATAGTTCATTCTCCTATAGTATAAATACTATTCTAGCCTTCCATGGGCTAAAATTCACTGCCCCATCCAACCTATCTTCTATCCTAACTCTGGTGGACATAATCTCAAATCAATCCAAGAACCTGTTTTCTTCACAAAACCATGTTTTCCCTTATTTCACCAAGTTTGAAATTTCAATTTGAGTTTCAGTTTCAGCCCTTCACTTCAACTCTGATACCATGAAAATTTTTAAACCCCAATCTAGTTTCAAGTTTAATTTTGTTGCATGAAGATTAATGCCCAAACCTCAGCATGTAAAATCACATTAATTTTTTTTTAAATGACTTTTGCTTGAAACACATGGAATTTTTTCAAATAAAACAACACAGAAATTTATATAACAACCAACTTTTCACATTCAAAATTTTATAGCAACCACACACACAATAAATTTGACTCAGTATTTTTGACCAATAAGGTCTTGGATAAAACACCTAAGGGAAAACCCATTTCAGAGAGATTTTTATTTCTTTCAAAGACAAAATTTAACAAAAAATTATAGCAGTACTTATCTCAACCAATTTCTTCTTGAAATGTGTGCTAGACTCAATCTCTAAATGGTCTGCTGAAACTTCCAAAATTTCTCCTCGAAATCTGAACCCGCAAAAATGTTGTATGACCACACATTTGCTGCCTAGAAAAACGTTCAAACTCAGCACTTAGTCTCTAAACTTTTCCTCGATTTATGTGCAAAACCATCCGAATAAGGCCTCGAAATTTGTGTTGTATGAACAACATTTAATTCTACTTATCACCTCGAAAATGGGGTTGTACTTTTCCTCGAGCATCCTGTTGTTGTATGGTTTATGTTAGAAAGTTAACTTTGGAGGTCCTCTTTATAGTTTTGGTGTGGTGTGATAAATAGGACATAGAATTTGTCCATTGTGTATTTATGTATAAAGTTGAGTTATATATAAAATGATGTTTGTACTTTATTGTATGGGTCTCATTTAGAAGTTAGTTAATAATTAAAGTGAGTTAATTGTTAAATAAGGGTGCATTAAATGATGGCCCTAGATTTTGTAAATGAATCTCAACCATAGATTAGGTGGTTAGATGGGTAGTTACAAAATTTAAAGTATAAAAGTAGGGTGAAAGGACAAATTAAAGACACAATCAATGAGGAGAGAGAGAGAAGCTGAAAAGAAAGAAGAAATGCCTTAGAATATTGACACATTTCCCAAGGCAAGCAACAACACAAATAATGAGGCAAAATCTGTACAACAACATTAATTACAGTTTGATAGTCAGTACATGCACGTGTCGGCATGAATCCTAAGGAGGCATACCGTACAACAGGCTGAAATGTCGTACAAAATTGTTGGTTGTGGCATGATTCCTGAGGCAACATTTATTGCAGAAAGTACAGTTTCGTACATACAGGTGTGTTGAAAGTGCAGTTCCGTACAAGCACGTGTGAATCGTACAACATTATATTTGCACATAAATTGAGGTATTTGTTGTTGTTTCAGTTTGGTTGAATTTGCCAGTAAGGGATGAAGAAACAATTTTCTTGTGTTGTTGGAAAAAATTATAAGTGTTCTTCTTTAATGAAAATTTTCTCTTTCTAGGGTTTCCCCCAGGAGTTGGGGTTTTCCCCGGTCTTAGACCTAAACATCTGTGTATTCATGTGTGAATTATTTGCTTCAGTATTGGAAAGTTCTTGAGTTGGTGGTTTGTATTTCAAATTTAAGAAGTAAATTTTTAATCATAAACCCTAGTTACTCAAGTGTTTGGCATAATGTGTAAACGAAAATTTTCATATTAATGTCATTATTTTCTTCATGTTATCATAGCCAAGGTTGAAGTAGTATTCAAAGTTGTGAATAACAGAAGAGTTGTGTTGTCTTTCCAGTTTAGAATATTTGTTGTGAGTTATTTTGCCAGATGATGAGCATTAGGAATGAAGATAGGTTGGATGGAATATTGGCACCTATTTTCCTTGGAAGGTTAGAATAATTGCTGTGCTCAAAGAATGGAAGATATGGAACTTTGCTAACACCAAAATGACGAAGCCTACAGACAAGGAATAACTAGAAGAGTTTGAAGCCCTAGAAGCCAGAGCCTAGAGAGTGATCCTAGATGGACTAAATGATCATCTCATTCCACATTTGGCAAAGAAGAAGACTGCTAATGACATCTGGGATGTCCTGAAACAATTGTTTGAAGCAAAGAACGAGAACCGCAAAATGGCGTTGAAGGACAAGTTGCAATGTGTGAAGATGACCAAAGATGAAAGTGTGACCTCTTACCTGACTCGAGTGGCGCAAGTCAAAGATGAGTTAACAACAGTAGGAGAGACTATCTCATATTAAAAAATGGTGAGGATAGCCCTGAAGGGTTTCACCAAGAAATGGGAAGTTTTTGTCAAGTGCATTGTTGGTAGGGAGAAGCTTCTAGACAGGTCCAGGATTTGGGATGATTTTACTCAAGAGGAGATTTGAGAGGTAGCTTTGGGTAGTCAAGTCAATGAAGAGGTGGAGCATAATGTGGCTCTTGCAGCAAAGACAAACAAGAAGAAGAAAGACCTCAGTCAGATCAGATGCTACCACTGTGGTCAGATGGGGCATTATGCCTCGAAGTGTCCTGAGAAAAAGAATGTGAAGACTGAAAGAGATATGGCGGCGTCTGCTAGTAGAAGATTATGCCACGAAGTTTGGGCAAGAGTTTTCTCTTGTCTCAATTGATTCTAGTGTAGGGAGTTCTGTGTTTGAGAATTTCTGAGTTATTGATAGTGGTGAAACCAGACACATGCTTGGAGTCTATCATTTATGTCATATAATCACAACGTTGGGGCCATGACATTTCATCCAGACAGATCTTGATAGTCCTTAGATAGAGATACGAGGGGTTGGAACAGTCAGATTCCAACTAGACCTTGGTGAGTTCCTGGAAATACATGAGTCCTTTTTGTACCTAGGATGAGAGACATCAAACTCTCAGTGTCATCCTTTGAGGATGAAGTTATGGAACGATGGTGAGGTATGGCCATGTTTTCATATATCAGAGAGATGAACTAGTTGGGACCACTATTCTATTAGGAGATCGCAGGGAGAGACTCTATTTTTGAGAGGGAATATAGCACGACTAGGAGCAGGAGTTGGAGGGTGGTTGTTAGAGTCGGAGAAGGATGATGGATTTGCATCTAATAGATATGACTTTGAATAGGAAAGTGACTCTCTCCATAGTACTGGCAGGAGGCTCATCTAGTTCAGTGATGGTACATATGAGCAAGTTGATGAGGCTCAGGTTGAGTCTTAGGATTCAGAGTTCCAGTATGAAGTAGAGAATCTATTTTCGAGATTGATTTTAGATTAGGAGGGAGTTGTTGCAGGAGTAAGAGATGGAGATAGTGTTGTGGACCTTCCTCATTAAGAGGGAGTGTTAGAAGGTTAACTCTGAAGATCCTCTTTATAGTTTTGGTGTGGTGTGATAAAGAGGACATATAATTTGTCCCTTGTGTATTTATGTATAAAGTTGAGTTATATATAAAATAATGTTTTGTACTTTATTGTATGGGTCTCACTTAAAAGTTATTTAATAATTAAAGTGAGTTAATTATTAAATGAGGGCGCATTAAATGATGGCTCTAGATTTTGTAAATGAATCTCAACCATAGATTAGGTGCTTAGATGGGTAGTTACAAAATTTAAAGCATAAAACTAGGGTGAAAGGACAAATTAAAGACACCATCAATGATGAGAGAGAGCGAGAAGAGTGAGAAGAAATAAGAAATTCCACAGAAGATTGGCAAATTTCCCAAGGAAAGAAGCAGCACAAATACCGAGGTAGAATCTGTACAACAACATTAATTATAGTCTGATAGTTCGTATCATGAACGTGTGGGCATGAATCCCGAGGAGGAATACCATACAACAGAATGACAGGATGTATAACATTCATTGCTGGCTGTGGAACGATTCCTGAGGAAACATTTATTGCAGAAAGTACATTTTCCATAAAGACATGTGTGCAAAATGTACAGTTCCGTACAGGTGCGTGTGAACCGTATAGCAGACCGTACAACAATATATTTACACAAAAATCAAGGTATTTGTTGTTCTTTTAGTTTGGTTGAATTTTTCAGTAAGGGGTGAAGAAATAATTTTCATGTGTTGTTGGAAAAAAATTAGTATTCTTCTTTAACGGAAATTTTCTCTTTCTAGGGTTTTCCCCAGGAGTTGGGGTTTTTCCCAGTCTTAGACCAAAACATCTGTGTATTCATGTGTGAATGATTTGCTTCAGTATTGAAAAGTTCTTGAGTTGGTTGTTTGTATTTCAAATTTAAGAAGTAAATTTTTAATCATAAACCCTAGTTACTCAAGTGTTTGACATAATGTGTAAATATAAAGTTTCATATTAATGTCATTGATTTTCTTCAGTTTAATATTGTACGACATGCCTCAAACTTCGTGTTGTTGTACAGTCAAGTATTGTATGGACTCGCCTTGAAAATTTTGTTATTTATTGTTGTTGTACGGTGCATTGAAATTTGTGCCCTTCACCTTGAAGTTTGTGTTCATACTCATCTCTCTCAATTTGTGCAAGCATTCTCTCTTTGTGAAAGTTGATTTCTCTTCTTGATCTCTCTCGTTTCCAAAACTCATGGTCACAATGAAAACCTTCAATGCATTTCCCTAGGTTTTTGTTTAAGTAACCACCATCTTCAAAATTAATGGCCATGATTAAAAGCCAATTAAATGAAATCTAGGGCCTTTATTATATCGTAATTTTCCTCATTAAAAGCATTAACTCACTTTTAAATAATAAACGAGACATTTAATATTTACTCACATTTTAAATTCTCATAAAGTCAAAATTTTAAATTTAATAACTCAAACTCACATTTATAAAGTGACTTTATAAAAATAAATCCATTCTCATTTTATAAAGTACTAGGGACTACAATTAAAGTGTCATTTTCCACCCAAGGCATCACAAGGTGAACAAACACTTCCTTGGTAATTTTAAACACTTTCAAATGTTTTTTTCATCTATATGGTCATTTGTGCAAGGCATGTCCTAAGAAAAAAATCCTTGATGAAGAAGTCATTAGAGAGTAGAGCTACAACCAAGAGGTTAAAGACAAATATATACCTCTCTCTCCATGCCAAACTTAGGAGCATGACCATCCAATAATCAAAGACAAAGATAAGCCCTTTAATGTGGTTGAGTCGTTAATTTCTAATGTTGTAATGAGAATTCTACAAAACATTGCAAGGACTTAAGCTCTAAGTTCCTTGAGGAAACACCTTAAATTTGACACCTCATAAGAGGAAATGATGTTTGGCCATCATTTGGTGAGAGTCCATTGACTTCAAAGATACAAAAATCCGTACTTTGTTGCTAAGATATAGTCAAATGAAAAATCCTTAAGTGGGTCTAAGGAAGGGTGAAAAACTTATTCCCTCTTTGATTAATTTGGAAGAAATGAGTTGTCAAGTAGGTAGGTAGGGAAGATATGTTAAGAATAAGCATTATCCTTCCCCTCCATTTCTAGACTAGGTTATGATCAAAACAAGGATTATCCTTACTAAAAGTGAAGAAACTTATCTTTACAAGTGGTAGAATGTAGATCATCCTTCCTTCTCTTCAACTCCAAGTCAATCTTATGGAGAGATGTTCATGCATAAATATGCACACATTATTAATTACTTTGTATTAATTGGACACATGCAAATAACAAAAAAATTGTAATTGTCCATTGCATGGATAAATCTAGAGTTGAAGTTTAACTTGGAGAAATTGAGTTATTGGCTCAGTGAACTAGAAATAAAAGAAACTTTTACATGCAAACATCTGCCCTGTACCAAAAGAATTTGAGTCTTCATTATATAAGAAGTATTTTGAGAGAAACTAGTTGAGATTTGCCCATTTTCTCTATGGATGTTTACCCTTGAGGGTTTTACCATGTATAGCATGTGTCATTTTGTGAGTTTCTTGATTTTTTAAGATGGTACCACATGCACATTTTATCAATTGAAATAGTTAAGAAAAGAAAGAAACCTTGCACAATCCTATCCCAACCCTAAAATATACACTTTGTCCTTGATAATAAATATATACATAGTTTTAATTTTTCTAGCTTTTGGTAAAAGAACAATTACTAGGAAAAATATGTAGACAAGTATCTTTTGTCCTTGTTATCCAACTAGGTATATCACAAGATAGTATACTTTTAAGGAATATTAATTTTTTTTATCAAAGTTATTGATAAATTGAATCTTATTAAATAAGTCTAACTATTCTTAAATAGTAACACTAAATTTAACAACGAAATAAAGTTTATGCATTTTAAGGATTTGTGCTTACATCAGTATAAATTGACCTCAACATTTAAGAACTTGTCATTTTTATTCATATATGGGAAAACAAAGTATGTGTGTGTGTGCGTGCGTGTACTAAATGCATATACAAGTTTACAAGATGTTGTTCTTTCCTGGGAAAAAAAGATACCCTATATACAACGCAATAATGAAAATCCTAAAGCTTAATCTCATGTATGAGTATTTTTATAGTCCTAGTTATACTTTTAGAAAAAGTGGATCGAACTGGAAAAGCCATGGACACACCAACACCCCAAGCTAGATCTCCCTTGATATACTTCGCCTTAAGGGACCTCACCTCCCTTCCATTAAAGTGACTCAGCTTGGCATTACCCTCCATCAATGGACGTACAGACAAGTTTTAATAGTTGAACACCAACATGAATTTCTCAAATCTAACAGAGGTAGCCATGCCCCAACTTTATAAGCCAGTCCTAGAAATATAAGCGAGAGAAATGCCTAAAAAACATAAATGTTGTTAGGAAAAAACAAATCCTCCCCTAAATGGAAATTCAAGTCTAAACACCTAGTATTTTGGATGGAAAACATTATAGAGATCATATAAACAATGAGGAAACTCAATGCTAGGTACTCAACCACAAGTTTTCCATTAAAGAGTTGGGTTGGCATCCAAATACCCTCGAAACCCTTAAACATCACCAATCAAGCTCCTAAACATAAGCTTCTTCTGACCACGGCCAAGGATCAAACCTTGCTACCAAACAGGTTTGTATGTTGTATGGTTAATGTATGGAAGTGGACTTGTTGTGTCTTTGTTTGTGTTTATTTGTATATTGAAATTCTAACTTTAGCATGTTATATATGTGTTTGTGTAGATTGCAGCAAGCATTTTTTAGTCCCTTGTTTTCAGTTTTTTCAATTAGTTGTATGGGTTGAAAAAAATTACTTAAAGTTTTTAATGTTTTTCTAACAATTTATTATTGAAAAAATGTAAAATTCAAATACCATTTAAATACTCTTTGATTTAATAAAATTAAGGTGATGTGATGTGTTTAATAAAAAATACCATGCACAATTTTTGCAATATTCAATCAACTTGATATAAAGGTAATACAAATATGATCAAAATGGTTAGTAATAATTAGAGCCATTTTATTTAGTATATGAATTTTTGATTTCAAAATAATTAAATTTAAAATCTATTTGTATTTTTAATTTCAAATTTTAATACTTGTATAACATAATTTATAAACTCTTAAAATACTTAATGCAATGATTAAGTTTATTTTAATGTACGTTAAGTTTGTGTATTTGAAAATATTTAACAATAGGTTTAATTTTACTTATAAATTTTATAATTAAATATAAGCTTTAATTCTTTGTTAGTTTTCATAAATGGATTTCAATATTAATAGGATATATAAGTCAAAACATTTGTATTCATGATTTAATTTATTAAATAATTAGATAAGTTAAAAATTAATTTGGACTGAAGGCACTCATCATCATTATCTAGTGAATAGTTTAATTCTTTAAATAAAATAATATTTTTACTATAAATTTAAATAATTGTTCCAAAATTATTTAATTTTTATAATAAATGCATTGGACTTAATATATTGATTTTAATGGGGTATAGTTTGGATAGTTGTGAGGAAAAACTATTATCTTCTTACTTGGATTCAAATTCTACTTGTAACATGTTTGCTCTTAATAGGTTAATTGTTGATTAAAGTTCTTTATGAGCCATGAGGAGCGTCTCACCCTTACAGGTAAGAGGGTGAATTGTATGTGTGTGTAATGTTCTAGATCCCTTTTATTTGCATGTAGGTAGTCCTTGATAATTTAATTTATTAAATTAATATTTTCTAATAAATGTATGGTTTTTTGTTTTTATTTTTATAATTATAACATGTTTTATAAAAGTAGGGAATATATATTTTTTAAATAGAAACGGTTACAATTTTTCATAAAAGGGTTGAAAAAACTAGATGATAAAGTGCAAACTATTTAATTACACAAAGTTGCTCTATGTCTAAGAGATTTTTTTCAAAAGTGTTTTCCTTAGACAAATCTTTTAAGGATTCTACAACATTTTTCAAGAAAAACGAATGACTATAAACCCTAACAAAGTGCCCTTACAATAGAGTACACAAAAACCACATAGATTAACTTCAAATAGTGTTAGTCACTGCAAACTTCCATCATATTCTAGTTTTCTTCAGCTTGGCCATGAGAACTAGAAATTTCAACCACCATGAGGACAGATTGTTGCATTGAATTATCTCCTACCACCATGGAATCCACGTGCTTCACATTATGAGAATTTCCTCCCATTATCAACTCATGATAAGCGTCAATTATTAAGCACTCCAATTGGCCTCCCTACTCACATAGTTGGATTTCCAAATCTTTGATGTTAGCCTCCATGTGATGATACCTACTCTATGAAAACCATAACATTATCAATCTTAGAGTTCAACCTCTGAATCACCTCTTCCATATCAACTATACTCCTCCAAACCTCACCCAAGCCTGTTACTTAGCACAAGCTCTCCATTGCAACATAGAGAACTTTCCTTGGCCCCACAGACATAGGTACAAAAGAAGACAACCAACATGGTGCCGACACAAATTTCTCAAATGACCAACACATGCAAACTAGATTGAAGATTAAGAAAACAATCATATTACTTGGTCCATGTTGATTATCATTCCTCCCATTCATGCTAAAACTAAAGATATAACCGGTGTAGTTGTTGTCTCCTTGTCAAGATTTCCCAAAGTCTACAGAAGACACAATATAGAACACCATATTACTATTCCCCCAAAATTGATTTCTAAACTCTCGGGAAAGTTATCCCATGCATAGAGTTAAGAATGGTAGGGGGTGAGTACCAAGTGCATAAATGAAGCTCCAATTGTCTTACATGCAATGAATTCATTGTGATTTAACCATTAGGGGAGTCACCACCTTTGGCTACAACCCTTGTTTTGATTTATAAGACCCCTTTCCAATTTTATGGCTTGATTTGCAAACTTGTCGGCAAGATTCTTGTCGTGCCAACGAATATGCACCACCTTTGATTCTCAATTCCTTCCCAATAGATCAATGATTTTACTTTGAAGCCATCCATCAATCAATCCCTCTTTACATGCCTTTTTTGTGCTTGATATATGACAAGGAGAGTGTCGCTCAAAATTAAAACTTTCTAAATTTGAAGGGAGACGATGAATTCCAACACCATGAACAAATCATACATCTCAACCTAGTTGTTTGTTGTTATTCCCATGCCCCATTCATATATGATTACTTTATTTTATTCAAGGTACAACAAGATCCCCTCGCACTTGTTGCCCCATAAAAGTATGGTCTATGTTGCAAGCATCTCTTGTTTATAATTTTATTATATGTATTAATTAATTGTATATATATAAGTATAAGTATTAACAAAAAAAAATTATGTGTATTGACAAAAACAAATTATGGCTTATATATATATAAGCGAGTATAATTTATGGTACAAATGTATCAATATATGTATATATAAATCTACATACACAATTATATGTGAGAGAGATGCCACAGGCCTATAAATGCATGTGCTCATGTATAAGCAGATATGTTGACCAAGAATTTTTTTTATAGTTTTTTATTCTTTTTTGGATGATTATCTACAACAATCATAATGTTTTAACCTCTGATTAGTAGTAAAACATGGATAAATGTGTAATCCAGCATGGACAGTGGGGGCTAAAAGATCAGTATTTTTTTATTATCTATGTACAAGATGGTTTATTTTAATATAGTTAGACCATGTTTTTTTTCAAAGAAAAAAACACATATGTCGACACACTGATTAGAGGAAATTTCAACTCAAAATGGGTATCCTAAAAAAAATTAATAAAATAATAGTTAAAATAATAAAATAATATTTATTAATTTTGGAGGAAGAAAAGAAAAAACTACTTTTTTGTTTGTAGTTTCGACATATCTCCCCGTTTGTTTACTCAAATTTCGATCGGGATACATCGTTGGATGCATAATTGAATTCCGCATCCAACGAGTACCCACTCGGCATACTTTTGACGGACCCCGCTACCCCAAAAACAAGAAATACCTGAAAAAACGTGATGATGACATTCTCCCGATCGAAATTTGAGTAAAAACACGGGGAGATATGTCGAAAATACAAACAAACAAAGTAGTTTTTTTTATGATACCTATCCCCAAATTTATATTAAAAAAATGTTTAAGACCTATACAGTATTTCAAATTTAAAGCAATTTCATTGGCTAACACATGATGACATGGAATTTGAATTAGACTTAAAAGGCCCATTTTGAGTTGAAATTTCCTCTAATGTGCATATACATAAGTCTACCAACACATCTATGTAAGTTAATGGCAAATAATGGAATAAAACGAGTATGAATTGAGCCACACATACCAACTATGTGACACCTTTTACAAAAATCAACTTGGACGTCACCTCCATTAGAGCACATTTGAGTCTAAAATGGCCCTCTTACAGAAAATAATAAAAGAAACGTTAAAATAATAAAATAATATTTATGAATTTTGGAGGAAGAGAGAGAAACTACTTTTTTTCTTCATATTTTCAACATGTCTCCTTAGGATTTACTCAAATTTCGAGCAGGAGAACTCATTTGATGCAGAACAAGGACCCACACTGCATAATTTTGATGGATCCCACACGATGAAAAATGAGAAATACATAAAAAAAAACGTCACATTCAAACAATGTATTTTTTTAATGTATTTCTCATTTTTTCGTGGGGTGGAGTCCATCAAAATTATGCAGTAATAACATGTTTTTAATGTATTTATTGTTTTTCATGGGGTGGGGTCCATCAAAATTATGCAGTGGGTACTCGTTGGATGTGGAATTTGATTTTGCATCCAATGAGTGCTTCTGCTCGAAATTTGAGTAAAACCATAGGGAGATAGGTTGAATATTGAATATATGAATTTTAAAAAAATAGCTTTTTTATGACAAATATGCCAAGTCAACCATTATGGTTATCTTTTTCTTGAAATTCTATTGGTTCTTGAATTCCAACTCATTAATGGCTATTTTTCTTATGAGGTTCATTTTAGACTCCAAATTATCTCTAATGGATGCCAATAAGACCTAAGATGAACTTAGCATAAATGTGAATAATGTGTGCTTCCCTTGCTTGATTTTTTCTTCTCTTGAGATTGGGATCTTGTGTCTTGTTTCAAAAATAGATAATACAATTTTAAGATTAGAATTATCAATTTTAATAATTATAGATTAAATATACAATTTATGTTTTACTTTAATAAAATCAAGTAAACTTCGTGTTCTTGTAATATGTTATTTTTGCACTGCATTGTATTAAATCAATGCATAAAATACACTTGTTATCTATGTCAGAGAACACAACATTTCAAAGGATATAATTTCATATTGATTTGAGTGCAACATTCAAGGACACTTTATGGCATCCCAATGAAATAGTATATAAAGGATCGAATAATGGTTGAATGATTAGGATACATGATTCCAATTTAGGAGGTGTAAGGTTCTAAGTGAAGCTTTCCCATACTTAGATCATAAGTTAGTGAGATACCAAAGGCATCTAGGATCTTGCATCCATTCTAGATGGGATACATGTTAATCGATACAGGCCCAAGTGATCCATCTAGGAAGTCAATTGGATTCTTCGACTAGTTGGACTAGTCCTAGTCGAATTCTCACATCACTTGTCGAAGACAACAACCAAAAACTACAAGAACCGACACCAACACAACTCCTCGAAGACTGACGAATCCAACATGCTCCTTTAACACCAACTACTGCATCCATGATAATTGACCACAGCATAACTTGTCGAGACCGATGACTCCAACATGCTCCATTGACACCGACTATGACATTCCTCGCAGTAGACTATCGCTCTGTCTACCAGTCGATTGTGACGATTTTTCTTTTGCAATCGTTACAACTTCTCTTGTAACTGATCATAACAGGTAGGAACCCAAGCGTTCCAACACACTCTATATAAAATTATACATTAATGTATAAAAAAAAGTGATGCATGTAACAGAGTACACAGAGAAGTAATAAAAAAAATTGTTCTAAATTCTTGCATATTTTCTATAAACATATTCTTATTGCTTGATTGATTTGAATTTTTGACAGTCTAAATTGCTCCTGCCATTACAGAGCTTGACTCATTCAGTTGAACCTGTTCTCCCCTACCAAACATGTGGGAGAATCAGATCATTGGTACCAGAGCTACCATCTTGTCTTTAATCTTTTCATCCTAACCTTGTGTAAGTTCTACATAGACACATCTTGCGAAGTTACCTAACTTATGCATGTAAAACACACTCGCAAACACATCAATCTGGACAGGTGCTACCTTCAAATTTTGAGTATCCACCAATTTGAAACAGTCATTCGAAGATGGCAGAGCCAGTAGACAAAACCCATGCAACTAAAGAGACATAGCAACTCATAGAGCAAGAACCAACTCAATAACAGACCGAAATGTTCGCTCAGTTGAATGATATTCTCATGTGAATCTCCTTGACTTCAAAAGGAACATCGATAATATATGCTTATGAAAAAGTCATCCCATTTAATTTTCAAATGAACTTGGATATACTAAATCTTGAATGAAAAATCGACGTTGAATCCATTGAAAACTGGGTACAACATTTGGAATCCTATTTCTTTTTGAATAGACTCTCGGAAGCTGAGAAGATCATTAATGTGTCCTTAAAGATGTTGACTTATGTGCACTATTGGTGGGAGAATATATTGACGAAGATGGATAACGAAAACAACTCCATAGACACATGAAATAAATTCATTGAGAATTTCCGAAGAGAGTCCTATCCACCCAAATACATTGAGCAACAATAAAAGAAGTGGCAGTAGCAAAGGTAGTGGAGAGACCAGACTGTGTAGAGTTATACCGATGAGTTCTATCAACTCATGGCTAGACTTAGTGTCCAAGAAGACTCAGAAATTGCTCATTCTGAAGTACGTCAATGATAAATCCATGTACATTCAACAAGATATGGTGTTCCTTATTGTCAATATGCTCGTGGATGAATTCCACTATGCTATCAATATTGTATCCAAGCATAAAGGAAAAGCATGAATCGTAACTAAACCAACAAGACGACCATTTGACAATAAATCTTCGTCGATAGTCGTATTCGACAAGTACAAATGCCCTACCCAACCTACTTCACCAAGGTAAGATCAAGGCAAGCAACACTCTTAGAAAGACAAGAGGGAACACACTAGGCAACTTCCTACTAGGAAATGGTGTGATTACCACAACTCATCCTGGAATGACACATTTGATTGAAAATATCGAAAGACATTTTTGGAAAAAATGTATGCATCTGACATGTATGACAAAGTCGTTGTGGAATCTAACCCAGAATTGTCAACTCTCTTGGCATCAACATCGACAACTCCAACAAAATTGACTATTGGAGACATGGAGGACCGAGAGCGTCTGTTCCATACACAGATATGGGTTCAAAACAACCCATTTTATCTGATTGTGGATAATGGCTTCTAGAATATTTTTTTCCTGAAGCTCTTGTGAAGACACTAGGTCTTGTCACCACACCACATCCTCAGCCTTATAACATCGGTTGGATGAATGATGAACAAGAACTCCTATTCACTCGATAATGCAAGCTTGACTACTTCATTAATACTTTCACAGATATTGAAGTAATTTGTGATGTGGAACCTCTTTCTGTATCCAACACATTGTTTGGGAAACCTTACTTGTGGGAGCGGAATGGAAGTTATCAGTCACGACTGTATAAGATGACTGTCATTATTCACAACTAATGGTATGGAATACCAAAAAGGTGACCTGCACTGATAGTTGAAATGGTATCTTCCAAACAAGCAAAAATGTTGATCAACCATGCTTAGAAGTTTGCAATGATCATGATCAAGCCTCGACCTTCTAAGAAGACTGTAGTAACTTGTCGACTAGTCAAAAATTCCAATTCTCGATAGTAGCTACAAATAAAAAAAACATTCTTGAAGAATACCATAATATGTTCAAATCACCCCATAGAGTACCACTGCATTCCCAGATAAAACACTCCATCGAACTTTCTCCTACTTCTTTTTTAACTAATGAATATGTCTACAAGAGATCCATTATCGAGAATGAATAAATTCATCGACATATCCAAGATTTGATCTAAAAGGTCCATATCTGACCCATATCCTCTCCTTTTGGAAGTCCATTTGTCCTTGTTTCGACGAAATATGGGACTAGGCACATGTGCATTGACTACATGGAACTCAACAAGATTTTGGTGAAGAATCGGTACCTTTTGCCAAGAATTGATTAATTGATTGATTGTATGAAAGGTGAAAAATTATTTACTAAACTCGATATTAAGTCAAGATATCATCAAATTCGGATCGATCTCTCATATGCCTGGAAGACCATTTTCAAGACCAGGGAAGGATTGCTTGAATGGTTAGCCATTCCTTTTGGCTTAACTAATGCACCTACAATATTCATGTGATACATAGATGATGTGTTGCAACCTTTTATAGGAAATATGTCAATGTCTATCTCAACGACATCCTAAGTTACAGTAGAACATTGGAGGAACATGTCCTATAGATATGACATTTCCTCGACATCCTCCAAAAACACCAACTCTACTTGAATCTAGATAAGTGTCATTTTCCATTAACATAATCAAATACTTGGTGTATGTAATTGACTCTTCAAGCATTCATGTCGAGCCAGAAAAGATACAGACCCTCAAATATTGTCCCATTACTCAGAACATTCATTAACTAAGAATATTTCTTGGTTTGGAGAATTTTTACTGAATGTTTATACTTGGATTCAATCACATAATCTGGACATTGAATCAATTGACTAAAGGGAGTGGAAGCATTGTTTACAAGTGGAACCCAGTACAACATCAATATTTTGAGAACCTTAAGCATAATCTATGTACTACACCAGTACTTATGTTACCTAATTTTCATCAACCTTTCGAGATTGAGACCGACGCCTTAGACTATTCCTTGGGTGTGGTGATAATGTAGTTTGGTAACCTAGTTGCTTTTCATTCAAAAAAATTCAATAACATTGTGAGGTATTCAACATATGAAAAGGGGATTTATTCCATTGTTCAGGAACTCAAGCAATGGAAACACTATTTCATTAGCAAGGAAATGGTCATTCATACCGTCCATAATCCCCTACAGTTGGCTTTGTCCCCATCCAAACTACACACAACTTGACAACTCAAGTGGATTAATTACCTAAAACAATTCCAATTGGTAATTAACTATTGGAAAGGAAAATCCAACGCCACAATTGATTGTATAAGTTGACCACCCATTACTCTCCTTCTTACAGTCATCAATATACATGGAAATGACACCACCACTTGGCCTCGGTTGTATCAAGTAGACAGTGACTTTTCATCAGTCTATCGACAACTTCATACCTTGATATACAAGCTTGTACATATTTGTGTATCGGCAAGAGAGCACCGATGGAATGTCATTTGGGATGTGCACTACAACAACAATACAAAACAATTTGGAGTGACGAAGACCCTCATGATCATTCTTCAGAAGTATTTTTATTGGCCTACACTTAAATATGATGTCGACAAGTACATCTGATCATGCATGGTTTGTGCCATTACTAAACCTCCTAACAGATGGCAAGGATTATATACGCCCTTTCCAGTTCCTAATCAACCTTGGGAGTCTATTTCTATGGATTACTTGACCAAATACATTGATACCAAGCATCATGATGATGCGATCTTGGTCGTAGTGGATAGGTTTTCCAATATCAACATTCTCATTCCTTACTAGAAGACGATGAAAGCATAGAAGAATTCTCATATCTTTTTTTAACATGTTTGGAAGCATTTTGGTTTACCAACTACTGTTGTTTCTAACAGAGATACCAGATTTGTCAGCATTTTCTGGAAAACCATCTGGAAGTAACTCGACACATAACTTTCTTTGTCAGTAGGTTTCCCCCCTCAACAGATGGACAAATGGAATTTATGAATCACTTGGTTGTACAAATACTCTGCATGTATAACCACAAGCATCGTCAAACATGGGATGAAAGTCTCCCATAGATTCAACACAATTACAATCGTGCTTTGCATAAATTTCCAATCAAGAGTCCGTTTTAAATCTACTATGGAATTCAACCCTCATTGCCTATCGACTTGATCAGTACTTTGACACAATTGGACGACAATGATCATGGACAACGAGAATTTGAGAAAGAAATAAAGTTCAAGGACAATATTTGCGACATTCAGAAATAAGAACAAGAGATGTTACAGTGAGCTAAGGCCTGACACAACAAACATTGTATTCCTCATTCTTTTCAATTTGTGAATCAGGTTTGGCTACACATCAGGAAATACCGGTTCACTATTCCATACAAGAATCTAAAGCCTTTGAATTATATTCTATACATTGTTCTTGAGTAGATTGGTGACAACTCTTTCAAGCTCTACATTTCTTCATACCTAGGTCTGCATTAAGTATTTAATGTGGATCTACTTAAACCATATCATGCACCATTGCTAGAACAAATAGACTTGTAGAAAATAGACATCCAGACGTTTAGGAGCCTTTTCCTTATGACACAATCGTGGTATGAAGAGTATGCAATACAAGGATGTAAGCAATTCCCTTGTTTCAAGTAGCTAAATCAATATAGCTCCTAGCCCAAATAAAGTGGTATTCTGCTGATGAATTGACCAAGAAGTTTCATCATATTCCTAAGTAAGCAATGGGGACCATTTCTTCTTAAGGAGGGAGGAATGATCCATTCAGGAAGTTGATTGGATTGTTCGACCAGTTGGCCTAGTCCTAGTCGAATTCCTACATCACTTGTTGAAGACGATGACTGACAACTATTAGAACCGATAACAACATAACTCATCAAAGATTGATGACTCCAACATGCTTCGACGACACTGAATACTACTTCCATTGAAACTGACCACACCATAACTCATTGAGACCGACGAATCCAACATTCTCTGTCAACACCGGCGACGACATACCAACTCCGAAAAATTATCTCTCTGTCTACCAGTCGATTGTGACGATTACACTTTTGCAATCGTTACAGCTTCTCTTGTAACTAAGCAAAATGGGCAATAAGTCAAGCATTCCATCACACTCTATATAAACATGTACATTACTGTATAAAAAACGTGATGCATGTAACAGAGTACATAGAGAAGTAATAAAATAGCTTTGTTCTGAATTCTTGTATTTTGTCTGTAAACATATTCTTATTGCATTATTGCTTTGATTAATCGACATAGTCTAAATTGCTTCTGCCATAACAGAACTCGACTCATTCAGTTGAAATTGTTTTCCCCCGTCAAACACGTGGGCGATGTAGATCACCAAGTCAACACACTAGAAGTGTGAGAAGTCTGGGTGGAGTGGAATATGATGCGATATATTAAGTTGTAACTAATAGACCCACCTGAATTTTACTACATGATTATTGGGTATGGATTCCTTTAGTTCTCGAGCCCAGAGTATGAGTAGATGATCCAATCAATATCATGTTCCTTTTATATACCATAAAAGACCTAAATTAATTTCCCAAAAGGTATAAAAATTAAAGTGTCAAGGGGGTGTGCAATCTATGTACCTTGAAAATATCAAGAGAATATTGGGATCCCAAGGATCCAAGTCATAGAATCGATGGAAAAGGTCATAGAAAATGAAAATCCTAGTCAACACGATCCATTTAAGTGATGAAAAAAGGGGTTTTAATTAAGGAAGTATAAGGCTCCAACCTTCAAGGGGATTGTTAGAAGCAGGAACGAGGTAGAGGCCTAAATGGTTAACACCAAGAGATGCATGGACACATGTTACTATACAACTTCAATCCCTTATAAAAGACCATATTTACAATTATCACTTGATGAATGATGTGAACCTCTGGTGGGATCATCTCAAAAGGAAAGAAAAAGTGGACGGGGATCATTTAAATTATGATATGTTCAAGAATCATTTAGAAGACAAGTACTTGAGGAGGATGTACTAGCGCAAGAAGGAAGATCGATATTACTCACTTAAATAGGATAACATGCTTGAGAAGGAGTATGACTGCAACTTAATTGAATTAGACAAGTATGCTTATGGAGTGAGCGAAAATTCCAGAGTTAGAATATTCATTGGAGGATTCATAAACCATATTCAAGACAAGGTTAGAACCTTCATTTCAAATATTCTAACAAATGTAATATAGAGGACCAATTTTTTTATGAGAAAAAAATCAATGAAGGAATTAGTCAAGTCAGATGCACAACTAGGAAGTCATAAACTAATAGAATTAGCAAAATAAATCATACCCGACATCCCACCTAGAAGATGAAAAAGAACAAAGAAGGAATGTTGAATCCAACAAATAAAGGTTCAAATGCAAGGAATTTGGAAAAGAGGGACATCAAGTATACAAGCACTCTTACAAGGAATATTTGGAAAGGAATAAAGAGATTCTATTGGCCCAAAAAATGTAGTAAATACCCATGCAAAGAATACAATATGGAAGGAAACATTATCACCTATTTTGGTATTCTCTACAATTCACCTCGAGCAATGAGAATTAGTTGCCACATATCAAGACTTTCATTTTTTTTTAATATATTTGATTATCCATTGTACTCAACTTTCACACATCATTCATTGTAACAAATAAGGTTGATCTTGTTATTGAAAGTATTTTAGTTATTAATATGAATCACCTAATGTTGTGCATGTGAAAATTGAGTCACAATAATCTAAGGACTAAAGCAAAATCTTACAGAATATTCAAGAAAATTTACACACAAATGACATAACAGTGCTGCAATTAGAGGTTGCAGTTGTATATTATCAATAATCAATCAATAGTAATGATACAATGGCATGCACTTGGATGAATATAAACACAATTCGAATCCCAAGGAAGTCATTCGAATTCCACACATGAGAGTGGATTAGTTTTTAGTTAGCCACACTAAACACATCAGTTAACCACTAATCACAATCAATAATCGACTCTAATTGAATCGGGGCAGTTATGTCCGAGTCTAACTGAGTAGAACTCAACTGCATGTCAATCAGTAGGTGGGGGCGCATATCTAACTCAAGTTAGCTCGGATGAAGTGAACTTAACCAAACCAAGTCACCAGAATTTGTTGGAGGTGCCTTAGATCAATCCAATTAACTGGGAATTTCCAAAAATAGACAAAATAGTGATGGAGGTGCCTTCACAGTTGCAGTTTAACTGAAAGTTGGTGGAATAACCATTAGTTAACTAATTTTGGGTGCTTAGGTCATGAATATCAACCCAGATTTTCTCCTTGATTGAAGGAGGAATCTCAGTTAGTATCCTCGATTGAAGGAGAAGATAGTTGGCCTCCCTTATTGAAGGAGGATGATCCAGTTGATGTTGATGTCACCAATTCGAACCAATAACTTAGGATTAGGGGGTAATTAGGTCAACTTGACAAAATAAAGATGTGTGGGTTGGATAATGACTCTAACACCCCCCCTTAAGCTATACTCATGTGGAGGAGTAAAAACAATAATGCTAGGGCCCCAGCATCAAAGGCCATAGCTCACACTATGCAAAAAATAACTCTAAAATGCTCAAAACGAATGCTAAGTGAGGAATAGAGGAAAACCATGTGGGAACAAAACCCCCCCTCAAGTTGAACACTAAAGAAGTAACTGTCTTCACCCTTATGAACTCACCCCCAATAGTGAACGGAGGTAAGTGAACTTTTTCTCAAAAAAGTTCTTGGTGAAAATATATGCAATCTGCTCATCTGTGGAGCAGTATTGCAGAATAATTGTCGTGTCATGCGCCAACTCCCTGATGTAGTGCATATGGATCTCAATATGTTTGGTCCTCTGCCACTGAATTGGATCCATTGAGATCTTGATAGAACTTTGGTTGTCACAAAATAGGACAGTGGATGAAGCACTACCAATCTCAAATTCAAACAAAATGTCTTGCATCCAAACTGTCTAGATGCAAGCATTGATTGCTCCCCTGTATTCTGCCTCTTCTGAATAGATGGAAATGGAAGCCTGCTTTTTGCTGGACTAGAAAATAGGCCCACCGCCAAACATAAACACATAGGTGGAAGTGGAATTCCAATATATGCTATCCCCTTCCCAATCGAATTTGTAAAATCGACCAAATATAGCTCAGAATCTACAGCATAGTGAATGTCGTAGGATCTAGTGCCTTGAATGTACTGAAGGATCATCTTGGATGGCTTCCAATGGATCTCATTAGGCTATTTCATATACCTTTATACAGCATTCATATAATAAAAAAATGTCAGCCCTTGAATGTGTCAAATATAGCAAGCTTCCGATCAACTGGCAGTAAATAGTGGAATCCATGTGTGGAGTTGATTTTCCCTCTTCAAGACTGATTCCTGAGAGGAAAGGAAATTGTGCATCATTACAATAAGCCATGTTAAACTTAATTAACAGGTGTGAAACATATTTTGACTGCGTCACCATTATCCTATCATAATCTTGAGTGATTTCCATCCCAAGAAACTGTCTCTGCAGGCCCAAATCACTCATTTCAAAAGCATCATGAAGAGCAGCTTTTATAAAGGAAATTGAAGCAAGTGTGCTTCATGTTATCAAAATATCATCCACATACAATACTATCATCAGAATATTACCTTCATACTGCTGTAAGTATACATTTGGATCAAATTTGCATATCTAAAATTTCTGTGAGAGTAGAAAGGCATCCATGTTGGCGTACCAAGATCTTGGGGCCCATTTCAACCCATATAAAGATTTATGCAACTTAAAAACCAAGGAAGGATATGATGTATATCCTTCAGGATACTTCATGTATATTTCTTCTTGTAGGTCTCCATTAAGAAAAGCACTCTTGACATCCATGTGATGCACTGCCTAGTGCTTGGATGTGACAATGACCAAAACTACCCTTATGGAATCCATCTTTTCCACTGGTACAAAGGTCTCATGATAGTCCATTCCTTGGACTTGGGAGAATCCTTTTGAAACCATTCATGCTTTGTAATTTCAGGTTGAGCCATCTGTGGCAACCTTTGTCTAATATACCCACTTGCATTGAACAAGTTTCCTCCCAAATGGAAGGGAAGCTAGCTCCCAAGTTGCATTTTTCCGAAGAGAGTTGAACTCTTCATCCATTGCAGCTTTCCATATCGTATCATTCCGAGCATGGTAGTAGGATTTGGGATCATACCCACTCATCATATAGTAGGTCTCATACAACAAGGAATCGTGACAAGAAAGAGCAATACATGCTCTTTGAAAATCTAACCGGGTTATCCTTGGATCAACAGGATTTCCATTTTGGCCCATTTTGGTGTTGGTTGTGGAGCCTGATCTTCCAGATCCAGAGATATTATTAGTTATGATTGTAACCCAGGAGTACTGTACACTCATTCCCCCTGCCTTGGGGTTTGGGGGCAGCGCCCCCGAGAAAACGGAGGTTCCGCCCCCGATTTTTTTTTTGGGATTTGTGTTGGCCAACAGTATTGCGGACCCATGGTATTGGGTTAACCCTAGAATTTTCCCATTGTATTTCCCCTATAAAAGAAAGCATTGTAAATCGACTGTGTATGGTATTGTATTGTATTGGAAGAGAGACTGTGACAGCGTGAAGAGGAAGTGCAGCGGTTTTGTTGCAGGGTGTATCCCTTCATCTTTTTGGACTGTAATAAAAGGACTGGCAATTTCTTTGTGGGCGTAGCCCATCGTTTGGGTGAACCACATTATATATGTGTCTTTCTGTAATTTTTTAATGTGTTTTGCATCTTGTTTATTGATTTAACTGTATATCTGTTATTGCTCTGCGGTCCTGTTTTCTAACAATTGGTATCAGAGCCAAAAGGTCTATTTGGTTGGTAAACTCACAAGAAAGAAGGGTTCCTGGTTCGAGTGGGAGCAATGGTGGAAGAAGGAAAGTTTAGGGTCGAGAAATTTAACGACCAAAACTATCAATTATGGAAGATGCAAATGGAGGACTATCTGTACCAGAAGGATTTGTACCTACCGTTGGGCGAAAAAGCAAAACAACCGATGGCTCTGAAGGATGAAGAATGGGAGGTTCTTGACAGAAAGGAACTAGGAACAATACGGATGTGCCTGGCTTCGTCGATGGCCTTCAATATTTCGAAAGAAAAAACAACAGAGGGTGTGATGAGCGCATTGAGTAAGCTCTACGAAAAACCCTCGGCTTCTAACAAGGTATTTTTAATGAAGCATTTATTTAATATGAAGATGTCGGAAGGTGGATCTGTTGTTGACCATTTAAATAAGTTTAATACACTTACTAGTCAGTTAAGTTCTGTAAAAGTGAAATTTTATGATGAGGTTAGGGCTCTTCTAATCTTGTGCTCATTTCCAGAAAGCTGGAATAGCTTGGTCATGGCTGTAAGTAACTCTGTCCCTATTTCAAACTCTCTTAAGTTTGGTGATGTTGTTGGTGTTATTCTTAGCAAGGAAATTGGAAGAAAAAACACATGTGAGACATCAGGTAATGCATTGACCATGGAGAGCAGAGGGAGACAAAACGAGAGAGGAAGGAGCCTAGTAAATCACGACAAGTCTAAAAAGGGAAGATCCAAGTCCAGATTTGGAAAAATAGAGTGCTGGAACTGTGGTAAGAAAGGACACCTAAAGAAAGACTGTAGAGCACCAAAGAAGAAAGGTGAGAGGCAGCAAGAGACTACCCAGGAAGCTAATGTAGCAGGTGATGTGTTACAAGATGCTTTGATTCTTGCATTAGATAATACTAGTGATTACTGGGTAGTAGATTCAGGGGCTTCATGTCATGCTACACCCCATAGGAAATTGTTTTATGATTATGTTCAAGGTGATTTTGGGCATGTGTTATTGGGGGATGATGAACCATGTAAAATTGTTCGAAAGGGTAAGGTACATATTAAGCTAAATAATGGAAATGACCGGTTGCTAAAGGATGTAAGGCACATTCCTGCTATGAAAATAAATCTGATCTCAACAGGGCAGTTGGGAGATGGCGGTTGTTTGTCTACATTTGGAGAAACATGGTGGAAGGTCACTAAAGGATCAATGGTAATTGCAAAAGGAGATAGGATAGGTATGTTATCTTTATGTCCTCATAACACTGATTATTCTATTTCTGTAGCTTCCACAGAAACAGGTGCAGCGTTGTGGCGCCATAGGCTTGGCCACATGAGTGAGAAGGGGATGGAGATTCTCCACTCAAGGAAACTGCTTCCAGATCTGAAGCAGGTAAGTTTGGAATTTTGTGAGAACTGTGTTTATGGAAAACAGAAGAGAGTTAGATTTCTCAGGGTTGGGAAACAAAAGAAGAGTGAAAAGTTAGAGCTTGTCCATACAGATGTATGGGGACCAACTCAGGTACAATATCTTGGTGGCTCTCATTATTATGTTACTTTTATTGATGATGCAACTAGAAAAACTTGGGTTTATTGTATTAGACAGAAATCTGATGTGTTTGATACTTTTAAGAAGTTGAAAGATTTGGCTGAGAATGAGATAGGAAAAAGGTTGAAATGTCTCAGTTCTGATAATGGAGGCGAGTACTGCAGCAAGGAGTTTGACAGTTACTATTCACACAATGGGATTCACAGAGAGAAGACAGTCCCTGGAACACCTCAAGAAAATGGTGTGTCAGAAAGGATGAATAGAATGATCATGGAGCGTGCAAGGTGTATGAGATTGCATGCAGGGTTTCCCTTACAGTTTTGGGCTGATGTTGTAAACACTGCTGTTTATTTAATAAACAGAGGGCCTTCAAGCGCTTTGGATGGTGGAATTCCAGAGGAGGCATGGACAGGTAAACAGGTAAAATACTCATTTCTGAGAACTTTTGGTTGTGAAGCATTTGTCCATATTGATAAATATGATAGAACAAAGCTTGAGGCTAAATCCAAGAAATGTACCTTTATTGGATACGAGGTTGATGATTTTGGTTATCACTTATGGGATCATAAAAATTGCAAAATCATTAGGAGTAGAGATGTAGTATTCAATGAAAAGGTCATGTACAAAGATCAGTTGCAGGGAAAGAAAGAAGAAAAGGAAAACACAGAGTACACAGTGCTTGATGAAATCAAAGAAAATGAAGTTCAAAAGCACCAGAAAATCAAGAGCAGTAGCAGGTACCTGAAAGTCATGCAACTGTAAGAAAGTATACCAGGTTAAGTAGACCCCCTGAACGATTCTCTCCTTCACTGTATTATTTATTGATGACTGATTCTGGTGAACCAGAATGTTTTGAAGAAGCAATGCAGGTAGAAACTAGAAAGAAGTGGGAGCAAGGCATGGATGAGGAGATGGACTCATTGGTAAGAAACCAGACTTGGGATCTAGTTAAGTTGCCTACAGAAAAAAGGGCATTGCAGAATAAATGGGTTTACAGGTTGAAGGAAGAAGATGGAGGAAAGAAGCGGTACAAGGCTAGACTTGTTGTAAAGGGGTTTGCACAAAATAAAGTCATAGACTTTGATGAAATATTTTCTCCTGTTGTTAAAATGACTTCAATTAGAACTATTTTAAGTCTAGTGGCAGTAGAATATTTGCATCTTGAACAATTAGATGTAAAAACGACCTTTCTCCATGGGGATGTGGAGGAAGAGATTTATATGCAGCAGCCACAAGGGTATGAGGTCAATGGGAAGGAGAATTTGGTTTGCAAGTTGAAGAAGAGCTTGTATGGCATGAAGCAAGCTCCAAGGCAGTGGTATTTAAAATTGGATAAGTTTATGACAGAACAAGGTTATGATAGATGTCATTCTGACCACTGTGTTTATTTCAAGAGGCTAGATAACGGAAGATATATTATCTTGTTATTGTATGTGGATGACATGCTTGTTGCAGGGTCTAACATGTAGGATATAAATGTGCTCAAAAGAAAACTAGCTAAATCATTTGTGATGAAGGATTTGGGTGCTGCAAAACAAATCCTTGGTATGAGAATAACAAGAGACAGGAAAAATCGCAAATTGACATTGTCTCAAGGTGAGTCAATAGAAAAGGTGTTGCAGAGGTTTAGAATGCAGAATGCAAAACCAGTCAGCACACCTTTGGCAAGCCATTACAAACTAAGCAATCATATGTTTCCAGAGACACAAGAAGAGATAGATTACATGTCCAAGATTCCCTATTCATCAACAGTTGGGAGCTTGATGTATGCCATGGTGTGCACAAGACCAAATATTGCACATGCAGTGGGAGTTGTGAGCAGGTATATGAATAATCCGGGTAAAGAGCATTGGAAAGTAGTATAGTGGATTCTCAGGTATTTGAGAGGTACCACTTCTCATGCATTATGTTTTGGAGGTTCAGACACTGTTCTACAGGGATATGTTGATGCAGATACGGGCTGGTGATAAAGACAGCATGAGGAGCACCACAGGGTATGTGTTCGCTGTAGGTGGAACAACAGTAAGTTGGATTTCAAAACTGCAACAGGTTGTTTCACTTTCAACAATGAAAGCAGAGTATGTTGCTGCTATAGAGGCTAGTAAGGAGATGATTTGGTTGCAGAGGTTCATGGAAGAATTGGGTAAGAAACAGGAGAATAGTAGGCTGTATAGTGACAAATAGAGTGCCATTCATCTTGCAAAGAACTTAGTCTTTGATTCGAGGACTAAACATATACAACTCAAGTACCACTTCATAAGATCTGTTCTAGATGAAGAACTGTTAAAACTGGAAAAGATTCACACTAGCCATAATCTTGCAGACATGTTGACAAAGGGAGTAACCAGAGAGAAATTGAGTTCCTGCTCGGTTTCTGTTGGCCTTAAAGCATGAAGGTGAAAAGAATAAATTTTCCAATTCCAAGGTCCAGAATATAGTCCAGCAAGTGCAGTAGTAGTGGAGTTACTGTGATTAGTCTCCAAGTGGGAGATTGTTGGTTGTGGAGCCTAATCTTCCAGATCCAGAGATATTATTCAGTTGTGATTATAACCCATGAGTACTGTACACTCATTCCCCCTGCCTTGGGGTTTGGGGTAGTGCCCCAAAAAATGGGGTTTGGGGGAAATGCCCCCGAGATATGGGGGTTTGGGGGCAACGCCCCCGAGAAAACGAGGGTTCGGGGGCGGAGCCCCCAAATTTTTTTTTTGGGGATGTGTGTTGGCCAATAGTATTGCGGACCCATGGTATTCGGTTAACCCTAGAATTTTCCCATTGTATTTCCCCTATAAAAGAAAGCATTGTAAATCGACTGTGTATGCTATTGTATTGTATTGGAAGAGAGACTGTGAGAGCGTGAAGAGGAAGCAGTGGTTTTGCTGAAGGGTGTATCCCTTCATCTTTCTGGACTGTAATAAAAGGACTGGCAATTTCTTTGTGGATGTAGCCCATCATTTTGGTGAACAAATTTATATCTATGTCTCTCTGTAATGTTTTAATGTGTGTTGCATCTTGTTTATTGATTTAACTGTATATATGTTATTGCTCTGCGGTCCTGTTTTCTAACATTTAGGAGATCAGTGAGAAAATTTGAATCTGATTCAAAACTTGATATATTATGGTCACTGATATTAAACATCATATCTGAAATATCATATCCTTCACTTCCATTTTCATCATCAGAATGATCAGCAGAACATGAGGGAATTTCAGCAGTTTCTTCCTCAACTAGTTCTACATCTTGGAGAGGTTCTTCAAAGTAGACACTTATCTCAATAATATATGTTTGGTTCAGATATTCAAAATTTTGTATCCCTTTGATTCCTTTGGATACCCAATGAAAAAACACTCAATACTATGCGGTTGCAAAAACTTCCTCTTGTCAAGTGGAATTCAAGCCCAAGCAGTGGACCAAAAAAGTCTGAAATTGGACACATCTGGTTTGTGCCCAAGTATGCTTCAAAAGGAGTTTTCTCCTTTCATAGAAGAGTGAGGGACCCTGTTTTGAATGTAGGAAGCAACATTCATTGCCTCAGCCCAAATATTTTCAACCAAACCTTTGGCTTCCAGCATGTAGGTGGTCATCTCTTTGAGGGCCCGATTTTTCCTTTCCGCTACATCATTCTGTTAGGGTGTGTAGGGAATGGAGTGCTGGATTTGGATCCCATATTTAGCACATATTTTCAGAAGATCAGAATTGATATAATCTCCTCCATTATCATATCTGAGAGACTTTATCTTCCTCCCAGAGGGATTCTCAACACATGCCTTGAACTCGGTGAATCTTTCAAGAACTTCAGATTTTTTCTTTAGGAAGAAAACCCAAGTGAATCTCAAGAAGTCATAAATAAAGGTGAGCACATACCTTGAACCAATAATGGAGGTTGTAGGCATAGGTCCTATGATGTCAGAGTGGATCAGCCCCAAAATACTTGTTGCACGACTTGCCTTTCCTCGATCAAATTTGTGCTCAGGGTATTTGCCAACAATGCAACCTTTGCAAATTCCACTGGAGGTTTTGATGGTTGGGAGACCTTCCACCATGGAATGTTCTTGAAGTTGCTGCAAGTATTTGAAGTTAAAATGTCCAAATATTTCGTGCCACATCCCGTTGACCTCATTCCCATGAGTCAGAAGGGCGGTGAACTTTGCATCCGAGAAAAAATCGAAAAACGCATAGGTCTTAGCATAATGGTTCGCTAGACTTACTGCAATTAGCTTCCTAGATGCAATCTCTGAGATCTCAACATCATTCGGGATGAAAGTAACTCTCTTGGGAAATCCTGTGTGTGTCATTTGATATACACTCAACATATTGGAGGCCAAGGAGGGTACATACAGAACATCAAAGAAGTTGCCATGTTCAAGTTTTACAGTACCTTTTCCTTTCGAAATGATTTGAGAATCATCTCCCATGTGGATGGGAATGATGTTGTTAAAGTCCGGGAATGAAAAGGGTTCTTTGCTTGCCACCATATGGTTTGAAGCACCAGAGTTTATGAGGAGAGCTCTAGGGTTTGAAACAGTTGCCATGAGGGCGTGTCCTCTTTCTGGTTGGATGTTATGATCATGATTATCTCTCTTCCTAACACCGTCGGGAAGATTGATATTGTTCTTCTCAAGGAGAAGAGTCATTTCATCAAGATTTTTCTTCATGCAGGAATGTTCAAGGTGAAATCCCTTCCCGCAATAGGAACACTTGATCTTTTCTTTGCCTTGGTTCTTTTTGTTCTTGTTCTTTCTTGAGCCAGAAGGCTCATGCATCTTGCTATTGGTTCTTCTCCTTTGGTTTGGGACAATCAAACTTAGTCTTTTGATTCTTTTTCTTTCCCTTACCATTCATGACTTTGGGCCTCTAGCAAACAGTGCTTGATCTTTTGAGGATCTGATGATCCCCATCTTCATAAGCTTGCCATGCTCTATTGTGAGAGACTCAATGAAGGAATTAAGGGTCGACATCTTCTAATTCAGGGTTTTTTGTTAGGATTATAATCCTCCCTTGTCCAATTTGTTCATTTATGTCTAAATTATGAGTCATGTCTAAATCGGGATTCCTTACAGTCTATTTTTAGTCACTAGCACCATTGGGTCCACTTGGCCTAATTGGGGAACATGTACCAGTTACTGAAGTGTGGCGAACAGTAATTGAGACTATCTACCACTGATTTCACTTGCATGCATCAGTTTAGGGTCCTCTTATATCAATCCCTACAAATTATGAGCCACTGGGAGTGCCGATACCAACCTCCATTAGTCAAGCTTAGTTAGGAGTCAGTTACATTCAATTCTAGTTCCCTACATTCAGTTCTACTCAGTTAGCACTAGGATTGCATGGCTGCACGTAGGTGAGGCATATTTACTCACCTACCTCAGTCAATTAGACTAGTTAACACTGAATTAGACACTTGATTTTGGATTTTGAACTCCGATAATAATTTAGACAAGGTCAATTAACCATTCAGTCAAGTAGAGTCCAACAGGGATGATTTTAAGGAACCATACTTATTTAAAAGTGTATAAATGTTGGCGAATATTACCAATTCTTAAAATGCCAACTATAAAATGATTGGCGATATTTTTCAAAAAATATTTTAATTTCCAAGGATTTTATATCGTTTATATAATAATTTGGCAATTTTTAGGGTGAAAATGTTTTGCCCCATCAAAATTGGGCAAAACAGGGCTTCAAAAAATGCAAAATGGTGAATATTTTTGGGGAGAAAAACATGGAAAAATAGCCCACTGGGATAAAATCGACCCTAAAGTTATCTCTGGAGTCCAACCAATTTGAATTTCCTCACACATATTCGAATTGCATGAGGTTATTTAGCCATTGTACTCCATTCTAATTAATTATATAATTACTTTTGATTAAGGAAAGCATTCACAGTTGCAAGCCATTTTTGCACTGTTTCATTCTTCAATTGCTGAGTAAATTGTATGATCTATCTTGTGAGTTGTGTGTTGGTCCACAGATCGATGTGCTCAATTTAATATGGTATCACAGACTCAGAAGGACAAGGCACTTCTCCTACTACAGATTCATACTTGGATCAAAAAAAAAATGAGCAAAATTGCTCCTTCAAGTAATGCACCAGAAGCGGAGAATTTACCACTTAATACCCCAAGAAAAGGAATTATTGATCAAGCTTGCTTGATAAACTAAGCTGGCTGTGAAGGAAATTTGGTGTAGGTGGGGTCGATCTCAACCAACTCTAACCAAAACTTCCAAGATCTAATGGCCCCTACACTTAGCAGGACTGCCAAATTTAGCTCGATGGCCAAATTCTGCTCTAAAAATGCCTTCCCGCAACTCTACCTCCGCAGCTTCCCTTCCGTAGGCAGGATACGGGATGTGGGATCTCTATTGTCCAAATTTCTCTCCGCAACTCTGTTTCTGCAATAGAGTTTTTGCATGTAGGTTGCGGGATGCAGGATCACCAAACCCCGAAGACGCACTCTGCAACTTCCTTTTCCACATGGCTTCCTCACTGTCGGATTCCAGGATGCGGGATGTAAACTTTCCAAAGTTGCTCCCCCGCAACTTCCTCAACTGCCTGATCCTTGTGTCCTTTTGCATGACCATCGATCTTCTTTATGATGCAGACTTCTCATATCTCTACGGATCTGTTAACTTCCTCTCAATTATTGTTGCGGGATACTTCATGACCATTAGATCTTGATTCGTGGCCTCAATCTCCATCATTCGTTCTCTACAAAAACTTGTTAAGGCAAAAAACCTGCGAGTTGCGCCGATTGATCATGAAATTGATCAATCCAGCCTGCAATCTTCATGATGCTTTATCCTAACACTCTTATGCATGCATCTACTCTCTACTTCAACTGTTTAAGCAATAAATTGATGTGTAAAATCAACACTTCACGAAAATACACAAGTGTTCATGAAAACGTCGAAGTTGTTTTTGCAAGATACAAAGTTCAACACAACACATGCAAAAAGGCTAACAACCCTACAAACACACAGTTAATACTTCTATTAAGCAACACAGGAAAATGCACATAGCTTGGATCTCTCTCCTTCTGATTCTTCAAAATATTTACAAACAGGAATGAGACACAAGTCTGTCCTCTCTCTACAAACTCACAATTCTAAATGATGAAGAGCAGAACCCCTCCTACATATATAAATAGTCTATTTAAACTAAAAATTATACCCTATCCTGGGTGGTCGTGCAACTGAAATAAACACTATTATGACGCATGATGAAACGTCCCTGTCTGAAACAAACTAACAGCGGTTTGATCTCCACACAGGGAGTTGTGAGCCACAATGATTCCCTACACCGCTAATCAAACTATGACTCAGAACAAAAATGGTTACAAAATATGCCATAGCATGTGACCAACTCATCACATTGCTGGCATGCTACGATGCTCCTGCATCAGACTCGCAAGGTAGAAAAATTATGAACCCCTATTCATAATATCATATATAGAAAAACCCTTGTCTTCCAACTCTACAGCACTCATCCAAGTAGAATCCTCTATTGGTCGCTTCCTCCACTTGACCAAATACTCGATATATTCCTTCTTCCTTGTACTCTTTGACACCCTAGTGTCCAGAACAGCCTCAACTTCCAATGGTTTTGTCACAGGCATCTGTGCTACCCATTATAAGTCTTGAGTAGGATCTTCACCTCCTATAAAGGTTCCAGTGTCACCTGCTACATAAGGATATAGATCTGCTACATTAAAGATTGATGAAATACCCACTCCTGTATTGATCTCTAACTCATAAGCATTTGCTGAAAACGTCCTGAGTATTCTATAGGGTCTAATCTTCTTCATCTTCAGCTTGTTGTACTCTCCTTTAAGAAATCTGTCTCTCTTCAGATATGCTAAGACCAAATCTCCCACTTCATAGTTATTTTCCCTCCTTCTGGAATCTGCTCTAGCCTTATAACCGGTGTTACTCTATTGTAATTTTGCTTTCACATGCTCCTGCAACTCACTAATTCTTCTTACAAACTCTTCTCCATAAGCACTTTGTTTCTCCAATTGACCTAAGTCATGAAGTTCATACACTCCTCTTGGATGCATTCCATACATAATTTGAAATGGACTCATCCCTGTACTCCTGGTTGGTGAATCATTATATGCAAACTCAGCTTGAGCTAATACTCTATCCCACTGCTTAGGACTCTCCCTAATAAAAATCCTCAACTCGTTCCCCAGACTCCTATTGACTACCTCGGTCTGTCCATCAGACTGTGGTGGTATGCTGAACTAAAATTCAACTAGTACCCAACTTCTTCCACAAGGTTCTCCAAAAATGTTGGTGAACTTCACATATCTGTCTGATACTATGCTTCTAGGTAAACCGTGTAGTTTCACAACTTCATCAAAGAACAAGTTAGCAATGTGTGTAGCATCACTAGTCTTATAGCATGGAATGAAATGTGCCATCTTATTCAATCTATCAACAACTACAAAGATAGAATCATGTCCCTTCTAAGTTCTTGGAAAACCCAGAATGAAATACATACTCATAGAATCCCAAGACCTAGTTGGAATAGGCAATGGTGTATACAATCCTATGGTATGGCTTCTCCCCTTGGCATGATGGAATACTCTGCATCTGCTTACAAACTTCTCAACTTCAGACCTCATCCTTGGCCAAAAATAGAAATGGCCCAACTGTCCAAAAGTTTAATCACTTCCAAAATGACCTGCCATACCTCCATTATGTTTCTCATGCATCAAGTTCTCTCTCATAGAACACCTTGGTACACACAGTTTACTATTTTTAAAGAGTAAACCATCTTGTAGGGTATACTCAATCCATGGCTCTCTATCCACCTCCACTGGATTCTTACAAGCCCTGTAAGCTTCCTGGAAATCAATGGTAGCTTCATATAAATCTTTCAAATGCTCAAATCCCAAAACTTGGATCTGATTTTCTTGCATAATCAATAGTATCCTACTCAAGGCATCATCTACTCTATTTGACTGTCCACTTATGTGTTTCAACACAAAGGTTAAGCTTTGTAGAAACTCAACCCACTTGACATGTTTCAGGTTCAACTCAAGCTGTTGCATTATGTACTGTAAGGCATGGTTATCTGAATATAACTCAAATTCTCTAGGCATCAAGTAATGCCTCCAATGCTTCATTGCTTAAACAATATCATAAAAATCATTTTCATAAGATGAATATTTATGCTTTGCATCATTCAACTTCTCATTGAAATATGCTAAGGGCCTGTCCCCCTTACTAAGCACAGCTCCGATGGCTACTCCACTAGCATCACACTTCACTTGGAAAGGGTGGTTGAAGTCTGGTAACTTCAATACTGGTTTTTTAGTGATCTTCTTCTTCAAGAATTGAAAACTCCTTTCAGTCTCTACTATCCATTGAAATGGTTGTCTATCCTTCGTAATTGTCTCAACAATATATGCACAAATACCACTGAAGTTATTTATGAATTTCCTATAGAAACTTGCCAATCCATGAAAGCTCCTTACCTCAAATATGTTCCTATGTGAAGGCCAATCAATGATTGCTTACACCTTTTCTGGATCCATCTTCAACCCATCTCTTGAGATAAAAAAAAACCCAAATATGCTAGCTCTGTCTTCATGAAGGTACACTTCTTCACATTTATCAGCAAATTTTCTTGTTGCAGTCTCTCTAAAACATACCTCAGATGCTTCAGATGCTCTTCTTCTATTTGTCTGAAAACCAAAATGTCATCAAGGTAAACTATCAAAAATTTACCTATGAAATCTCTCAAGACTTCATTCATCATCCTCATAAATGTACTTGGTGCATTGGACAATCCAAATGGCATGACCAACCACTCATACAACCCATCATTTTTCTTTAACGTTGTCTTCCACTCGTCTCCCTCTCTTATTCTTATATGATGATATCCACTCTTCAAATCCATTTTTGAAAAGCATGTTTCCCCACTTAGGTAATCGATCATGTCATCCATCCTTGGTAATGGAAATCTATATCTAATGGTGATCTTGTTAATTGCTCTGGAGTCTATACACATCCTCCACTCACCATCCTTCTTGGGTGTCAGTACTACTGGTACCACACATGGAATCAAACTCTTCTGGACCAATCCTTTGTCCAACAATCCTTGGACCTGCTTCCTCAATTCTTCATTCTCTTGAGGTGTCAAACTATATGCTTCCTTGTTTGGTAAACTGGCTCCTGGAATAAAATCAATTCGATGACTTATATTCCTCCTTGGTGGCAATTCAATGGGTAAATCATCCACCACAATGTCACTATACTCACTCAGCATCGCCTGAATCTCCTCAAGTAGATCTATCACAATAGTCTTCACTGTCACTACTCTTGGTTTGCACACCACATAATAGTTCAACTCTGCTTTCTCCACCTGCTGCAAATACTCTTTTCTTGACAACATCAAAATCTTAGGTTCTGATTTCCCTGTTGTACTACCTGCTTGTAGAGGGTGAATTACATGGGTTATCCCATTCTACTCAAAACTATGACAATTAATCCTACCATCATGAGCTACTTTCTTGTCAAATTTTCTCGGTCTTCCTAACAGTATATAACAAACATCCATTGGCATAACATCACACAAAATCTTGTCCTTATATCGACCTATCTGAAAATTAACTTCACACTGGTCACTCACCAGGATTTGATGTCCTTTGTGTAACCAAGATACTTTGTATGGAACCTGATGCTTGGTCTTAGTTAGCCTCAGCTTTTCACCATCTATGGGGAAACAAGATTGTCAGTACTCCCACTGTCAATCACCAACTTACAGCACTTCCCTTGGACTTTACATGTAGTCCTAAACAACGAATTCCTTTGAGCAGGCTCTGTTGGCTTCTTCTTAGGTTTCAACAAGACCTTGTTCATCATCAAAGATTCTCATGTCTCTAGAAAAAATTCTTCTACCATCAAATTTCCTTGTTGCTTCTCATTCTGAGCTACATAGGTTCCTCTCTACCCTACATCTTCTTTTCCTGGATACTCAAATGACTTATGCCCCAACTGGTTGCATTTGTAGCATCTAACAACAGCTTCTATGCCTCGTCCTATACCTCCTTGGTAAGGTCATCTTCTGCTAGAATCACCTCCTCTACCATGTTGCTCTTGCTGGCTAGAGTTATTGGACTCCCCTCTCTATGGTCTAAATCTTCCTCTTCCAGTCGCTTTCCCTCTTCCTCTGGCTGAACCGTGACCTCTATTGAAGCTCTACGTCCTTGCTATCTTCTCTTCTGTCGTTAAGGCGCACTAATAGGCCTCCTCCATTTTTCTAGGAGAAATCATGTTGATCTCTTCTTGGATATCCATCCTTATACCATTCACATATCTAGCATCCTTTTCTGCTAACTCTTCCACATATCCATCCCTTATGTTTACTTTTTAGAACTCCTCAGTGTATTCTCTCACTGTTAACAATCTCTGCCTAAGGTTTTGTACTTGTCTATACAGAATTAACTGGTAATATTTTGGCAAGAACTTAGCCCTCATATTTTCTACCATTCTATCCAGCTCTTTATCAATGGATTATTCTTCCTCCATATTTCTGCTTGCACACTATCCCACCACAAGGATGCATGTCCTTTCAACCTCGTCATGGCTAATATGACTCTCTTATCTTCTTCTACCTCATCATACTCAAAGTACTTATCTAGCTCACTGATATAGTCAATGAGATGATTTGCAACGAGACTCCCATAATATGTAGGTAACTCTGGTCTCAGCCTTGAAGTCGCTCCCAGAATAGATCTTAAATACCTTAACTCCGGTGTTTCATGCATAGGTGCAACTTCTTCTCTTTGCTCTTCATCCTTAGGTTCACTTATATCCCCTGCTTCTGGGTCTCTTCGTCTGTCTGTTTCCATGGCTTCCAGACATGCCCTTAACTCCCTCATTTCTTCTAGAACTTCTGTGTTCCCTCCTGGTCAACCTCTGTCACGACCTCTTACTCTTCCAATGTGTGCAGCCATCCTCTTATGCTAAGCCTCTGCAATAACAGTTCTCTTTCACACTGCTATAATCTTACCTCACCAATCCCTTCTCGGCCCTTGGTATTTTGGTAACGCTGGTCCTCTATCTAGAACCTCCTAAGCACTCTTCTTTGCTCTTTCCAGGCTTCTCCTGCTACGCTTCTCCTTACTCCTTCATAATTCTACCCACAACCTCAGCTGTGGAATTCCTCAATCGAAAATATCAACAAACCTACTCTGATACCAAAATTGGTGCAGGTGGGGTCGATCTAAACCGACTCTAACCAGCACTTCCAGGATCTAGTGGCCCCTACACTTAGCAGGATTGCCAAATTTGGACCAGTGGCCAAATTCTGCTCTAAAACTGCCTTCCCGCAAACCTTCGCAGCTTCCCTTCCGTAGGCGAGATGCGGGATGCAGGATATCGATTGTCTAAATTTCTCTCCACATTTCTATTTCTGCAACTCTGTTTCCACAATAGAGTTTCCGCATGTGGGTTGCGGGATCCGGGATCACCAAACCCTGAAGACGCACTCCGCAACTTCCTTCTCGGCACAGCTTCCCCGCAGTCGGATTGCAGGATGTGGAATGCGGAATGCCAACTTTCCAAAGTTACTCCCTCATATAAATTGAGCACATAGATCTGTGGACAAACACACAACTCACAAGATAGATCACACAATTTATTCAGCAATTGAAGAATGAAACAGTGCAAAAATGGCTTGCGACTGTGAATGCTTTCATTAATCAAAAAAGTAATTAGATAATAATTACAATGAAGTACAATGGCTTAAATAGCCACAAGCAATTCAAATCCATGTGAGGAAATTCAAATTGATTAGACTCTACTTGACTGTAGGTAACCAAGACCTTGTCTAGATCATTATCAAAGGACTCAATAGTTCACTGACCTTGTCTAAAACATTACCGGAGTTCAACAGAGTTCTAAAACACAACTCAAGTGTCTAATTCAGTGTTAACTGAGGCTAACTGACTGTGGTAGGTGAGAAATGCACCTCTCCTACATGCAACCATGCAAACCTAGCGCTAACTGAATGTAGAGGACTAGAACTGAATGTAACTGACTCCTAATTCAGCTTGAATAGTCACTAACTAAACTCAACTGATGAAGGTTGGTATCGACACTCCCAGTGTCTCCTAAATTGTAGGAATTTATCTAGGAGGCTCCTAAACTGATGCATGCAAGTGCAATCAGTGGAAGTAGGCCTCAATTAGTGTTCCCCACAATTAGTAACTAGAATATGTGCCCCAATTAGGTCAATTGGACCCAATGGTGCTAGTGACAAAAAATAGACTGGATGGAATCCTGATTTAGACATGACTCCTGAATTAGACATATGACCAAATTGGACAAGGGAGGATTAATAATCCTAACATCCCCCGTATGATAATTTGGACAATATGTGGGCCCTGGTAACTATTACCATAGGTCACCCATTACATCAAGTAAAGTAAAGTAATTGCTCAATACAAGGAGCTGGGGGGAAAACCACATGGGAAACCCCCCCCCCCCCCCTCCTCTAATTAAGAAGGTAGTATCAGGATCACTATTGTTCTTCTGTGCATAGGTATCTTGGGGCATGGCATGTGAACATCTCCATCATTATGTCTGGAGGATCTTCTTCTTTGGAAGAAGAATGATATGCTCAACTAAATCAGAAATATAGACAGCTGTCGGATGAAGACTAGACCCATGTAGAGAAACTGAAATCAACTGATAAGTGAGAAAAGGTTCTTGAGGATTCAGAACATCTGAGGAACACTCAAGAAACTAATATGTTGCAGTGATGAACATAAAACCATGAGTGGTAAAATCAGCCCCAAGTGTTAGGATCAAGTGTTTAGGCGGATGTAGAATGTCTTCCTCTTTACTAGTTCTGTGAGGAGATGAGCATGTGATCAATGCTAGAGAATCACTGGGACTATGGAGAGTGAATGCTTCAGCTCCATATTTTGATATAGCTTCAAAAATATATAATGATTCACAAAATAAAATATCAGCAACCTCATAAGAGGAAACTAACACCAAATCCCCAGCAGCAGTTTTGAAGAGAAATTGCAGTACATGATTTTTCACACCGGAATTGGTGAGAGCAGCTACAAGCATAACTGAAAGCTCTTGGATTTTAAAATTTGAACCAATTAATTTCAGATCAGAAAGTAAATTGTATCTAAATAGGTTCACAACAGATCCAAAACTGTGAAATGAAATCAAATCCCCAGCAGCAGTTTTGTAGGAGACTTGCGGTCCTTGTTTCTTCACAAAACTAATGGGAACAGCTACAAGCAGTACTGAAAGCTTATGAACCTAAAATATTGAACCAAGAAATATCAGATCATATCTAAATAATATCATATCAGATCCAATAAGGTTCATATCAGATCCAAGAGGATGGTCCACCGAGGCAGTAGAGGCACAGTTTTCTTCTTCTTCAAAATTCTGAATTTTGGTGCATGCAATCCTGCAGGAATTTGCTGGAAGATCTAGATCATGGGGAGAAAATGGATCACTCTGGTAATCTGATATTTCTTCCAAAATATCCAAGGTATTACATATTTTCAAACCAGCAGCAACATTAGAGGGAGAAAAATAAAATTTCTCTTCACTTTCGAAAGCAATTACTGGCAAATTTTGCCCAGAATTCAAAGGAAAATCACTGGAGGAGGACTTTGCTTCTTTTTCATCTTGAACAACTTCAGAAAAGAGAGTAGAGGCCGATAATTTTGGATCAGGAACTCTTATGGTTCTGGATGTGCTCTCCAAGGTTCTATTATGATCCTCATCAATCTTTCCAAATGTTATGTCCAATATTGTCCAGAGTTCCTTTGGGTCTTCAATAAATCTACTGAGGTAGCGCAAGCTAGGAGAAAGAGTCAAACCAATTGTTCCAAAATCTCCATCACATGCATTCAGCCAATCATTATTACGCTCATAGGACTCTTCACCAAGTCCAGAAGACACCTCATAGAGATCTTGTCTCTTTAGAAATGCAATCATCTTCATCTTCCATTCTGAATAGCTTGTGAATGGGGTGAGAAGAGGAATTGATGAATCCATTTGAAGTTGTATTTACAATTACACAAAAAGACAAAGTAACATTGGACAGCCTGCACATGTCAATTTTTCATCATGCCCAGCATAAATGACCAAGCAAGCTTGATCAATAATTCCTTAACTTGGGGTATTAAGTGGTAAAGCTTTTGCTTCTGGTGTAGAGCTGGACGGAGCAATTTTGCTCAAAAATGATCTAGTAGGAGATATGAGGAGGAGAAGTGCCTTGTCTACTGAGGCTATGATACCATATAAATTGAGCACATAGATCTGTTGACAAACACACAACTCACAAGATAGATCACACAATTTACTCAGCAATTGAAGAATGAAACAGTGCAAAAATGGCTTGCAACTGTAAATGCTTTCATTAATCAAAAAAGTAATTAGGAAATAATTACAATGAAGTACAATGGCTTAAATAGACACAATCAATTCAAACCCACATGAGGAAATTTGAATTGATTAGACTCTACTTGACTGTAGGTAACCAAGACCTTGTCTAGATCATTATCGGAGGACTCAATAGTTAACTGACCTTGTATAAACCATTAGCGGAGTTCAACGGAGTTCTAAAACACAACTCAAGTGTCTAATTCAGTGTTAACTGAGGCTAACAAACCGTGGCAGGTGAGAAATGTGCCTCTCCTTCATGCATCCATGCAAACCTAGCTCTAATTGAATGTAGAGGACTAGAACTGAATGTAACTGACTCCTAACTCAGCTTGACTAGTCACTAACTGAACTCAACTGATGAAGGTTGGTATTGGCACTCCCAATGGCTCAAAAATTGTAGGAATTGATATAGGAGGCTCCTAAACTGATGCATGCAAGTGAAATCAGTGGCAGTAGGCCTCAATTAGTGTTCCCTACACTTAGTAAATGGAATATGTTCCCCAATTAGGTCAAGTGGACCCAATGGTGCTAGTGACTAAAAATAGACTGGATGGACTCCCGATTTAGACATGACTCCTCATTTAGACATATGACCAAATTGGACAAGGGAGGATTAATAATCCTAACACCCTGCAACTTCCTTTCAGCAAATATTCCCCCGAAACTTCCTCAGCCGTTCGATCCTTGCGGCCTTCTCCATGACTATCGATATTCTTTTTGATGCAATCTTCTTAGATATCTATGGATCTGTTAACTTCCTCGCAACTATTGTTGCAGGATACTTCAGGACCATCAAATCTTGATCTGTTGCCTCAATCTCCAACATTCGTTCTCTACAAAAACTTGTTAAGGAATAAAACCTGTGGGTTGTGACGATTGATCATGAAATTGATCAATCTAGCTTGCAATCTTCATGATGCTTTATCCTAACACTCTTATGCATGCATCTACTCTCTACTTCAATTGTTTAAGCAAGAAATTGATGTGTAAAATCAACACTTCATAGAAATACACAAGTGTTCATGAAAACACCGAAGTCGGCTCTGTAAGATACACAATTCAACACAGCACATGCATAAAGGATAGCAACCCCTAAAAGACACAGTTAATCCTTCTATTAAGCAACAAAGGAAAATGCACACAGCTTGGATCTCTCTCCTTCTGATTCTTCAAAATATTTACAAACAGGAATCTGACACAAGTCTGTCCTCTCTCGGCAAACTCAAAATTCTAAATGTTGAAGAGCAGAACCCCTCCTACATCTCTAAACGGTCTATTTAAACTAAAATTGCTACCCTATCATGGGTGGTCCTGCAACTAAAATAAACACTACTACGATGCATGATGAAACATCCTTGTTTGAAACAAACTAACGACGGTTTGATATCCACGCAGGGAGTCGTGATCCATAATGATTCCCTATGCCTCTAATCAGACTGTGACTCAGCACAAAAATGGTTACAAAATATGCCACAGCATGTGACCAACTCATCACATTGCTGGCATGCTACGATGCTCCTACATATAAAATTCCAAAAGTGCAGATTGTCGAACTTGTTTTCTCTGTTTGATTGTGTGATTTACAGGTTTATCGGTCTCCTTCACTGCATTCGCTACAATAAGCTTAGTCTCCTTCACTGCATTCGCTACAGCACCTCAGTCCCCTTCTTTTTTATTTTGGCTTCCACAAATATCTTTGGACTATTTAATCAACATTATTTTGTTATTCCTTTGTCTTTATTGAATTCCTTTGACATCAATGACAACCATATTCAACATTATCCCCTTTGGCATTAATGGCAGCAATTTCTTAATTTTCCAATTTTCTCCCCCTTTGACATTAATGACAAATACTTCCTTATGATAGATCCCCCTATCAACATATCTCCCCCTGACATGCTTCCCTTTCTCCATTTTATTCACGGTAAGAAGATAATTCCCAACTTATGTCTAAGATGCTCAAATGCATCTTTGGGTAGTGGCTTCATAAAATTGTCTGCAATTTGTTCTTTTGTATTAATATACTCCAATTTGACCAATTTTTGAGATACTTTCTCTCTTAAAAAATGATATTTGATTGGAATATGTTTTGTCTTAGACTGCATAATAGGATTTTTGAATATATTTATAGCACTTTTATTGCCACAATGTTGTTCAAGCCTCGGATAGGTAGGTTGTTGGAATGGGTTCGAAGGCTCACAACATAGGGGGAAAACCGAGACGGAAAGGCTTCAAAAAGGTCATGTGCAAGGATAGTTCTATCCCCAGCCTGCTTGGTGTAGTAATCTCCCACGGATACTAAGTCCTCCGTTGGCACTTTGTCATGTCCCCATATTTTGGGATATTAAAAGTGTTGACCATGATGAAATTCCTAGGGGCTCAAATGGACATTAATTATTCTTCCTAGGAAAAATATTGCTAATAATTATTTTGGGGCATGTATTTAATTTAATTAGATCATTTTATTAATTATGCAATTAAATTATGTGGAAATAAACTTGCCAATTCAAGTAAACACTAGAGTCCAAAAAGGTTTCAGAAAATGAGAAAAGAGAAATATTTCAGGAAAAACAACATAAATCTAGAAAGCAGGAGAAAACAGGAAAAGCAGGAAAGTATGAAAAGAAGGAAATTTCAGAAAAGAAGGAAAGTCAGACAAAGAGGAAAAATAAGTAAAGGCAAAGCAAAGAAAAGAAAGGAAAGTATGTCCACTCATGGGTGACCTATTCTCACAGGTCACCAAGCCAAGTAACTTGCTCAACAGGTCAACATCAATTCTATAAAATAAGTATTCCAAATCCATTATTCAGGTTGTATGTTTTTATATTGTTCTTATGCTATGTGAGCATACTCTCTGAGTGTTGTGCCTCAGACCATTGGGTGATGATCCCCAAACCCCTCCTCCCTTCTCTTCCATCTCCCTTTCTATCTATTGCAAGTATATGGAGTGTTAATGTTAGCTATTGAAGATTATTCCAGAAGTATATTACAGCCTCCATCAATTTTAGGTTGAGCTCCAGTAAATCCCATGCTTCACTTATGCTCACATCCCCTTGCTGGTCATGATTCAGGCCTCCTGCCCCTTAATTTTGGAAGCATCTTTGTAATGGTCAGTAAATAAAGTAATTTCTATTTTGTAGTGTCATTATATTATAAAAATTACATTTATCATGTTTATATATCTCATACCCTAAATAATATTGTCTCATTTTCATAAAAAGGGCCTATTTTATCAGTGTATGGGGGGGATTGAGTGAATATGCGTGATGTAATAAATGTTTTATGATGGGGAAGTGATTGAAATAAGTATTTATGTTCAAATATATTATATTTATATCTTCTATAAATATAATGTTTTACAAAAATGGAATTAATCTGATTTAATAGCTTTTTTAAGACCCTAGCTAGATTACTAGCTTTTAATAACTAGTTTTACTAAAACTGATGTAAAACAAGTTATGTAAACTCAAACTGAGATCTGTCAGTTCTTGTGGGTCAGTAACAGTAATAAATCCCCATATCCATCTCCATAATGTTTTTGGGGGGGGTCATACCACATTTTTGGATCCTCCTCTGCGCAGGGTTTCCCTTGACCAAAACTGCCAGAAATCCCCAAATTCACCCAAAACTCCTTAAAACTTTCCAGAACCTAAGAAAACTATATAAATAATTTTTTTATGTTACATTAAGGCTGGAACAAATCTCTGCAAGTTTCCATAAGCCTCTGGTTGAAACAGACCAAACTACTCTCCTTAGTTTCACGATTTGGCTTCCCAAAAGCGTGGTAGTAGGCTTCCACGGTGCAAACTCTGAACCATAAATGGAACTAGATATAAATGGGTTAGGGGGGAGGAAATTCAATATCTGACATCTCTTTGTTTTCTTCCCATTGATCACTCTAGTCCTCTACAAAATTTCCCAGAAGAAACCCTTGTTTTGCGCAATCCAAGAAGGCTCTGTGTGAACCAATTAAAATTTCATAATTGTTTAAGTAAAATTACAGAATTAAAGTGCTCAGGTATGAACACCAAACTTGGGACATCACAGTGGTATCAGATCTCTTTCCTTGGATCATCATGTGGAAATAAATCTCTCAGTGAATAAATTTGCAGCCATGCCATACAATGGGGATGATTATGATGAGTAGTATGAAGAATAGTGCAGAAGATATGAAGAAGAATAAATCCTCTATGTTGATGGAGGCCTACCAAAACATGAATATGATGAAAACTATTGGACATCAGATGACGAAGAGATCATATCTGATTCTCCAATGGTTAAGAAAAACTTGACAGAGATTATTGAAGCATGTGAGAACATGTCTCACTACTATGAGGACTATCTAGCTTTGGGTAGGAATATTTGTGCAAACCTTTCTTTTGGAGATTATATTTATTTCGAGTATGGATTCTAGCCCAAGCATGATTATGAGAATTCTTTCAAGATCATCAAGCCATCTAGAGAGGAACCGATTTTTTCCACCTCTCTGATAAAAGAAAAAGAATAAGGAACCAAAGGTGAATATTCCTCAAAGCCATCTGCATATTCAAGATTTAAGAGTTTGTTTGGTTTTTCTTCAAACAGAGATTATGAATATTGTGACATGAGTACCCCTAAATATGGAAAAGTCTCAAGTTTCTTGGAGGATAATAGAACTGAGGAAGAGGCAGATATCCATGAAGTGAAGTGCAAATCACCACAAGGTGGTTGCATAAGAGAAGAAGTTGAAGAGGAATGCACTTCAAGTTTCTTGGTGGGTGAAAGTTTGGATCACTGCTCAAGTTTTTGGCTCATGTATGGGTGGTGAGACATACTTTGGATCAGATCTAAAATAGGTACACAAATCAGATTTACAGTCACCTCCTGAGCCACAGAATGAAGAAGAAAACAAAGCCACGTTGCTCAGGTGTGAACCAGAATATTTGGTGGAGGAGAAGGACACCAAAGTATATGTACAGAAAGAGGATAAGGTGAATAAAATGAATGATTAAAGTTCTGATTTTTGTAGCAACCATGTACACCTGCAACCATCTAATCCATGGGAGGATAGAAAGACTTCACTTGCCTTTGAGCACTACAAGATGAAGGAAAATTGTGAGGGAGATGAATCTACTCCTAGTTTACCTATTAGTGAACCCAAAATCAATGCATAGGATGGTGATACTGCCAATGAGGATAAGGGATATTTTGGATCATATCCAAAAGAAGAACAAAAATAACATATGAAGTCATTATTGGAACTTTCGACTAAAGTGGAAGACAAGCCCCCACCAGCTGGGTATTAACTAGGAAAACTGAAGGAGAAAAATATGATGCAGAGAGATGAGCACAATTCAAAATTTTGGACACCTTTGCAGCATGATGAAGCTGAAATGACAGGGCATGATATTCTCTATAATTTATGTACAGATCATATTTCATTCCAGCCTTCACAGATACCTTCCACTTCACATCATGGAAGTGAGTGTTCAGAAAATTCAAAGGCTAACCTATATGTTGAGGATGAGTTTTATATGGTGGATTCATGCTACAAGAAAAATGGTCATATATGTTAGTTATTAGAAGAAGAAATATTGGTGGAGGATCTTCTTGGTGATCCACATCATTTGAGTGGATCACTAAAGGAAGACAAAAAGAAGCTTAGGGCAGCCATGAAAAACATTGTTGACATCAATGCCTTGGTGGCAAGATGTTGTTGGAAAGCTTCTAGTGGAGACATGGAAGGAGAAGCCTTTCTGGAGGAGTGCATGACACTAAAAGAAGGCATGCCCAAGATGAAGGAGAGCTATATGAACTTAATATATGATATAGAACATCTCCTCATGGTGGCTGAAATGTACCATTGTGCATTCGAGAGGGAAACAAAAGAGTCTAAAAACTCCATAGTAAATGGGAGGCTACATATGATTCTTTGAAAAGAACCCAAGAATCTCTTCAAGATTCAAGGTTGCAGATTGATCAAATTCAAAGGGATTTGAATGTACCACACCCCCCATCTTGCATGGAAAATAATCATGTGCACATGGTAGTAACTACTTTGGATGTGTTGAAGGATCCTCGTGTGGAGGACAACCATGAGGAAGGAGCAGATTTGCAGATGCTTGTGAAAAGATATAAGGAAGAAAATATTGGCCAAGCACTCATTGAGATGGAGAGGAAGGATGAAGTGTCCTTAGATATGGTAAATATGGCTAAGGACATTCCAATTGAATCAGCAAGCAAGGATGATTATCTATTCATGGATTAGGTAGATAAATATATCACTAAAATAGAGGATTAAAGATGTACTAGAATTGCTTACATCAATAGACGGTTGTTTGACATGCATGCTTGGAAGGAGACACCTTATGACACAACCCTATGGATGGTATATTCTGCTCCAAAAGATAAATATGATCACATTCCATATGGATCAGCAAATAAAATTCAATATTCATCCATTGATTGGGTAGATAGAAACATCTTTGGAATGAATACTTTGGGACGTAACGAATTTTTTTTCTACAATAAATTTTTCATTGTGACTGACATTGTATTGACATGGGAACATCAACGAAGAATTTAATTTGCAGCCATTGGATACCTTCCATACACATGCACATGAGGTGAATTTTGTTTTTTTTGTGCTTGAGGACTGTTCAGACAATTTTGATGAGAACCAAGCACTTGGCCTTTTCCATAAAAAACTGGAATTGTTTTCTGGAAAGAATCTCTTTCCAATGGGAGGGTCAGATGAGGATGAAGATTGGAAATCCATAATTTGGATGGATGAGTATTGTAGGGTTCTGGTCCAAATTTATACCCACACTTATATTTCAGCCTCATCAAGTGAGAATGAAAATTGAGAGAAGGAACTTTCCTTGTTGGTTGCAACAGGAAGAGATGGAGGCTTTCCTAGGTGTTCATGATGACTTGTGGAATGCACCATCACCCTCCCATCAGCTACATAGGAACATATGGATATCACTTGATTCCATTCAACCACATGTGGATTGGGTGTAAGATTACATGTCATGCATGGAGTCTTCTTGTAGAAAAATTTCTGCACATGATCAGTGGAAGGTAGATAAGCAAGCAAACTGACAAGAAAAGTTGTTGAGGAAAATATATTGCACAAAGTTGGATAGATGCTTGCATTCTTTGACCAGTTGCAGAGAGTTTAGCCATTGGAAGTGTTCACATGGAAATTTTAGTAGGAGTGTTAGTACCTTATCAGGTGGGATGAGGAGACACTTATTTGTTTTTCCTGCTTGCATTTTTGGAGATAATTGTGATGTATCATCTTATTGTGAGCAGCTTGGGCATCCTTGTTGGTTGGATGATTCCTATACTCATTGGGTTGGACATGGGACTCACACCTATGTATTTGCAAAAACATCATTGTGAGATTCAATGTTGATGCGCATCAAGCACATAAGGAACTTTATGTTGGGTGGGGAAATCTCACAGATTTCCAACTTTGCATTGAGAATTTCCAGTTTTCGGTGCAGTGGTATGATTTCCACAGCATGAATGTCATTTCCTGTGATGATAAATTTGTATGGTGGATTCTATTGTTTGGATACTTACAGTTGAGGAAATGGTATCCAGGCATAAATTTGTTTGATAAGTTGTGTGGGAAGCCATTATCACTAAAGGGGGTGCAATGCAAGCAATGGGACCCAAGCATTGCTTGTTTTGGAGAAACTTTACAAGATGAATTGATGGAGAAAGTCAACCTTTTTGCACAATGTATTCATGCTCCAGTTCTCCTACATGATGAACAAATTTGCAGCACTATAGAGTGCTTCTACTTGAGGACAAGCAGATTTGAGAGGGGAGGACTGTCATGTCCCCATATTTTGGGACATTAAAAGTGTTGACCATGATGAAATTCCTAGTTGCTCAAATGGACATTAATTATTCTTCCTAGGAAAAATATTGCTAATAATTATTTTGAGGCATGTATTTAATTTAATTTCATCATTTTATTAATTATGCAATTAAATTATGTGGAAATAAACTTGCCAAGTCAAGTAAGCACTAGAGTCCAAACATGTTGCCAAAAATGAGAAAAGAGAAATATTTCAGGAAAAGCAGCATAAGTCCAGAAAGAAGGAGAAAACAGGAAAAGCATGAAAGTATGAAAAGAAGGAAAGTTCAGAAAATAAGGAAAGTTAGACAAAGAGGAAAAATAAGGAAAGGCAAAGTAAAGAAAAGAAAGGAAAGTATGTCCTCTCATGGGTGACCTATTCTCACAGGTCACCAAGGCTTGCTCAACAGGTCAACATCAATTCTATAAAATAAGTATTCCAACTCCATTATTCAGTTTGGATGTTTTTATATTGTTTTTATGCTATGTGAGCATACTCTCTGAGTGTTGTGCCTCAAACCATTGGGTGATGATCCCCAAACCCCTCCTCCCTTCTCTTCCATCTCCCTTTCTATCTATTGCATGTGTATGGAGCACTAATGTCAGCCAGTGAAGCTTATTCTAGAAGTATATTACATCCTCCATAAAGTTCAGTTTGAGCTCTAGTGAAGCCCATGCTTCAGTTATGCTCACAACCCCTTGTTGGTCATGATTCGGGCCTCCTCCCCCTTAATTTTGGAAGCATCTTTGTAATGGTCAGTCAATAATGTAATTTCTATTCTGTAGTGTCATTATATTATAAAAATTACATTTGTCACATCTATGTATCTCATTCCCTAAAGAATATTATCTCATTTTCATAAAAAGGGCCTATTTTATCAGTGTATGGGGGGGATTGAGTGAATATGAGTGATGTAATAATTATTTTATGTTGGGGAAGTGATTGAAATAAGAATTTATGTTCAGAGAGATTATATTTATCTATGTTATAAATATCATGTTTTACAGAAATGGATTTAAGCTGATTTAATAGATTTTTTAAGACCCTAGCTAGATTACTAGCTTTTAATAACTAGTTTTACTAAAACTGATGTAAAACAAGTTCTATAGACTCAAACTGAGATATGTCAGTTATTGTGGGTCATTAATAGGCATACCTTCCCATATCCATCTCCATAAACTTTTTTTATTTGGTTCATACAACCTTTTTGGATCCTCCTCTGTACAGGGTTTCCCTTGACCAAAACTGCCAGAAATCCCCAAATTCACCCAAAACTACTTAAAAATTTCCAGAACCTCAGAAAACTGTCTAAATAATTTTTTATGTTACGTTAAGGCTGGAACAAACCTCTGCAAATTTTCAGAAGCCTCTGGTTGAAACAGACCGAACTACTCTCCTTAGTTTCACGGTTTGGCTACCCAGAAGCGTGGTAGTAGGTTTCTGCGATGCGGAATCTGAACCCTAAATGGCACCAATTAAAATGTGTTAGGATATAGGAAATTCTATGTCTGAAATCTCTTTGCTTTCTTCCCACTGATCACACTAGTCCTCTGCAAAATTTCCCAGAAGAAACCCTTGTTTTGCCCAATCTGAGAAGGCTCTGTGTGAACCAATTAAAATTTCAGAATTGTTTAAGTAAAATTACAGAATTAAAGTGTTCAGGTCTAAACACCAGACTTGGGACATGTTGAGGCCTGGTAAATCGCAGGTAACAACAGTTAGTGATTCTCCCCATTAAACATTCCCAACTAGCCCGTTATTGTTTGGTATGGGGAATCCGTCCGGTTTACAGTCCGACTACCGTAGGTCAAGTAACAAATTAAAATGTTTTACCGGTTACGGCCCGGTCCACCGTATATATTTTTAGTTTTTTTGTGTTTAAGCTATGATGTGCAAGTGCCTATTTAAAAAAATGCAAATTGATAGAGATAACGAGGAGGGTCACAATGTGATGTGCGGGTTCTTACCTCTCATCTTACCTCTCTCGCATCTAAATCACAAACAGCAAGAAACTAACTATAACTAACTAACCTATCCCTAGGGATCAGAATTATCAGTTAACAATTAGCAATGTATTTATGTGCATGTATTAGAAAAAAATTACAAATAGTTGTTATTCATTTCAGAACACATGAACTTTAATAGAAATATGAACAACAAGATAGCTTATTGTTAATTGCGACCTTCATTACTCACAGTGGAAATTTCACAGAATAAACTAGAGTACATTCATAACATGAACAGAAATTCAATGAGTTAGAACGATCTCATAGTTAATGGACATAAGTTGAAAATGAAATAGTTCACATTCAACTGATCCATAGCAAAGCATTTGAAACATTCCACCAAACTTTCTCCAGCAGAAACTTGTAACTCTTTATTATAAAAGGAAATAGTTCTTCTTACAATATACTCTCAAAAATTGCCTGGGAAAGAAGTCCCTTCTACATCTAAACTCTCCTATATTTATACAAAAAAAGAAAAACCTTTGGGTTTCCCCTCAATGACTTTTGGGCTTCCCCAACCTTTCAATTCCAAAATTTTTTCTTGTAGTATGTGCTCATAATTTATACAATATATTACATTTTAAAACAAAAATATTTTAAAACACTTTATGAAGAGGCCAGCTTGGTCGTTGATGAACTTTTTCCATGCCTGGGCCTCCGCTACTATACCTTCAAATCCAGAGGTTTCAAGAAAACAGATATTTATCTCATATTTGGCTGCCTGGTTCCGTACCCCTTCTATTCTTGCAGGACTGAGGTGCAACTGATCCTCTAGAAGGTGTATAATTACAGCTACATGTGCCACTGCATTCTTTAAAATTCGTTCATGTAGATCCTTTACTTGTTGGATCTCTTGCTCATCTTCCTGATATATATTATGTAGATGCACTATAAACAATTTATGCTCTGGTATTGTGTCCAAACCCCTCTCTACTGAAATCTGGCATCTATTGTATGTAGCAAGCACCCTCCTGCAATATTCGACACATGCTCCCTTCGTTTTCTTTACAGTTTTCTTGAATTATTTCGCAACATTGATTACAAACTCCAATAAATCATATTCCTACTTTAAACTCTACTGGTCTTTAACTGGTAGCTCCGCAGGAGATTCCTCATTTGTTTCTATCCATGCTATTCTTCCCGTTAGAATCTCCATAATCTCTTGAGATCTGTCCAAAAAATAGGACATAGTATCCAAAATTTCTTCTAATCTGCTATCTATTTGTAAAATCTTACATCTTTCTTCCTCAATACACATTTGTAATTGGTGGATCTTCCTTCTCTAAGTTAGAAAATGTTCTTTTAAAGGCTGGAAATCGGTCTTCTGTTCTATAGCATCTTTCAGTGATGCTGTCAATGAAGTATTTTGTTCTTCCAAGGCTGCCACCTGTATTTGATATTGCTTTTCTCTTTCTTCTGTGGCGGCCTTCTCTATTTCCAACTCCGCAATTCTGCTTTGTAACTGGTCCTTATCTACACTCAAAGTTTCATAGGACACCTGAATGTCATCTTTCTCAGTTTTCAACACTTGATGCTCTAGCTGTAGCCTTTGTAATTCTGCTAAGTTGTTCTGAGTATCCTTTTCTGTTTTCTCTGCAGAGAGTTCTAAAGCCACCATGTTTTCCTGCAGAGTCTGGAGTTCTGTCCTAGAAGTCCTCACTTCATTCATAATGTCCTCATATTTCCTTTTCAGTTTATGACCTTCATCCCTCTCCTTCTTCAGTGATTCTTTTAATTGTGTTGCGTTCTTTCTTGACTGCTCAAGATCCGTCATCAGCCTGTCTACATTATCTTCAGTAGCTTGGGTTAATTCCACCCCATCTCTTGTTGTCAATCTTGGATCTGCATCTATTCCATACACCAAGGTCTTATCAGTTATCATCTTTCCAGATTGTCCTCCAGTTTCAACCTTTTTGTCGGTTCTTTTTACAATCCTTTTCTTCTCCTTGTCATAGAAAATAGTACTAAAGTTAGGACCTCATCCCCTTCCTTAGGCATGAAAGGGATCAAATTCATTGCAGTGATCTTCCAACTTATTTCGAGAGTCGTTCCTATGAAAGTTCATTTCACCAAAATGGAAATGCTCCAGCTCTTGAACAAACTCTGCAGTCTGTTTTACCTTTGAAACCTTATAACTTCCAAGCCAAAAAGGTATTGCAGGATAGGCTGCCTTCTTATGTTCGAAAAGAAAATTTCCTACACCATCAATATAAACCTGTCTAACTGCCTCTTTGTGCAGTACATAATCAGTGGCATACTTAGGGAGTAGAGAAGGTGCTCTGGAACCCCCATACATTCTTATGTACAATCCTTCCTTAGTCAAATAATACTCTCCATATTCCTCGATGACCTTGAATGCTTCTTCGTACATGCAGTTGCATTCAATCAGGAAAATTGGGGTGTACAAAGGCATGATGAAGTGTTCACATATTTCTCTGTAGTAGCTATAGTATTTGTGGGCCCAAAACAATCTATATGCTATGTATACCGGGGTCTTGTCCCTATCCCAATTACACCTCAAGGCTGTAAAAGACTGGGTACATAGTATACAGTCAACTAGGATAGAGCTCATGTAGAACTCTCATTTCTTCTATGACACCCCTCCCAAGGCTAAGGATATGCATACTGAGAGGCTATTAGACACTATGTTTGACCAATTAAATATTGTTCCTTGAGTGGCCACATAGAAGATAATTGGTATCTATCCTATTTTGAATCTTTTTCCGTGAGCTCTACCAAAAATCCTATTAAGCATTAGTGCAATAAATCTATAAGGAGTCTGGAGAGTAGATGTATCATATTCTCCTGAAGACCTGGTTCGAAAGTTCTTCCCTGGTATCATCATTGTTTTAACTGTTTCTACCAGGTCCATAACTGTCTCTTTCAACCAGCTTTCTATCAAGTAAATCTGAGCAGGAGGCAGATGATATGCCATAGAGACATATGCAGGGCTATATGCAGTGTAGCCCTACTTAGCAGTATTTTCAAGGATCATCGTAGTTACATCGGCCCTAGGCAGAATCCAACCGATCACCTCTGATCATGGGAACAACTTAGGTCTTGTGGCTACTTTCATAAGAGTCGTCGTTTCTCAACGTTTGCATAAATGGTTAGCTCTTTGAATCCTGCATCAAGTACCTTTTGATTTGCAATCATCCTGTATATCTCTCCCCATTTATAATCCGGTTCGACCCCGGTGGTAGCTTTGGTATCTTCATATATATATATATATATATATATATATATATATATATATATATATTCAACCCTGGTGATGATTTCAACCTCTGGTCCTCCTTCAACAACTGGAGCCTTCTTCTTTTGTCTTTTAGACATATTTTCTTTGCAACAATCACCCTATCATAAACATAGTATGTTCTAAGACCATTTGAGCTTTCAGCAAGTGTTTTAATAATAATAAAAAATTGTATCACTCTATTTACCTCTTCCATATGCATTCTGAAAAATAAACTATACAAAGTATTAATGCATGAAAATAAAAAATGACAAGGAAAAATAAAATCCTCCAAGTTGTGTCTTAAAAACCCTCTAAGTCCAGTGCCTGTAGAAAATTTCACAACCCAGAGAGAAAACAACTCTCTATCTTGGGCCGTATTTGAACTAACTCAAACTCATCCAATAAAAGTATGAATCACGCTATGGCTACAGCTAATATTTAAACATGAGACCCTATACTGTGCTCTTTATTGCGGAAAAAACCTAACTTGACCAACCATTAAAAACCTTTACCATCCCATGAAATAGGGTAAATGCATGCAAAAATATCAAAACCCCCCCAGACGGCCATGGACAACCAAAGAATGGGTGGTGCAGACAGCGTAATGCTTGTCTACACCATCCCCTCAATCATTTGCGCATGAGTAAAAACATACATAACGGCTCAATCAGTCACATGGGATGAAAAGAAAAACTGTGAATAGCTAGCTCCTCAACCCTAAAATAAAAAATCCGTGCGTACCGTGAAGACCAATACTTTTACAGGAAAACCTAACCCGGGAAAACCATGGTTCCCAATCAACCAATAAAAATCCAAATAGAGAAAGCTGTGGTTTCCCTACCTGGAAAAACATTGTGCAGTCGATGGGATGACCCAAAAATCTCCATGGTAGCATGCAAACAAGTCGAATCTGGACAGTTGGGCACATAAATCACTACAAACGACAAGGACCGAAGCAATCTTTGAGTTCGAATACGGATAACAATAAAATAATGCTCCCCTTCTATATATAAACCTTTGGTAGGAAAAATCGGTGGGAAAACCCTATCGAAAGTTGAAAACTCTAATCGTCGGAAGGATAGTTTGATTGACAGTTGCAACAGCAGACTCACAAACAACTACGGATCCGCGACAGTTTTTTAAGTCCATCGAAGATCGGAAGCTCTAAATGCTAAAGGTCGAAAATTTAAACCTGAACGTTTCCATAGTGTCGGCAATATAAAATATATCATTGTGACTAACTCTTTTTAAAAAGTATCGAAACCTGAAACACTTAAGTTCCTCGGCATCGGCGATTGGAGAGACTATCCTTCGGGCTACTCATCAATTTCCTTCTAAAACATCGACGACATAAAAGACAAGTCTTCCGATTTATTCGTCAATTGACTTCTGACAGCGATAAAACAAAGTCACCGACAATCAAAATAAAAGGTTTGAGAAATAAAACAAAAGGGAGATAAAAGCATGTGTGGTATCGGCGAGAAACAAACTAATCTCTCTGGACGTTCATTAACTAACTCTCGCAACGTCGACATCATAAAAGACTAATGCTCTGGATTACTCATCAACCGACTCCCAAAATCTATAAAAAAGGTCATCATAAAATTAGAATGTTAAGCTCTCAAATAAAGCAAAAGACTCTTCGGCTAGGCAGCGGTAGTACTAGATCATTCAACTCCCAAAACAATGGAAAAATAGTCAACTAATCCTCTGAATTCAAAAGATCAATTTTTAAGCAGAGAAATTTGGACTTCCAAGACAAATTTAAAGAAAACCGAACAATCCTAGGCTAGATAAAATCAAAGGGAGGGTCCAAAATTTTCAAAAATTTGGGAAAAAAGGTTGCAACTGCAACGATTGGAGACTACCAAGTGAACGCAGATCTCTCAACAATCTCTTCTTTGATCAACAAATTGTTTTGACAATAAATACCAACATGTTGAATTCTTCTAGATGTCTGGATTTCCCAAATGGCAGATGTATGCACTTTAATAATTGATGATAGTCCAATTTAGGGAAAATGGGAATCGAGATTTCAAAGTCTAGATAACTCTTTTGAGGCCAGGGATATGAATTCATTTTTTACCTCTATCTTTGGGTAACTTCCACCTTAGACACCACAGGATTGTAAGATATGGTAAACAGAAATATTCATTTGTTCCTCATTCCCATGTCATTTCGTACTTTTTGTGCTTTTGGACTTTTGTCCTCTTTTGAGTCTTCCTTTATGCCTTCTTTCTGAAATTTTTAATCCAGGCTCCTCTATCCATAGTGTCCTTTTTTGTGATAGATGTATTTAATTTTCAGCTCACGGAAGGAGAAGAACTTTGGCAATCTTGCACTAATATGGTTCAATATTTTGTTTTGATACATATTGCTTTGTTAGGAGATTTTGATTCTTATTTTCCTTTTGGCTTTCAATTCCTGGCATGGAATCATTTAAATGTAATATACTGTTTACCCTGCTTCCTCTCCATGGGTCTTTTGCTATCACCCCCTAAGACATTTTTAATGTGAGATGGATGGAACCTCAAAATAGTATTCCAGACCTTTTGATCTTGAGTTATTTCACAAGGATTAAGTAGGACTTCAATGTGTTCATAACCATTTAGGAAAACTACTAAAATAGAAGAAGTTCTTTCGAAATAAATTAATAGTATACAGTCTTGTAATCAAAGATTTAGTTAATCCAGAATTCTGATGAACTCCATGCAACCAAAGGTCATGCTTCTTTATTAAACACTTAAATCAATCAAAACCTAATTAAAACAAAAACAAAAATCTTCAAAAATAAAACAAACCAATCAGTTTATTTATGTACAAGACAACCAAAAAATGAAAAATCAAGAAAAATAAGGTTTGAGAACTAAACCATTAACTGGTAAGTTCTCTTCCCACCCCTGTAACTAGTCTTGCAATTTGTAAGTTGAGGGGCCAAGATTTGCTGCAATTTGAAAAGGGCCTACCCATAACTGTTGAAACTTAGTGCGCTTTCCCTTTTCATTGTGCGCATGATCCCACTTAAGAACCAGATATCCTACTTCGAATTCTTTGTTCCCATCTTTATGCTTACCAAACCAACGTTTCACTACTTCCAGTTGATGCTTAAATCTTTCTTTGGATTTGGACCTAGACTCTTCCGACTTCAAAAGATTATAGATTCTGATTTGTAGGATCTCATTATCGGTACCTCTAGACTCTTGAGCTATTATGGAAGATGGTAACAGAATGTTGGGAGGAAGAATAGCTTATTTTCCATAAACAAACGTGTATGGTGACACACCTAAGGAATTCTTGGGTGTGACTCTATCAGCCCAAAGAGCATTAGGTAATGCTAAATACCAACTTATCTGATTTTCTATTACGGTTTTCTTTAAAATCCTAATCAACTTTTTGTTTGTAGATTCTGCCAAACCATTTCCTTATGGGTAATGGTTTGCAGAATAATGCAACTTGGTTCCTCTTTCATTAGCAAATGCAGTTAATCAAATAGAAGAAAACTAAGTAGCATTATCAAAAACCAAGGAAATTGGAACCCCAAACCTGGTCATAATGTGATCTTGTAAGAAATCCATGACTGCGTCTTCATTTAATTTGCGTAACATAATAGCCTCGACCCATCTGGTGAAGTAGTCAGTTGCCGTCAAAATATACTTGTGCTGCAAGGAAGAATTTGGGTTTATTTCTCCAATAATATCAATTCCCCATTGTTCGAATGGTTCTGTTATCATCACTGGTTTTAAAATCCCTGTTGCTTTAGCTTGTCTTCCACTGAGCCTCTTTGACAAGCATCACACTTTCTGACATGAGCATGAGCATCCTTAAACAGTGTAGGCCAGTAATATCCAGCTTTGAGAATATTATGGGCTGTTGTATCTCCGGAAAAATGACCTCCAGTAGGCCTATCATGCAATTATGTTATGACCTTCTTTGCATCTTCCTATTCTAAGCACTTGAGAAAAACTCCATCATAATTCTTTCTGAATAATAATCCATCAATTATCTGATGTGAAGCTGATTTAAGACGTAATTCTCTTTGTTGTTTGGAATTCCAATGGTCCGGCAAATATCCTTCTTGAAGGTAATGGACTAGATCGCGGTACCAACAATCTGGAGCTATGAATAGAGGACATACATCCACCATATGTAACTCAATTTCATTATCCCAATTGTTTTCTTCATTGTTTTTACCTTCAACCATTAGTTTACACAAGCCTTTTCCTTTTACTATGGATGCTGGTTTGAACTCAAGATCATATTCTTGTAAGGCAGTTACCCTGTTGCCTCTTCTTTCTCCTAATTCCTTTTGTACAAAAAGAGATCTTACAGCTGGGTGTGGAACTATTACCTTATTGTCATTCTTAAGTATATATGGCCTGAATTGTTTTACCGCTTTAAAAAATGCATAAGCTTGTTTATCAACTGCTGGATAATTCAATTCAGCTCCTTGCATACCAGTGCTCATAAATGATATGGGGTACTCATCTCCCCGATCTTCCTTCTGTGTAAGCACCGATACCAATGAATCATCGGATGCAAAAGTGTATAGAATAAAATCTTTTTTCGAAATTCGAACTTTTGAGTGATGGTGCATGAGCGATAGATGTTTTTATCTTACTGAATGTGTTCTTTTCCACATCAGTCCACTTGAATTGTACACTTTTTTTAACCATTTGTTGCAAAGGTTTGACAATTTGAGCAAAATATGGTACAAACCTCCGCACAAAATTTATTGTCCCCATAAATGATTGCATACCTTTTTTTGTTATGGGGTAAAGGGATCTGTTCTATGGCTTTAATCCTTTCTGGGTCTATGGAGATCCATTTCTTAGAAACAACATGACCCAGTAGATTTCCTTCTATGACCGCAAACATGCATTTCTTAGGATTCAATGAAATACCATATTTCCGACAACACTCGAAAATTTGTTTCAAATGGAATGCATGTTCCTCTCTCTTTTTTGAAAATATTGTGACATCGTCTAGATATACCACAACACTATGGCCAATCAGACCACAGAAAGCTATATCACGGCCCTCTAGAAAGTAGCTCCAGCATTAATGAGTCCAAAGGGCATTCTCCTGTATGCAAAAGTTGTCCACTTGGTTCTAAATGTGGTTTTAAGCCTATCCTCTTCAGCTACTAATACCTTATTATAGCTAGAGAATCCATCTAATAATGAAAACAATTTATAACCTGAAACCATATGCAGTATTTGCTCCATGGGTGGGACTGGATAGTTGTCTTTATCTGACGCACGATTTAGGTTTCTGAAATCTACACAGAGCCTGATTTCTCCTGATTTTTTTCTTACTAGCACCAAATTAGAAACCCATTCAGAATGTCTGACTTTGAATATAATTTTAGCATCCAACAATTTTTCACTTCACTTTGAATTAAAGGTTCCAGCTTCGGATGCATCTTCCTCAAAGGCTGTTGGTAAGGCTTGACTCCAGCTTTAATCGGGATGACATGTTGCATGATATTTGTGTCATAAGTCTTGAGCTCTTCATATGTCCAAGAAAACACATCTTTGTACTATTTGAACAGACTAATGAACTTACTTCTTTCACCCAGAAAACAACACTTTCCCAAATTTACATATTTGGGTTCAGTTTCAGTCCCCAAATTTATTAGCTCAAATTGCAAGGATGAGCTATGAGTCTTGACATTCACTGGCTTTCTGAATTTGTTATCTAAGTCAAACATTCGTTCCAAGGTCCTAACTCCCTTAGGAATAAAGTTCCCAAATTTTAATTCTGCTTGATGTTCTTCATCATCTATTATTGCTCCTTTAAAAGTCTCATCATTCATCAAGCATTCTAAAATTTGTTGATCATCGTCAAAAACCTGTAGATTTGTGATCATATCTGGAACAGAAGGCCTAAAAATTAATTCAATAGAGTATCTATTATTAGAAGGTACTAGCCTTGCAGCTAAGGTATCTAGTAAATCAACTGCTACATTCTTTAACCTAGGAATGGACACAATATTGAATGTATGAAAATTTATAAGCAAATCCCAAACTTCATTTTGATATGCTTTTAAATGTGGTGAAATACAGTGTATCTTATTTTGAATTTGCTTAACAACAATTTCAAAATCTCCATATACTTTCAGATTTTTCACTTTCAATTCTATTGCCTTTTTAAGTCCATGAACTAGTGCTTCATACTCGGTTGTATTATTTGTGCATTCGAATTCTAATATACAAGAAAGAAAATGTTTATTTTTTCTTGGATCAATCAGGACACAGCTAGCCCCTGATCCTTCTAATGTTTTAGATCCATCAAAATAAAGAGTCCAAAAACTATCTACCTCTACTAAATTTAAATTACAAACTACTTCTGAAACTAGTTCTACTATTTTACAGTCAATCTCATTAGCCCATGAAAATCGAAGGAGATCGAGCTAAGTATCAGGTATACTGCTGGCTTCTTCAGCTTGGTAATTTCCCGGTTCTAATTCAATGAAATAACTTCCCAAAATAGAGTTCAATGGTTCATTCTTTCCCTCTAACTGAGTGACATTGTATTTCATTTAAGGCTCTCTTAATACTTTTATCTGATTGGGACTTCCCTTATAATAAAACCATAAATGTGACCAATCTGATGCAAAGTATCCGTCTAACCTTGCCGCCCAATCTCGACTCAAAACAAATCCATAAGCATCTAGTATGTCAGCTACTACAATGTCGATGTAATGACATACCCTCTCATCTGCAGATAAGCGAATTAGAACATCTTCCATTTCCCCTATTACTTTCACAGTTGTCATGTCTAATTGAATAACTTGCCAAGTAGATAGTTTAGGTTGTCCATTAATTTTCTTACAGACTGACCATGGAATAACGTTGACTGATGCTCCTGAGTCCACTAAACAGTTGTGCACATTATAGTTGAAAATCTCAAAAGTTAGGAGAAATTTTGGGGTTTTATACTTAGATTTCCCTCCCACACTTGCCTCACCAATTTCTTCTTCAGGTTGGTTGTCATTGGGAATCTTTTCTTCTGGTACCTCAAGTGCTTTTAAAATTTTCTCTTTTTGCTGAGGTAAATTACACATTTCAAACAATGAGATATTTTCTTTAGCTTTTTTAATGTCTTCCACAATATCATACCCCATCGCATGTTCTTTGAGACTCTTCTTGACATTATCAATCTTATCTTCAATAGGATTAAAAGGTGTGTTGATTTTCTTCGAATCTTGACTTGACATGGTAAAATCAAGATCTTTAATAGTTGCAGTGTTCTTATGTATCTTCTTCATATTTTCTTGAAGTTTCTTAATCTTAGGAAGTATTGACTTATCTTCTTTTAACAAACTCTGACTTCTTGTTGTCACATTGGTTTCTGATGTTTCCTCTTGTTTCAAAGAATTCTCTTCTTCTATATCAAACATTGAGACACAGTCCCATAAAACTAAAGTATCTTCTTCTTGTTTTTCTATAGATTGATTATATTTTTCTTCCTCCTTACTAGTTTCTGTCAGTTTGGAATCCAATAATTGATTCATTACCAGTGTCATAGAATTTATCCATTGGGGGGAACTCTTCTCAGAATGAGGCTATTGATGAAAGGTACAAAAATTATCCATGCCTACATGAGTTAAATCCACTACTGCAGGACTGTGTGGAGGAGGTTTAGGTTGACTGTTGTCTTCCCTTTTCTTATAATAAGGCTTATATGATTTATGAGCTTCTTTTTCCTTCTCTAAATCTATCACTCTATTGGATAACTTTTGCATCATCTTCAACATCCCTTCAAAATCCCGTGACCGCTTATCCTTAGGCTTAGTCAGTAATAAAGGTTTCTTGCTTCCAAAAGTATTTTCTTCTGACTCCACATGGTAATTCTCTATACTTTCCATCTCAGCCTCCACCTTCTCAGCTTCTTCGTAGGTTTTTGCTAATGTATGTCTCATTGATCTCTTGGAAAACATGGCTAGATCAGACCCAAGGGCTGAGGTATAGTATTCTATTAGAGCATTTTTAGATGGCTTATTTACTACAGTGAAATTGTTTAGGTAAGCAGCAAATATTTGAGTGAAATTATGTACCTTTTCTTTTCTTTCTTTCTTTAGAGAACATAACCCCTTCATTAAGGCTGCATGATTTTTATGAACTACATATTTACTTCTAAACATTCTCTCAAATGTGTTCCAATCCATGATTGAATTGGCAGGAAGTGCAAAATACCATGAGGCTGCTTTTCCTTTCAGAGTGTGGGGAAACAATCTACACACCACATCTTCATGCTCTCCAACTCGTAATCCTTCTATAGCCAAGTAAAAATTCTATAAATGACCATCTACCAAAATTCCTTCACTTGGTTCAAACTTAGGTAACATCTTGTCAAAAGATTTAGGCAAATCATGCAAGGGAGGTGTCAGATTTAAAGGTGACCTAGCTCTCCAAGCAAGCGGTGGAGGTGGTTGATTCTCATTTGCATTAGCCATGATTCTAAGTGGAGAATGAGGTTGTGATTGAACAGGGGTCTGGAAAGGTGAACAGTAAGGTGAACTTGGATTCAATTGATTCAAAGGATAATCAACTTCTTGTAAGGCTGCTTATACAATTTCTTCAAGATCTTCTACCAACACTGAGTCTTCTAATTGAGGGCGATCTTTCTTATGATACTCTCTTCTAGGTAGGACAGAAATGATAGGTAATCCTCCAATATTTTTCACATATGCCCTGGTGATTCTTCTTAAATCATCAACCACTTCTTTATCGACAGGATACAGATACCCTTTCTCTTTATCTTCAGGAGTGTGTTTGTGAAACAAACTACTTTCAAAACTGTCACCGGTCGAGTGATTTCGAGGAAGTGAGCTTCCTCAGCCATCCATGCACTGATGGCCCTCCTTCTAGCGCCAAAAAATTGTTGAGGCCTGGAAAATCACAGGTAACAACAGTTAGGGATTCTCCCCAATAAACGTTCCCAACTAGCCCATTACTGTTTGGTATGGGGAATCCGTCTAGTTTACGGTCTGACTATCGTAGTTCAAGTAACAAATTAAAATGTTTTACCGGTTACGGCTCGGTCCACCGTATCTATTTTTAGTTTTTTGTGTTTAAGCTATGATGTGCAAGTGCCTATTTAGAAAATGCAAATTGATAGAGATAACGAGGAGGGTCACAATGTGATGTGCAAGTTCTTACCTCTCGTATTACCTCTCTCGCATATACATCACGAAAAACAAGAAACTAACTATAACTAACTAACCTATCCCTAGGGAGCAGAATTATCAGTTAATAATGAGTAATGTATTTCTGTGCATGTATTAGGAAAAATTACAAATAGTTGTTATTTATTTCAGAACACATGAACATTAATAGAAATATGAACAACAAGATAGCTTATTGTTAATTGCGACCTTCATTACTCACGGTGGAAATTTCACAGAATAAACTAGAGTACATTCATAACATGAACAGAAATTCAATGAGTTAGAACGATCCCACAGTTAATGGACATAAGCTGAAAACAACATAGTTCACATTCAACTAATCCATAGCAAAGCATTTGAAACATTCCACCAAACTTTCTCCAGCAGAAACTTGTAACTCTTTATTGTAAAAGGAAATAGTTCTTCTTACAATATACTCTCAAAAATTGCCTGGGAAAGAAGTCCCTTCTACATATAAACTCTCCTATATTTATCCAAAAAAGAAAAACCTTTGGGTTGCCCCTCAATGACTTTTGGGCTTCCCCAACCTTTCAGTTCCAAAATTTTGTCTTGTAGTATGTGCTCATAATTTATACAATATATTACATTTTAAAACAAAAATATTTTAAAACACTTTATGAGGAGGGGCCAGCTTGGTCGTTGATGAAATTTTTCCATGCCTGGGCCTCCGCTTCTATACCTTCAAATCCGGAGGGTTCAAGAAAACGGATATTTATCTCATATTTGGCTACCTGGTTCCTTACCCCTTCTATTCTTGCAGGACTAAGGTGCAGCTGATCCTGTAGGAGGTGTATACTTACAGCTGCATGTGCCACTACATTCTTTAAAATCCGTTCATCTAGATCCTTTAATTGTTGGATCTCTTCCTCATCTTCCTGATATTTGTTCTGTAGATGCTCTATAAACAATTTATGCTATGGTATTGCGTCCAATCTCCTCTCTGCTGAAATATGGAATCTATTGTATGTAGAAAGCACCCTCCTGAGTATTCAGCACATGCTCCCTTCGTTTTCTTTATAGTTTTCTTGAATTCTTCTGCAACATTGATTGCAAACTCCAATAAATCATATTCATGCTTTAAACTTTGCTAGTCTTTAACTAGTAGCTCCGCAGAAGATTCCTCATTTGTTTCTATCCACACTATTCTTCCCGTTAGAATATCTATAATCTCTTGAGATCTCTCCAAAATATAGGACGTAGTATCCAAAATTTCTTCTAATCTACTATCTATTTGTAAAATCTTACATATTTCTTCCTCAATGCACATTTGTAATTGGTGGATCTTCCTTCTCTGATTTAGAACATGTTCTTTTAAAGGCTGGAAGTCTATCTTCTATTCTATAGCATCTTTCAGTGATGTTGTCAATGAAGTATTTTGTTCTTCCAAGGCTGCCACCTATATTTGATATTGATTTTCTCTTTCTTCTGTGGCGGCCTTCTCTATTTCCAACTCAGCAATTCTACTTTGTAACTGGTCCTTCTCTACACTTAGAGTTTCATAGGACACCTGAATGTCATCTTTCTCAGTTTTCAACACTTGATGCTCTAGTTGTAGCCTTTGTAATTCTGCTAAGCTGTTCTGAGCATCCTTTTCCGTTTTCTCTACAGAGACTTCTAAAGCCACCTCATTTTCCTGAAGAATCTGAAGTTATATCCTTAAAGTCCTCACATCATTCATCATGTCCTCATTTTTCCTTTTCAGTTTATGACCTTCATCCCTCTCCTTCTTCAGTGTTTCTTTTAATTTTGTTGCATTCTTTCTTGACTGCTAAAGATCCGTCATCAGCCTATCTAAATTATCTTTAGTAGCTTGGGTTAATTCCACCCCAGCTCTTGCTATCAATCTTGGATCTGCATCTGTTCCATACACCAAGGTCTTATCAGTTATCATCTTTCCAGATTATCCTCCAGTTTCAACCTTTTTCTTGGTTCTTTTTACAATACTTTTCTTCTCCTTATCATAGAAAATAGTACTAAAGTTAGGGACCTCCTCCCCTTCCTTAATGAAAGGGATCAGATTCATTCCAAAAAATGAAGCTTGCCCTATTGTGCTTCCAGAAGCTGAAATAGGCTCCTGGGGATCATGATTATCTTGTCTGTGCCCTTGATCTGTATGATCATGTCCCCCTTGTGTATCTACCCGCTCAGTACTCTGTTGGTCCTTTTGAGATCCTGTCATTCTCAGACCTTCACTTTCTTCATTTCTTTTCTTGATCTCTGCTTCTTCATTTCTCTTTCTCTCCTCCTCTTCCTTCCTTACTACTTCCTCTACAGCTCACTTTGTTTCTTCTTCTTCATTCTTCAGCCAACTCTCTACCTCCTGTGCTATCCTTGTACCATCTTCTTGTCTCTTTTTGGCCTCTTCTTCTTTTAATGTCTTAGTTTTCTCTGAAAGTTTTCCCTTTACGCCCACAGTAGCTATTTTCTACTTGAACCTCTTTTTTAGGGCGGTCATGTTCATTGCACTCTTGAATGTTTCCTCATCCTTGTCCCAAAAGTTGGTATATTCAAAATGAATGCTTTCCTCCTTGCAGTGATCTGCCACCTTATTTCGGGAGTCATTCCTATGAAAGTTCATTTCACCAAAATGGAAATGCTCCAACTCCTGAACAAACTCTGCAGTCTGTTTTACCTTTGAAAACTTATAACTTTCAAGCTAGAAAGGTATTGCAGGATAGGCTGCCTTCTTATGTTCGAAAAGAAATTTCCTACAACATCAATATAAAACTATGTAACTGCCTCTTTGTGGAGTACATAATTAGTGGCATACTTAGGGAGTAGAGAAGGCGCTTTGGAACCCCCATACATTCTTATGTACAATCCTTCCTCAGTCAGATAATAGTCTCCATATTCCTCGATGACCTTGAATGCTTCCTCGGACATGCAATTGCATTCAGTCAGGAAAATTAGGGTGTACAAAGGCATGATGAAGTGTTCACATATTTCTCTGTAGTAGCTATAGTATTTGTGGGCCCAAAACAATCTATATGATGTGTATGCCGGGGTCCTGTCCCTATCCCAATTACACCTCAAGGCTGGAAAATACTGGGTACATAGTATACAGTCAACTAGGATAGAGCTCATGTAGAACTCTGATTTCTTCTGTGACACCCCTCCCAAGGTTGAGGATATGCATGCTGATAGGCTACTAGACACTATGTTTGACCAATTAAATATGGTTCCTTGAGTGGCCACATAGAATATAATTGGTATCCATCCTATTTTGAAGCTTTTTCCATGAGCTCTACCAAAAATCCTATTCAACATTAGTGCAATAAATCTATAGGTAGTCAGAAGAGTAGATGTATCATATTCTCCTTAAGGCCTGGTTCGAAAGTTCTTCCTTCCTATCATCATTATTTTAACTGTTTCTACCAGGTCCATAGTTGTCTCTTTCAACCAGCTTTCTGTCAAGTAAATCCGAGCAGGAGGCAGATGATATGCCATAGAGACATATGCAGGGCTATATGCAGCATAGCCCTGCTTAGCAGTATTTTCAAGGATCATCGTAGTTACATCTTCCCTAGGCAGAATCCAACCGATCACCTCTGAGAATGGGAACAACTCAGGTCTTGTGGCTACTTTCATAAGAGTCGATTTCTCGATGTTTGCATAAATGGTTAGCTCTTCAAATCCTACATCATGTATGTTTTGATTTGCAATCATCCTGTATATCTCTCCCCATTTATAATCTGGTTCGACTGTGGTGGTAGATTTGGTATCTTAATATAGTATATTCAACCCTGGTGATGATTTCAACCTCCAGTTCTCCTTCAACAACTGGAGCCTTCTTCTTTTGTCTTTTAGACATATTTTCTTTGCAACAATCATCCTGTCATAAACATAGTATGTTCTTAGACTATTTGAGCTTTCAGCAAGTGTTTTAATAATAACCAAAAATTGTATCACTCTATTTACCTCTTCCATATGCATTCTGAAAAATAAACTATACAGAGTATTAATGCATGAAAAGAAAAAATGACAAGGCAAAATAAAATCTTGCAAGTTGTGTCTTGAAAATCGTCTAAGTCCACTACCTGTAGCAAATTTCACAACCCAAAGAGAAAACAACTCTCTATCTTGAGCCGTATTTGAACTAACTCGAACTCATCCGATAAAAGTATGAATCACGGTATGGATACCGCTAATCTTCAAACATGAGACCCTATATTGTTCTCTTTATTGCAGAAAAAACCTAACTCGACCAATCATTGAAAACCTTCGCCATCCCATGAAATAGGGTAAATGCATGCAAAAAGCTTAAAACCCCCCCAGATAGCCATGGACAACCAAAGAATGGGTGGTGCAGACAGCGTAACGCTTGTCTGCACAATCCCCTCAATCATTTGCACATGAGTAAAAACATACATAACGGCTCAATCAGTCACGCAGGATCAAAGGAAAAACTGGGAATAGCTAGCTCCTCAACCCTTAAATAAAAAATTCATGTGTACCACGGAGACCAATACTTTTACAGGAAAACCATGGTTCCCAATCAACCAATAAAAATCCAAACAGAGAAAGTCATGGTTTACGTACCTGGAAAAATGTTGTGCAGTCGATGGGATGACCCAAAAATCTCCACGGTAGCACACAAACGATTCGAATCTGGACAGCTAGGCACGTAAATCACTACAAACGACAATGACTGGAGCAATCTTCGAGTTCGAATACGGATAACAATAAAATAATGCTCCCCTTCTATATATAAACCTTCGGTGGGAAAAATCGGTGGGAAATCCCTATTGGCAGTTTAAAACTCTAATCGTCGGAAGGATAGTTTTATTGATAGCCGCAATGGCAGACTCACTAACAACTACAGATCTGCGACAATTTTTAAGTCCGTCGGAGATCGAAAGCTTTAAATGCTAAAGGTCAGAACATTAAACCCGAACATTTCCGTAGTGTCGGCGATATAAAATATATCGTTGTGACTAACTCTTTTTAAAAAGTATCGAAACATGAAACACTTAAGTTCCTCGGCATCGGCGATCAGAGATACTATTCTTTGAGCTAATCATCAATTTCCTTTCGAAACATCGGCGGCAGAAAAAGAAAAGTCTTCCGATTTATTCGTCAATTGACTTTCAACAACGATAAAACAAAGTCACCGACAGTCAAAATAAAAGGTTTGAGAAATAAAACAAAAGGGAGATAAAATCATGCGCGGTATCAGCGAGAAACAAACTAATCTCTCCAAACGTTCATTAACTAACTCCCACAATGTCAACGGCATAAAAGACTAATGCTCAAGATTACTCATCAATCGACTCCCGAAATCGATAAAAAAGGTCATCGTAAAATCAGAATGTTAAGATCTCAAATAAAGCAAAAGACTCTTCGGATGGGCAACAGTAGTACTAGATCATTCAACTCCCGAAACAGCGGAAAAATAGTCAACCAATCCTTCGACTTCAAAAGATCAATTTTTAAGCAGAGAAATCTAGACTTCCAAGACAGATTTAAAGAAAACCGAACAATCCTAGGCTAGATAAAATCAAAGGGAGGGTCCAAAATCTTCAAAACGTTGGGAAAAAAGGTTGCAGCTGCAACAGGACATCACACACTTATGGTTGTGATCCTAACAGGATCTGTTTACCAATTAAGGAAAACAAAAGTGTCTAAAATCTAAATTGATCTACCTAGAAAGGAAATATAAACTAAACTAGGCCTACCTTAAAATGATGTCTTTTAATTTGCATATTAACTTGATTTGAAAAAAAAAGATAAGTATGTTCATCAGTTTAACAAAAATGTGAAAGAGATTTAATTACTTATCAACTTGAATTACTATCATTCAACTGAAATTGGTTGATGGTAAGTTAAGGATTCAGAAACATTCAAGATTAACCTGTCATTGATATGTTAATTAAAAAATTAACATCAATTTTAATTGTCTATAAATCATTTGCAAAAATACATAAAAAATTTAATTGAATAAACTCTTTTAAAGACTTTATTGTACATAGATCACAAGCAAAGAGAAATCAAAGCTGTAAATAAACGTACTTATGAATTTGCAGAAGATTAACAGTAATAGTGAACAATCTGAAGTGGAAAAATTGATATTTATCAAAGAAACTTCACTAAATAGACAAAATATATTTAAAAGGATAACATAGCTGTATTAAATGAATTCTGCAAGAAATTACAAACCCATAATTAAACAGAGTATCTCCAATATCCTTAGCTGATTTTTCCCTTCCCAAAAAATCCCCTAGTACCTGAGAAGTATACCCTTTAAATAATAATTACAAAGAATGATTCCCCACAAAAATGGGATCATAAAATCCATATAAAACTAATATCCAAGAAAATATCACCATCTATTCCAAATCCCTAACAATTCTTCTATGTTGGGATAATTTGTTGATTCGAACCCAAGTTGAGCATCACACTTAAAATTTTCCATTTCATTTTTATCCAATTTGTGCCAAATGCGGACAAAAATGTGGATCTTTCCCTGAATAGAAAGAGGTTGTCTGATTAGTTGATCCACATCTTCAATTTTGATATGGTCAAGCTCTTGGATCTTCTCTTTGGCCTCATCACATTGACGTTCAACTTGTTCAATCATCAGTTTTGGCGGACAAGTATTTTCAATGAGATCCATAGTAGGGAAATGCAATGTTTCCATGATGTTATTGACAGCATACCATCTCCTTCCACACATTCCCTGTTCTTTCTTAATGGTATCTTCAATCATCTAATTTAGGTCAATCCAAGCACGCAGTACACTTCTGACCTTATTCAATTGAAAACTGCCGAGGATAGTGATTTTCTTTGTTTTATCCTTCATATATCTTTGTCAATCCAAAATATCATCATAAGATTTAGAAGCTTGTTCTCTCTTGGCTACCTGTTCTCAAGGGCAACATACATTTTTCCAAAAGCAACATGAGTTTCCAAAATGTCATCCATAGTTTTAAACAATTCAATTAGTAATTCATGATGTTCTTGATTGGTCTAGATGGCCAAATCCTTAAAATCTTGCTGGGAAAACCTGGAAAAGACAGAGGAAGCTGCACTTGCAGTTGCATCTTCACATTTTTTTCAACTGTAGCTATCCTTTGTGTAATGGCGGCATTTGTAGTCCGTTCATTCTGCAATTCATCCTGTAGAGAAGTATTATGCATCTGCAATTATTTAAACTTATCCTCAGATGCTTTTACAATATCAACAACATAATCCTTATGTTCCCTTTTAGTTATATCTAGATCTTCCTCCAACTTTCTTATGTCAAGCTCCATGTTTAGTGTGTTAACTGCATCAAGGTTTGCACTTGTAAATGCACCTATAGCAGTAGTTGTATCCACTGCATCTACCTGAGGATCACCAGACTGTTGAGACCAGATTATTTGATTTGTAACATATGTGTCCAAACCACCTTGATCTCTGCTTCTCTTTTTTCCTTTCTTTACCACTTCCTTGGCAAACTTGCTATAGAAATAATCCCCAAGAGGGACTAAAATATCTTCATCAATTTCATCCACTGACTCAATAAACAAGGAAGTTCCAATCACTGTGGAAACCAAAGAAGATGTCTGAGTGATGATGAGAGGAGGCATAGGCATAGTAATGTGGGAGGTAGGTAAGGGAGAAGAGATGTTTTGAACAATGGCAGTTTCATAGGTTGAAGAGAGGACTAGGATGGAAGTTTCAGATGATGGAATGTGAACGTTAGCAACTGGAAGTGATGATGAAGGTACTAAACTTTTCTCAAGGATTGATGATGATGAAATGGTAAATGAAGGTAACTGCAGAGGAATTTTCAGGGACTGGGTCTCTGCAAGAGTAGATTGAAATATGGGAAGTTGGACTGAGAGGGGAAGATGTAAAGGTCAAAGTATGATAGAGTTGAGATAGTGAGGGTGATGGGATTGCTCCAGCAGGAAAAGTAGAGAGAGTTTGGATGGATGAGAGGAGCAATGTTGAAGTTGAAGAGTTAGACACAGAAATGGATTGTGAAATATTCAGAACAAGGATAGAATCCTTCATACCATTACCATTGAACAAATATAAAAATGCTTGAAAATATTTATATAATTATTCGACCACAGGAACAAGGGTAAGCACTTATTCTTCAGTATCATAGTCACTCAAGTCTATAGTAGGGGTTTGAGAAGCAATCATTTGAATTTTTTGTTTCTTAAATGGCTTAACCTCAGTTGTTGCTTGTTCATCACATACCTTGGTAACTGTAGTAGTTACCTGAATGTCAGGAGCAGGCTTAGCATCTACAACTACTTGACTGTGCAAAACTGAAGTTATATGTGCTAACTTCTGCTTTGACTGTTGGGAAGTATGCATCATAGATTTCAATTGTTGAGCAATAGTTACATGTGGTCGGTCCTCCATAGGGATTTTTCGTTTATTCCCATCTGGATAAGTTACCACTGATGGAACTTTTGCTTCTCGGGCTTCCTTATCTTCCCTATCCTTCCTTACCTTTTCAAGGAGATCAATTTCCATTGCTCTGTAACCCAAAACCCTATTTTTAAGCTCCTGTTGATGTTGTAAAATGTGCCTCTGCTCATCTTTTCTCTTAGCCCTAGCCAAGACCTCAGAAAAGGTATTCACCCCCTGGTAGATAGATTCATCAAGGACTTCCTCATGAACATAGCCACCTTTGACATGGTTTTGCTTGAAATGAGAATCAAGAAACCCTTTAGGGTCATGTTTTCTTTTGAGAGAAAAACCAAGTTTAAGAGAGACTATTTGATCACCTAACACTACAGACCAAGTTGAATTTGGGATGACCAATGACCTAAGATTCAAAGGAAAATTAGGCCAACCTTTCCTTTTAGGAGCGACAAGTTTCTTGTAGACACCATCAATGACAGTCCAGAAAGATACTTCTTCAAGAACTAACTTGTCAAGAACTATCTTGGGCAGCATATGGATAGTATTTCCACCCAAAATTCTAATATATGAAAAAGACTCACCAACATACCAGTCACCCATTGTAGAAATGAAGGTTCTAGCCTCAGATAAAAAAGTAGTAGCTTCTAGTTTGAATATTGAAAAATAAATGCTACCAAAAAAGTGTTCACAGATGTCATAGAATGACTGCATGGATTTTCGTGAACCAGAGAGGTCGATATTTGAAATAGCTTCAGTGCGCTCCGGATCAATGATCATGTCTTCCTTAGAAACAATGAAACCTAAGAGATTACCTTCTGTGACCACAAAGATAGACTTCTTAGGGTTGAGGGAAATCTCATACTTCCTACAGCGTTCGAACACCTGTTTCAGAGCAGACAAATGTTCATGTCATTTTTTAGAACAGATTGTTATATTGTCTAAATATACCATGATAGAATTATGAATCAAGCCCCTAAAATATATATCTATAGCTCTTTGGAATGCAGGTCCTGCATTTATCATCCCAAAAGGCATTCATCTGTAAGCAAAGGTTCCCCAAGGGATCCAAAAAGTTGTTTTAAGTTGATCATTAGGGGAAACCAGGACTTGGTTATACCCTGAGAAGTCGTCAAGGAGTGAAAACATCTCAGACCCAGCTACCTTCTGTAGGATCTGCTCCATAGGAGGAACAGGGTAATTATCTTTTTCGGAAGCTCTTTTTAAGTTTCTGAAATCGACAAAGAGCCTGATTTCCCCATTCTTCTTTCGAACAAGTAACAAGTTGGAAATGCACTATGTATGTCTGACATGGAATATGATTCACGTTGTTAGTAACTTATTGAGCTATTTCTTTACAAAGGGTTCCAAGATGGGATGCATCTTCCTCAACTTATTTTGGTAAGGTCTTACTTATAGTTTCATCAGGATATTATGATGCGTGATAGTGGTATCAAAGGTTTTGAGTTCGTTGTACGTCCATGTGAAGACATCTTTGAACTCTTTGCACAACCTGATAAAAGCTCTCCTCTCTTCACCAGAGCAACCAACTCCAAGTTTGATGAAGTGAGGATTATGTTCAGTGCCCAAGTTGGCAAGTTCATAATTTAGAGATGAAATTTGGGTCTTACAGTTGGTCATGTGTTTAAACTTGTCTTGTAGGTCATAAAATTTCTCTAAGTTGATGACCGATTTTGGAATAATATTGGAAAGATGATACAAGGATTTATCATGTTCAGCTTCATCAATTTCCATACCTTGAAATGTGTCCTAGGCTAAGAGAAAATCCAATATTTGATGATCATCGTCGAACACTTTCCAATTCGTCACATTGTCCAGAATGGAAGGCTTGTACATCAACTCAATTGAAAAAAATTCTGGGGACAAACCTTCGAGTGGAATCAACCTAGATGCAGTATTGGCCAGAAGATCATCATGAAAATTGTGTGATCTAGGGACTGACTTGATGTTGAATATTGAAAAATAGTTAGTAAGATCCCTGATCAACTTTTGATAGTTAATTAAACTAGGAGACAGGCAATGTATTTGGTTTCTCACCAGATTCACAATTATCTGAGAATCTCCAACGCATTCGATTACCTTCGCACCCATGTCAATGGCCTTTCTAAGTCCTTGGACCAGTTCTTCGTACTCAGCTATGTTATTGGTGCATTCAAACTCAAGTCTACACACAATCATAGTTTTGGTCCCTTTTGGATCAAACTAGGACACAACCTGCACCAGCCCCATCTTTGGACTTGGAGCCATCAAATAATAAATTCCATGCAATAGGATCAATCCTAAAATTAGTATTTGCATTATATACATTGTGTACAATGGTGTGATAGAATGGTATAGAAGTGGAATGGGTAATTTGTGATTGGTTCTGTACATTCTCTACTGGTGAAGCATTAGCAAGCAGATCCCAAAAGAATGTGTCAAGCATGAAGTGTTCAATGTGAGTGCTGAAGTAAGAGACATATTCATTTGAGCCATCAAGTTCAATAACCGTTTTCTTCATAAATGGTTCCCTATTGATCTTAAGTTTATTGGGTTGTCCATTGATGGGTAGCCATAGGTGAGACCAATCGGTGGCAAAGTAACCTTTCATATTTTTGGAACAATCTCTACTTAGCCACATTCCATAAGTTTCTGGGATGTCAGCAATCACGATATCTATTGTTTTATTAATCCTAGGATCAGTAGACAGTCTTAATAGAACATTTCTCAGTCTTCCAACTACTTTAACTTTATATCTCTTAAACTGAAAATTTTGAATAGGGAAAGGTTCCCAAGTAACATTTAACCTCTTAAAAACAGAGAGAGAAATCACATTTGTTGAGGCACCTGAATCTATCATGCAATTATGCACATTCCTGTTAAAAATATCAAATGTAAGCAAGAAAGGAGGAATTCCCTTACTTCCAGGTTTCTGATTATTTGGTTTGGCATAAGAGTCAAGGTTATTTTTTTGAGCTTCCCTCGGTTGTTTGATTATCATACTTTTAGGAAGGGAATCTCTTATAGAAGGGATTTTAAGAAGATCAAATAATTAAATATTTGCTTTGACTCTTTTCAAATCTTCAACCAAATTGTACTCAAGTTTAGAAATGACAGTATCCTTTCACGGGGGAGCTTTACCTTTATTGAGAACTGATGTTGAAAGTGGTTGTTCCTGAGAGGGCAGCCCTTTGGACCTGGTTTTATGAGTATGTTGTAAATTGAAGATTGTGTCAGGTTCTTCTTCTTCAAAAAAAAAAAACTTACAGCGTTGACCTATTGATCTTCTTCTTCTTCTTCCTAGGGTGGTTGTGATTCCTGGTTTGCTCAATCATTAGAGGATTCAAGGGCATCCTGTGTTCCAACAGCCAAGGATTTTAAAGCAGAGAAAATTTCTTTCAAGGTGAATCCTTCACTAGGATTGAGAGGTGATGTATTTTGGGGAGGTAGATTAGATCTCCTGAAAGGTGGCCTTGAAAACCCCCTGTTATTAGTTTGATTTTCATTACTATTTTTATTCAAATCCACCATCTCATTGGAAATTTTTTGGAGAAGTTTCTTCATGTCAGACATGTTGAAAGGATCAAAGTTTATGGCAATGGATTTTGGAGTGTTCTCAATTTTCCTGCGGGAGGTGGATGCCTGCTCAGCTGATGTGTCAGGATTTTGTTTAAGGAAAAACATATCCTTTTCTACTTGGATGGATTCACTGAAATCCTCCTACAAGGTTTCCTTGTGAGCCCTTTTAACCCACATATCTATTTGAGTTGGAATACCCTTAATGTAATATGCCACCAACAATTCTTCAATGAGGAGAACAGTGGCAGGAATTATATTTTTTAGATATGAAAACCTTTGGTTGTAGTCTTTTACTCTTTCTTTCCCGTTGGTATTCATAGAAGAAATCTCTATAACCAAATCCTCCGGGGTCTAATCATCCCCAAATGTTTGAGTGAATATTTTTGCAAACACATCCCATGATGGGATAGATCTAGCTTCCAGAGCAAAATACCATGTGGAAGCTTTACCCTCAAAAGTATAAGGAAATAACTTGCAGACTACATCTTTGTATATCACATTTCTGAGTCTGATTGCTTGCATAAAGGTTTTAATATGATCTTCTACAGGTATCTTATCATCGGGGTTATACTTTGGAAGCCACTTTTTGGGATTCTTAGGTAATCTATGTTGATCACCTAGGGCAGACATGGCATCTCCATCTAACCAAGGCCTATTGCGTTGTTCGTCAGCCATTGGGATGTCTTCTTCTGATGATCTGGAAGATTTGTAATCTAATGATTTATCTGAGGAGGATCAAGAAGAAGGGGGTGAAGGTGGAGGTCCACCCATTGTGGTGTTACGTTGAGGGGTACTTTTTTCTAGAAATAATGAGTCAATATTTAATCTAGGGGTCGATGGAGAACTAGAAGAATTGTTACCTTATTCTGTGTTTTGGTCGTCTAGATTATGGTTATCTTGACTGCTAGTCTGGGGGTTGTTGTTCTGGAGACGCCCCTCAGCGTACCTCTGTCAAATCCTGGTCAGAATTACCTTTCAGCAATTGTTTGACTGTAATGGACCCCAAAGTAGGTGATACAAGGAAGTACCTAGTCCCTGAAGTTCTCTGTTCGGTAATTGGAGTAGCAGGGGTGGTGTTTGAGTCTTGTATTGGTTGTTCAACAGATGAAGACGCTTGTGTGTGACTACAGGTAACAATCAGTTCTCTTGCTGGAGGAGGTTTTTCAGTATTCTGTTTAGGCATGGTTTGCATCTAGCCCTCCTTCTAGCGCCATTTTTTGAAGCCTTGGATAGGTAGGTTGTTGGAATGGGTTCCAAGGCTCACAACAGAGGGGGAAACTCAGACTGAAAGGCTTCAAAATTTCCTACACAAGGATAGTTCTATCCCCCACCTGTTTGGTTTATTAATCTCCCATGGATACTAAGGCCTCCGCTGGCACTTATGTTTGTGATACTAACAGGATCTGTTTCTCAATTAAGGAAAACAAAAGTGTCCAAAATCTAAAGCGATTTGCCTAGAAAGGAACTCTAAACTAAACTAGGCCTGCCTTAAAATGATGTCTTTTAATGTGTAGATTAACTTGATTTGAAAAAAATAGATAAGTATGTTCATCAATTTAACAAAAATGTGAAAGATATTTAATTACTTATCAACTTGAATTACTATCATTCAACTGAAATTGGTTGATGGTAAGTTAAGGATCCAGGAACATTCAAGATTAACCTGACACTGATATGTTAATTAAAAAATTAACATAAATTTTAATTGTCTGTAAATCATTTGCATACATAGATAATAACAAAAACTTTAATTGAATAAAATCTTTTAAAACCTTAATTGTACATAGATCACAAGCAAAGCGAAATCAAAGCTGTAAATAAATTTACTTATGAATTTGCAGAATATTAACAGTAATAGTGAACAATCTGAAGTGGAAAAATCAATATTTATCAAGGAAACTTGACTAAATAGAAAAAAGAGATTTAAAAGGATAACATAGCTGTATTAAATGAATCTTGCAAGAAATTACATACCCACAATTAAACAGAGTATCTCCAAAGAATGATTCCCCATGAAAATGGGATCAAAAAATCCAGATAAAACTAATAGCCAAGAAAATCTCGCCATATATTCCAAATCCCTAACAATTCTACTATGTTGGGATAATTCCTTGATTCGAACCCAAGTTGAGCATCACACTTAAAATTTTCCATTTCATTTTTAGCCATCTTGTGCCAAATGCGGACAAAATGTGGATCTTTCCCTCAATAGAAAGAGTTTGTCTAATTATTTGATCTATGTCTTCAATGCTAATATGGTCAATCTCTTGAATCTTATCTTTGGCCTCATCACATCGACGTTCAACTTGTTCAATCATCAGTTTTGGCGGACAAGCATTTTCAATGAGATCCATAGTAAGGAAGTGCAATGTTTCCATGATGTTATCGACAACATACCATATCCTTCCACACATTGCATGTGATTTCTTAATGGTATCTTAAATCATCTCATTTAGGTCAAGACAAGCACATAGTACAGTTCTGACCTTCTTTAATTGAAAACTGTTGAGGATAGTGATGTTCTCTAGTTTATCCTTCATATATCTTTTCCAGTCCAGAATATCATCATAAGCTTTAGAAGCTTGTTCTCTCTTGGCTACCTGGTACTCAAGGTCAACAGAAATTTTTCCAAAAGCAACATGTGTTTCCAAAATGTCATCCATAGTTTTAAACAATGCAGTTAGTAATTCATGATGTTCTTGATTGGTCTAGATGGTCAAATCCTTAAACTACTGCTAAGAAAACCTGGAAAAGATAGAGGAAGCTGCACTTGCAGTTACATCTTCACATTGTTTTTCAAGTGTATCTATCCTTTGTGTAATGGCGTCATTTGTAGTCCGTTCATTCTGCAATTCATCCTGGAGAGAAGTATTATGCATTTGCAATTCTTTAAACTTATCCTCAGATGATTTTACAATATCAGCAACATAAGTCTTGTGTTCTCTTTTAGTTCTATCCATCTCTTCCTCCAGCTTACTTATCTCTTCCTTTCTTCTGTCAAGCTCCATGTTTAGTGTGTTAACTGCATCAAGCTTTGCACCTGTAAATGCACCTAAAGCAGTAGTTGTATCCACTGCATCTACCTGAGGATCACCAAACTGTCGAGTCCATATTATTTGATTGATAACAGATGCATCTAAACCACCTTGATCTCTGCTTCTATCTTTTGATTTCTTTACCACTCCCTTGGCATACTTGCTGTAGAAATAATCCCCAAGAGGGGCTACAATATCTTCATCAAATTCAGCCACTGAATCAGTAAACGAGGAAGTCCCAATCACTGTGGAAACCAAAGAAGATGTCTGAGTGATGATGGGAGGAGGCATAGGCATAGTAATGTGGGAGGTAGGTAAGGGAGAAGAGATGTTTTGAACAACAGCAGTTTCAGATGTTGAAGAGAGGACTGGGATGGAATTTTCAGAGGATTGAATGTGAACGTTAGCAGCTGGAATTGATGATGAAGGTACTAAAATTTTATGAGGGAATGATGATGATGAAAGGGTAAATGAAGGTAAATGCAAAGGAATTTTAAGGGACTAGGTCTCTGCAATAGTATATTGAAACATGGGAGGTTGGACTGAGATAGGTGTGATAGGGGAAGATGTAAATGTCAAATTTTGATAGAGTCTAGATAGTGAGGGTGATCGGATTGCTCCAGCAGGAAAAGTAGAGAGAGTTTGGATGGATGAGAGAAGCAATGTTGAAGTTGAATAGTTAGAGACACAAAAGTGGATTGTGAAATATTCAGAACAAGGATAGAATCCTTCATACCATTACCATTGAAAAAATATGTAAATGCTTGCAAATATTCATCTACTTCTTCGACCGCAGGCACAGGGGTAAGCACTTCTTCTTCGGTATCACAATAATTCAAGTCTATAGTAGGGGTTTGAAAATAAGTCATCTAAATTTTTTGTTTCTTAAATAGCTTAACCTCAGTTGTTGCTTTTTCATCACATACCTGGGTAACTACAGTAGTTACCTGAATGTTAGTAGCAGGCTTAGCATTTGCAGTTACTTGAGTGTCCAAAATTGAAGTTATATGTGCTAAATTCTGCTTTGACTGCTGGGAAGTATGCATCATATATTTCAACTGTTGAGAAACAGTTACATGTGGTCAGTCCTCCATAGGTATTTTTCCTTTATTCCCATCTGGATAAGTTACCACTGTTGAAACTTTTATTTCTTGGGCATCCTTCTCTTCCCTGTCCTTCCTTACCTTTTCAAGGAGATCAAGTTCCATTGCTTTGTAACCCAGAACCCTAGTTTTAAACTCTTGTTGATGTTGTAAAATTTACCTCTACTCATCTTTTCTCTTAGCCTTGGCCAAGACCTCAGAAAAGGTATTCACCCCCTGGTATATAGATTCATCGAGGACTTCCTCATGAACATAGCCACCTTTGAAATGGTTTTGCTTGAAATGAGCATCAAGAAACCCTTTAGCATCATGTTTTATTTTGAGAGAAAAAACAAGTTTCAAAGAGACTATTTGATCACCTAACACTGCAGCCCAAGTTGAATTTGGGATGACCAATGACCCAAGATTCAAAGGAAATTCAGGCCAGCCTTTCCTTTTAGGAGCGACAAGTTTCTTGTACAAACCGTCAGTGACAGTCTGGAAAGATACATCTTCAAGAACTAACCTGTCAGGAACTATCTTGGGCAGCATATGAACAGTATTTCCACCCCAAATTCTAATATATGAAAAATACTCACCAACATACCAATCACCCATTGTGGCAATGAAGGTTCTGGCCTTAACTGAAAAAGCAGGAGCTTCCTGTTTGAATATTGAAAAATAAATGCTGCCAAAAAAGTGTTCACATATGTCATAGAACATAGCTGCATAATTATCCCACAGTGTTGAATAGTAAATAGGTAATGGAGGGGCCAGTAAAGTCTAGTTCCATCCCAAATTGGGATATTGGAAATCGGTGCAGAATACATCAATAATAAAGGCCGAAAAGAAGAAATTCAGCTTCTTCCTGGAAGTAGCTTTCGGATAATCTTGGATAGAAGGTTTAAGCTCTAATGACAAGATAGATGCCCACTAAAAATATACACCAGTTGCTAGGACATGATGAGATATCGAAGCCCATTCAGCCTTGAATATAGAACAGCTGGGGATACCATACAACCTGCAGAGCATGACTGCCAATAAAGAATAAGGTTCTCTGAACCAGGTGACAGGGTATAGGTTGCCATTCCTCTGCAAGAACTTACTATGTTCATTCATCCAGGATTTTAGCATTTCATTAAAATTGTACCTGGTCTTAGAGGATTGAGCGAACTCAGCGTTGAGGGGTTTCATGACTAGGGGTCTCATGACTAGTTTAAGAGCATAGGCTCTGGTAAAGACCTCGGGATGGAAGGTAGCTAGTTGTGACCAAGCACTATCATTAAAATACCAGACTTTATGGTTTGTGTGGTCCACTATCCATTTGACTGTGTCAGTGTAGGAAAGGATAGCGGGCCTGGCAGCAATGGCATGTAGTCCAGAATCCCTAATTTTCTGGTCAATCAACTGGTCATTTTGAATGTCTGAGAGGTCATCATTGTCAAAAATTGAGTATATCCTGGGCCAATCGATTTGATAATTTTTAGTGATTCTAGCACTGGTGTCTAATAAAATGTCGAAGTTTGGGTATTTGATCAGCATGTCCTTTTGAATATTCTTGCAGCGGTTAATTCAAGCCATTTTGGAAATTGAAAAACTTTGTTTAAATGCATAAGCAAGAAATCAAGACTAATTAAAAAAACAAAGCAATAGTAAACAATCAATTGTAGAAATAACAAAAGAAACCAACCTGGAATCAACCAGAACTGTGAAAATACTCTCTAGTAAAAATCGTAGTGAAAACCCATGCACCAAAGTAATTCTTGACAGTAAAATGGTAAACAAAATAAAAAGGACCCATCTATTTATAGATTTTCCGCAGGTCGAATTCATACCGTAGGATTAAAATAAATAGACGGTCGGGATCAAATCTTGCGAGATACAGGATCAAGACGCGACATTTGAATTTTATTCACTCTCCCGAAATCAGCACTCTATAATTGCAAGTTGCGAGATGCAGGAATACAAAATCTTTAAAATTGTATTTAACCTTTTCCGCAATCCACAATTTGCGGGTTGCGGGTTGCGGAAATATACAACACAAATCATAAATCAAACTATCTCCTGCAATCCACAATTTGCGGATTGCGGGTTGCAGGATGACAAACTGCAATTATTAAAAAATGTTTATGTACTCGCAATCTACATTGCACAAAAAAGACACAAACACCAAAACCAAGCTCCCACAATCCACATTGCAAGTTGCAGGTTGTGGGAAAGACATATTTTGGGAAAAACTAGCCTTTTCTGCAACTCATCAAAACATGCATAAATCACCCAAAAGTTAACTAAGTCAAATTTTGACATAGACATAGAAACCATGATAGACATTATGGGGACCCCAAAAATGATTGAGGACTTTGAACATTACCTTTGCATATAAAATTGGGGCTCCCATGTTTTGGATAAAACATGGGATCTATTGTATCTACAACAAGTGTATAACAATGGGGTCCTCATATTTTACAAGTAAATCTTCCAATGGTTGCTTCATCCAAATGAATTGTGTACAACATGATGCAGCAACAATATACTCAGCTTTTGTTGTAGATAGAGAAATGGAAAACTACTTTTTTCTTAGCCATGACACCAAGCAATCTCCTAAGTAAAATGTTGCTCTGCTAGTGTTTTTCCTGTCATCAATACTTCCCACCCAATATGCATCAGTGAATGCTCTTAGAATGAAGTTATTGCTTTTTGGCTACCATAATCCATAATCCACAATACCTTTTAGATATCTAAGAATTCTTTTTATTGCAACCACATGTGTTTCTTTAGGGGCTTATTGGAACCTAGAAACCAAACCTTCAGCCTACATTACATCTAGTCTTATATTTGTTACATATAATCAACTTCCAATCATCGACCTATACATTATATGATCTACTTCTATAAATTCATTATCCTTGCTTAATTTACATCCAGTGACCATAGGAGTACTAACATGTTTGGATTCTTCCATTTTGATATTTTTCAACATCTCTTTGATATACTTAGTTTGAGAGAAGAAAATCCCCTTTTCTGATTGAGATACTTGTAAACCTAGAAAGAATGTTTGTTCTCCTAACATTGACATTTCAAATTCCTTCTTCATTTCTGAAGCAAAGTTTACACTCAAAATTTGTAGATCACTTCCAAATATGATATCGTTTACATAGACTACAACAATGATCATATTTTTGTTTTCAAACTTTAAGTATAGATTACTGTCAACGGCCCCTCTTCTATATCCTTGTTTCTTTAAATATTTGTCAAGTATTGAGAACCATGCTCTTGGAGCTTATTTAAGGCCATAGAGTGCCTTCTTAAGTTTACAAATGTAATTTCTATTTTCTGATAAGAGAAAACCTTCAAGTTGCTCAACATGAAATTCTTCTTCAAGTTCTCCATTAAGAAATGCATATTTTACATCCATTTGATATACTATGAAGTTCTTGTATCCTACAAAAGCTAAAAACATCCTAATGGCTTCAAGTCTTGCCACAGGTGCAAAGGTTTCTTCAAATTCAACACCTTCTACTTGAGCATATCCTTTGCATACTAATCTGGACTTGTTTCTTGTCACTTGACCATGCTCATTGAACTTTTTGTTTTAATCCTTTTGGTTCCTATAACATTCATGCCCTTAGTTCTTGGAACAAGTTCCCAAGTTTGATTCTTCTCTATTTGATCAAGTTCATCATTCATAGCATTTATGCAATCCTCACTTTTGTAACCTTCTTTAAATGTTTTGGGTTCTACTATCAAAATTAATGCTTTTTCTACATCATAAAGTAATTTTCTTCTTGTCTTAACTTCTGAATATTTCTCACCAATTATTTAATTTTCAAGATGATTCTTCTAAACCTACCTAGATGGTGTCTTTGTGTCTGATCTTGGAGAGTCTTCATTCTCATTTTCAAATGATTCTTCTTTATCTACTTTTTCTTCTTCTTCTTCTTCGAAAACATCCTCTTCTTCTGTTTCTTTATCCTCTATTTATTCATCATCATTTTCTTCAACATCCACACTTTCTTGGATTTGTATTCTTCTCGGTTTAGTATCATCAACAGTTACATTTTCACTTTATATGATCTTGTGCAATCTTAGATTATAACATTTGTATGCCTTTTTGGTGGAAGAATATCCAAGAAATATGCCTTCATCTATTTTGGAGTCAAACTTCCCTAAATTATCATCATCTATTTTTATGTAGCATTTACTTCCAAAAACTTTAAAATATTTAACTGCAGCTGGTCTTCCAAACCATAGCTCATAATGAGTCTTGTCACTTTCACTTTGAGTTGTCATCTATTTTGTATATAGACAGTTGTATATATTGCTTCTCTCCAATAGCCATCTGGAATTTTTGCTTCATTAAGCATAGTTTTGGCTGCTTCTTGGACTGTCTTGTTCTTTCTTTCAACAATTCCATTTTGTTGAGGAGTTTTTGCTACTAAAAACTGCCTCTTTATTCCATGAGCTTCAACAAAACTCAATGAATTCATTTGAGGTGAACTCGCCACCATTATCTGATCTTAGATATTTAATCTTGAGATTTGCTTCATTTTCAACAAGTGCTTTAAAGGATTTGAACTTCATAAAGGGTTATGATTTTTCTTTAAGAAATGTCAGCCAAGTCATCCTTGTATAATCATCGATTAATAACATAAAGTAGTGCTCGCCTTGAAATATTTTAGTCCTTATCGGTCCACAAAGATTATTGTGAATTATTTCTAATGGTTGAGAGGTTCTATTCTCTTTGACCTTGAAGCTTGTTCTAGTTCTCTTCCCATGAAGACAGTGTCTACAAACATGATTTGGTGGTTTTATGATCTTTGGAAAATTCCTTATAACTCCCTTCTTACTAACTTTTACAATGTTTTCAAAGCCCAAGTTCCCCATCCTTCTATGCCATAGAAAAATTTCATCAATTTGACTCATATAACATTGTTCTTCATTTTCTAGAATATACACATTGCTTGGAGTTCTCACAGCAGTCCCAACAAGTTTTCCTAAATATTTTCTTCTGATTTTGCACTTCTTGGACTCAAATATACATATGTTTCCTTGATCACATGTTTGGATGACACTTAAAAAATTAGGTTGTATGTTCTTTACAAGCAAAACATTTTCATCTTTCATTTTGTCTCTGAGAACCAATGTACCTTTCCCAATTATTTTAGAGGATAGATTATCTCCAAAAGTGACTTTTCCTTTTTATTTCTTTTCGGGCTTATAAATTTATTTGGGTCTCCTCTCATGTGTTTTGAGCATCCACTTTCCACATGCCATAGATTTATTTTTTTTCAGTTGCACATAGAGATATTGAACATTCCACATCATCCTTATTTTTCCAATTCTTCCTCTCCTCATTACCTTGAGATTTTGTGGTGTCATTCTCCATAGGAATCACTAGTTTACAATTTCTAGCAATGTGTCCTTGATTACCACATTTGTAACATTCTATACTCTAACTTTGTAGGGAACCAAAAGAATTATAATTTCTTCCTTTTGGATTGCTTCTAATAACTTCCTTATTATAGACAGGGTATTTTGATGTGATGTGTTTCCGACTAGAACCATAAGCTTACAATTTCTAGCTATATGTCCAAAATTGCTACAAGCATACCAATTTCCCAGAAAGAGATCCTGGTGTCTGCTTGGAACATTATCTGTTATGCTTTCCTTTAGAGAAATTTTTTTACTATATTCTTTTACAACCGGTCTCATAAGTGCATCAGCATAACTTCTCTTATTTTGTTCTTTATTTATGACAGAGGATTGTTCTCTCTTCCTTCTTTTGTCATAACCTAGTCCAGTTTTATTACTAGATGGCCTTTGACAACTTAGGATGTCATTCATAGTTTTTGAACTGCTCTTAAAATTTGATTGAAATGATTCTTCATTTGTCTTCTTTCTAAGCAATATCAATTCATATTTGGACTTTTCTAATTCTTGCTCTCTTTTCTTTAGTTGTTGTTCTAGATTGTTTTCAACCCTTTTTAATTCAGCAATAATTATGTCTGCATCATTGTTTTTTTCTTCAAATTTTGTCATATGATTTTTTATTTCTTGTACATCATTTTATACTTCCCTAATTCTTCAATATCACTTGCGAGTTCTACTTCCAGTTCTACCACATCTTCCACTTCAACTTCAATGATTTTTCTCTCTACTCCCATGAACAGGACTTCAACATCTTCATCTTCACTAGACTCATTTGAGCAGTTATCATCCATGGAATAAAATGTCTTCTTTTTGTTTTTATTTTTAAAAATCATTTTGTTCCTCTTTGAATCTTCGGGGAACTCATCATCATCTTCTAGTTTGGGATAAGGGCATTTGGAATCCAAGTGAACAATTTCCCCATAGTTAAATCATTTTAAGGGTAATTTCCCTTTGTACTTACCAGTACCTCTCTTAATATTTTTAACAAGAAGTGATTCTTCATCATCAGAGTCTTATGATTGAATCATTGTCTTAGATTTCTTAGCTACCTTAGACGCTTTAAAAGTCGATTCCTTCTTTTGAGAATTATCTTTCCCAATCCTCATTTCATAAGCTATGGGTATCCCATATATTTATTCCATGGTGAGTTTGTCAATATCTTCTCTATCTCCTAGGGTGGAAATATTCGAATTGCATATCATTGGAAGTGATCTTAGTACTTTTTCAACTATTTCATTTTCTTCTAACTCTGCTCCTAGCCCTTGAATTGCATTAACGACTTCATCAATTCTCTCAAAGTATTTTGAGATGTTTTCTTCTTCCTTCATTTTTAGACTTTCAAATTGAGTTTTAAAAGTCTGGAGTTTGGCCTTTTTTACCTTTATGTCTCCTTCATATATGGTATGCAATTTGTCCCATATCTCCTTTGTTGTTTTACAATGCATTACTTTGGCAAAGATTGTTCTGGCTAATCCAGCCAAGATTGCATTAACAACTTTAGCATTGTATCCAAAAATTTTTATTCCTTCAAGATCTGTGGGAGGATATTTTGGATATGTATACCCGGTTTGTACAGATATCCAAACCTATAGTCCAGTAAACATTATATATATTTTCATCATAATGCTCCATAATTCATAATCTTCTCCATTAAATATCAGAACCTTGGATGACGTTTTTACTTGTTGATCCATAGTGATAAGAGATCTATCTTCAAGTATTTAAACTTTTAGTGAAGATCCCACTCTGATACCAATTGTTGGAATATCGAGAAATACTGAGAGGGGGGGATGAATCGGTATTCACTAATCTATTTAAATTTTTATCACTTAAAACTAAATCAACAATAATAACAAATCACACAATGTTATTGTGGAATCCCAATAGAGAAAACCACTAACCCTTTATATTTCTGCAAAATTAAATTTACAAATAGTTTATGTTTTCTCCTACAAACAAGGATGCTACAACACCATATTTACCAGCAACTATTGGAAGGAGGCTACGACCCCCTAATTTATCAGCTACTACTAAAAGGATGCTTGGACACCCTATTCACCAGCTACTACTGGAAGGAGGCTACGAGCCCCTTGCAGGCATCTTACCTGCCCTAGCGCCTCCCAACCACCCTCATATGATAATTCGATCTTTAACTTTTGTACACCTAATAATTTCTCAATAGAATGTACAGAGACACCTATTTCAAAGTTTAAAGCATTGTTTATATACCCTCAAATGTACTCTTCATCTAACAATCACGTATCTTCATCATGACTTTTCATAAACAAAAACCGTGACTTTTCATAAACAAAAACCAATTCGAAATTACTTCTATGTTTATCATTTTTAACTATGTTTTAAATTTATCATTCACGACCATCTGCAATGACCTTTCCGCATTTTTCTTTCAGAAAACTGTCTTTCCGTAGTTGACCTTCTGCAACGATCCTTTCCACAACTACCTTTCTACAATTAACATTCTGCAATCTCCCCTTCCGTAATCTGTGGGAACTCCTTCCTTCCGCAATTGCAAGTTGTGGATTGTGGATCTGCTTTTTGACTTCTCTCGAAATTGCTTTCGCAACACGTCTTCCACAATTGTGTATTACGGATTGCGGGTCTCCTTTTCGATGAATTCCGCAAATCTCTTTCTCAATATTATTTTCACAATTTTAACAAGCTTGCACCTTGGTATTGCGGAAACTATTCTAGACCATTGATCTTTCTCTTTCTTATGATCTGGGCCGTCCAAATATCCACTTCATAGAAACTTAGCATTATAATGCTTCTGACTTTCTCTTGGCCAACTGTGTTATTTTGGCTTCCGAAAATCTCTTTTGACTATTTAATCAACATTCTTTTGTTATTCCTTTGTCATTACTGAATTCCTTTGAAATTAATGACAACCATATTCAACAGTCGTTCCCACATTTAAAACATATCTCTTTGTCCTCATATTCTCCTTTGTATAAAGAAATTCATTTGAACAAGTGTGATATGATATGTACTCATGACCCAACTTTTTTAGTAATTACTTTTCCTCTTCACAGTTGTTCATGAGGATATTATCGGTTATAAGTACTTTTTCTTTGAGTAACCTGCAATTAGTGGGAAATATAAATGCACATTGTCATTAAATATGCAACAAATCTCTTTTCATCAGTGATTTAATGGGGACTTGATGGTTAGTTACCTCTGTAGTGTTGAGAATCATACATCTGACATACCATACATTACTTTAAGGTTGTACAACAACAATGTTGTCCCCATTTGGGTATACCTTAATCCATGCCCAAAGAGAGGTGTGATGGAAGCAATTTGTTAGGATTTAAAAGAAGGCATCAACAATATTAGCATCATACCCCCTCTCTTATTTTGGAATGCATTTAACAACATTCCCACCATGTCATGGGTATCCCATAAATTAACGTATATACCAACCTCAACATCATTGTTTCCATCCCCAACCCGTGAAGAACTAGTCTTCTATAGATGTTTTGAATTGGTGACTCGAGACGTAGTGGGAATTGAATAGGTGGTTGATTCAACCATGGTTTGTATGATTCCTCTATGAGCTCTACTCGTTTAGAAACCTTGTCTTTATTTGACATCGTATATTGGTGCAATGGTAGATGGTAGACAGGTTGATCGTTGTCGAAATCCTGGTTGCAAAATATTGAACATTAAATTGAGGATATTAGTTAAAAAAATGGATTTATCTTGTTGAAAAATTATAGAAAAATTTTATTAGAACCATAAAAAAAATCCAATAGTGCATGTGCAATCATCCACTTTATAAAAAAATATGGAATTAAGAAATACATTAATATTAATTCCATTGAAATTCCAAAATTACAATTAATCAATGATATTTTTCTTATGCCCCATATGGACATCTAAAGGAATCCCTACTACAAGCCATTTTGACAAGCATTTGGTGGTATATGAAAGTTTTAATTTACTGGCAACTCATCACCAGGAGACAAACTACGTATTGCATGCACAACAACAAATCAAGATGCATTTTTTTTATAACTCTTTGTCATTGGAGTGTTCCTCAAATGAACAATTTGCACTAAACAATGAGAATCTACAACTATTTATGAACCCTGAAATGTTCTCATGAGTGCGTGGATGACCATTGATATATAATAGGTTCTTCTTCTTAAAGTTTCCCTGAGCACAACAATTCTTGCACATACTATACATGGAAATATTATGTTTTTATTTGACAATATTCAAGTAATTATATTGACTATAAAGAGGACCACAAAATGGCATAAGTGCTCGTGATTGTTTGGGAGGAACAAACACATGTGAAAGGATAAACAACCCAAGAGTTGCAACATCTACTTTATACTTTGATCATGTAATTATTATCACAATAGGAGAATTCGGTCTCAACATAAGGCACAAGATGCCAAGTGCCATACAAAAAGCGATCGTAAATGGTTTAGTATTTACTTTGCAGATGGATGGGAATAGAAAATTTATCGCTACCTTCCAACAATTGAACTAGCCATTGTCTTTACGTGGCCAATTTTGCTCTAAGCTCATCCTACTTTTTGTATCTCCTTGTAAATATGTTTTGGGTAGTATTGATATCATACATTGGCTCACTATAACTCTTATTTGACTCAACATAAGGACATAAGTTGTTCAATTCAAGACAAAACATGGTTTATTTGGCTTCCAACGTTTCAAACAATGAGCATATGGAAGTGTTCATATGTGCCTTTTCTATTTCACCTATCGGATCATTGACCACAGATGGGGGTATTAAACCATCAAATTTAGGTAGTCATTCATAAATATAATGGGAAAATATGACTTTCCTAGGGTTCACCTTCAACCCTTTACATTTTGAACAATTGCATACTGCTAGTGTGCCATAAAATAGATCCAGTTCGCAATGAAGTACAATTGGTCCATGATGGTTACTAGATGATGGTATGTTATAGTTGGAGGGGTAAAGTGTCCTCCCATTTTCATCTACCATCTAACTATGGCATGTTGCTCCAAATAAGACCTTGCACCTTTTTGGGATTGGTGGAATATCATGTGCATATGAACTTGATTTGAAATTAGTATCCTGCAAAAGGCATTGCACAATTATTCAAATGCATGTGAAAAAGACAACATAAATTCAAATGCATAATCAATATAAATAATTATGCACTTACTGGTGATGAAAATAGAGAAAATGAACTTTGAAAAATATGTAATGAGTTGGAATTTGAATAGTTGACCATTTGATTTATTTCTCTTTTTCCCATTGCAGTTGAGTGAAGAATACAATTAATACATATCCTCACTCTCTAAAACATAAACTGGAAAACAAGCTATGTTATGTTTTCATTTATCGTAACCGGAGAGAAAAAGACTTTATAAATGCATTGGTGCATGTTAACAATATATAGGCATTGATACGTTATTTATATATGTGAACCAATAAATACATACACAAGCACCTCCTCAAAGGAAAAACCTCGGCAAACTATTAATTGTTGAAGTTTACACTTGTATTTTTTTGTCTTCTTGTGTCATTGATGTGCTTATGTCAAGACTACGCACTGGTGCGATATTATCTACTCAATACTTTGTTATTTTGAAAAAAAACAAGTGCAAATGTAAATATTGACTTTTACTACAGATTATATAGTGCACTTGTATGATTATATAGCACTAGTGCAAATTCTCTTAGGTTGTGCACCAAAATCCATATTAAAAATATAAAATAAAACGATATGTCTGCTTATCATCGATTGGCCAAAATATCAACTGAACAAAAGAGAAATAATTGAATTTTACGATAGTGGGCATATAAATAAAAGAAACCATAATTCCTAAACCTTATTTCACTAAAACATTGAGGAGTGACTTATGCAAGGGAGGTTTACCAGGGAAAAGTTTGGAGAGATATTTCTTTGAAGAGAAATTTTGTAAGGGATCACGTGGACACATACAACTCTGCAAATGAGACATTTCACGTATGTTTTCCTTTAATAGAATAGAAAATGACGTAAGTTTTTTAAATAAAATAGAGAATATAAGACTTACCTTCAATGTTGCAAACCCTTGTGTTCTTCTTCCTTTGGATTTATCTTCATCACTGCAAACCCTAGGGTTCTTGATTTCCTTTTGTTTTCTATTTGTTTTTTAATTTAACAATAAGATTTGGCTTTTAGCAATGTAAATTTATCAAGTATATATATTAGTATATGGGGATTCATATTGCTCTTCGACCAAGATCATGAATAATTTCACTTTAAAACTGACCTATTCGGACTGTACCCTCCCAAAAAAATGCAAATACACTTACGCAGTTTTCAGTGTGCATTTTAAAAAATAATGCACCGATGTGTTTATATTTATAAGACGCACCATTTGAATTTGTTTATTTAAAAACTTAAAAACCATTTCTAATGTGCATTGTACATATATTATCCACCAGTACATTGTATCATATATGGCGTGCGAGTGAGTAATTTCTGTAATGTGCACACTGCTTGACCCAAATACATTTTTACCTGAAAGTCTTTCCTTATTGTGCAAAAAAAATATTTATGATTTATGTATTTCAATATGTAGGGTGTTCATTTATAAAACATGTCCCATAAACGATCACAGAATAAAAATCACATCGAAGTGAGTGAGTGTCACGTCTCCACCCCTTTACCAGAGAGAGGACGCGACTTTACTACTATCGTATCCGGGCAACTAGCCCCATGGACATAAAATGAAATGCATTGAACTAACAATGTGCGCAGATGCTTAAATCATTAACATACATCGGAAGCAAAATAAATTCCATTCATTCACATGTTCACCATAAGTCATTTGAGCAAATACAAGTGCAGAGATTTAAACACAAGAATACTTATCTTGGAAGAGAAGCTCGTCCCGCAACCAACTATGTTGCTGCAACATTCCACCCAACCATAGGCCAATGTGCTCATCCATCTCTCAACAGCACTGCCACCCCTAAGATGGGCACGATTCCCACAAGGAATAAGGAATACTAGCAGGCTCACACATAGCTAAGGATACAACAAAAATCAGCCAATCCAACACAGTTGGGTTTATCATGATGCAAAGGAGATGGAGAGGCTGACTGCTAAGCTAGTGAGCTCAACCACAGAGCTATGGACACCTACACCAGATTTATCCTAGCTTCTAGAACATCTGCACACCCAGCACAAGGAAGCATCCCCTTCTTTGTTGCACAATCCCTCAGGTTATGCCTTCCCTTCCATTGTTATTCAGGGTGTGCAAAGAAGAAAACCAACCCCTAGATCTGTCTACGAGATTCCTTCTCACACTATATTTATTAAGCTAGGTCATACCCCATATACTCCTAAACCAGTTCAGTCCAAAACAGCAGAGGAATACACAACAATTGCAAGGTTCTAGGCTTGAAGGAAACATCATGGGATCCAAAATCAAAAGTGTCAACTGAGGAAAAACAACCCCTGGGCCAAAATCAATTTCACCAAATGATCAATAGTTTCACGTGGGTGAAAACGGCTCAACAACCACCCAAAAATCGTGGTTTCTTCCTCAATATACTGTGCACTTCTTAAATCAACTTCCAGCTGTGGGAGAAGCAAACTGCAAAACCGTGCCGGAGAAAATAGAGGACGGACGACTGAGGAAAATGGAACGCCCGGTGTGTAGAAATCAGCTACCTACGTGCATGAGGAAAATGCAGCTACCGGTGTGAGTGAATGAGGAATGAGGCCCTTCTCTCCCCCATGAGGGTAATGGATGAGAGATCTCCCTTGGGAATTTGTGTGGTCAAATACTGACATCCCTGCCAAAATTGACGACTTCCCATACTCCCATTTCCCCAAGGAAATAAATGCCCAACTAACTCCTTGGAGAATTAAGTGATTGGTTGAATAAGACGAGAAAGTAGTTGACATATGATGGGTTCTCCTCTTGACACTTGGATTTTCCCCAATGGCTCAAGGTTAAACCACGGTTAAACATCCCCCCTATCCTTAGCAAATCATGCCCCCATCTCATTATTGTTGCATTGGCATAGTTGGTTGTGGGTATTTAATTAAATTGCATATGTACATGGTGTCCAAATTATAATCTGCTTGGCTAGCACGAAATACCATCGTCATCGATTTTAATTGTCGAAACATAAACACTAAATCGATGGTGGGGATTTTTCCTTTAGCTCCACACCATGATTAAATACAATATTTACATCATATACATTTTTAATGCAAACGGGGTCAAACCCGAGGTGTTACAGCGAGGGAAACACATCTAACACAAATAAAATGGTAAGCTTTTGTAATTTTAACAGGAAAGCAATATATTGGAATTATTTATATGTTTTAATGATGTGTATTGGTTTGTGGGTGTCATGCAGAGCAAAATCTAAGGAATCTCTATAAGATTGTTTTCCATTTGAGTGAAGAAGACCAAAAAAAATTAAGAAATTATTGCAAACTGAGGAATTATGTGGATTGACAAGTGATTAAAATTTGGATTTTGTTTGTCATCTAAGTGAGTTGCTATTCTGTTTTAAATTTTGGATTTAAAATTTGTTGAATATTGTGCAAGGAAATTGGACACCCTAAAAAGATTAAAATTAATAAGAATGTAAATGATGATGATTTGGTCATTAGTTCAACTAGAGTGGTGTTGGAAGTTAATGAGAGGGGGGAGTTTTATAAAAAAATTGGAATATAGTGAAAAGAAGGTATAGACATACTTTTCATTTATAGTACAAAAATCAATCCAATGACTCTAAGAATCAGGTTATAATTAAACTACAGGAAGTGTTTCCAAAGCATTGGGCACTAGGACAAGTGAGACTTGCAATGGAAAAAACATACAACAACAAAACAATATTCTAAAAGGCATTACTGATAATAATAATAAAATTCTTTAATTTGTACATACTTTATTAATATTTTTGCTTTGCTTATTTTCATATAAATATTTTTTTTCATTGCATTTTTTGTTTCTCATGAAGATTGCTAAAATTATAGAGGAAGAATGACATGATATCCTAAATATGTTAGTAGGGATGTCAAACAAGGTGTACCATGAAATGATCGAAGAAATGAACACATCTTCATTGCAGTGGGAGCCATCTCAACAACGACGTGCATCAAACTTATGAAATCATTGTTTCATTTTTAATGTGCATAAATTTTAATTATATTATGATATACTAATTTCAATTGCTTTATTGTAGCAAAAATGAAAAGAAAATGGAACCCATTCAGCACATCATATTGACGCAGGCCGTGAAGAACCCCAGAAAATCAATATCTTATTACGTAGATGAGTGTTACATATAAAGGAAATCAAAACCATTATCTACAGTTAGATAACGAGATTATTGACTATATTTTACTAACTAATAACTGAAATAGTATTTACAATGTAATCCTGAAGGATTATTCAACATTACCCCCTTAATCCGAAGGGACATCTGGCATGCCAAGCTGCATTCTAATTTTTTCAAACTTTTCATGGCCCAATGCTTTAGTAAAGATATCTACAATTTGCTCTGAAGTAGGACAATGTGTCAAATGAATGGTTTTGGCCTCAACATGATGTCGAATCAAGTGATATTTGGTGTTGATATGTTTGGTTCGATCGTGGAATTTTGGATTCTTGGCCAATTGAATTGCAGAAGTGTTGTCAACAAAGAGAGGCGTTGAAGTCATTTGTTTCTCCTGCAAGTCTTCAAGTATTTTACGAAGCCAAATGATTTCTTTGGTGGCTTGAGCTGCTGCAACATATTCAACTTCAGATGTAGAATCAGCAGGAACAGATTTCTTTCATGATCTCCATGTGATAGTTGTTGATCCAAGGTTCATCAAATAACCTGAAGTAGAGACCCCATGCTCTTTATCTCCATCAAAATCAGAATCTAAATAACCGGTGAGATGAAAGTCTAAAACTTTAGAATATTTGATACCATAAGATTGAGTGCCTTTTAAATATTTGAGCACTCGCTTTGTTGCATTCCAATGACCTTCACAGGGATGATGCATAAACCTGGAAAGTATTCCTACAACAAAATTTATGTCAGGACGAGTAGTAGTAAGATAAATTAAACTTCCAACAAGTTTCCTGTACTTGTTGGATCTTCAAATGTGCTACCTTCATTTGAAGTAAGCTTTAGATTCTGCTCCATTGGTGTTGAAACTGGATTACAATCCTGCATACCAAATTTGTTTAATAACTCTCCAACATATTTTTTCTGAGAAATGAAAATGTGCTTTGGTTTTTTATCTATTTCAATTCCTAAATAATAATGTAATAATCCCAAATATGTCATATCAAAAACATTTTCCAACTCTCTTTTGATAGATACTATATAATCGTCATTATTTCCTATGATAAGCAAATCATCCACATAGACAACTAGATATACAACCGATCTTCCAAATTTCTTGACAAATAAAGTTGCATCATCTAGATTGAAGTGCTTATAATTCAATTTGAGAAGATGCTCAATTAACTTTTCATACCAAGCTCGGGGTGCTTGCTTTAAACCATATAAAGATTTGACTAATTTGCATACCTTTTGTTCTTGACCTTTGATAGCAAAGCCTTCAAGTTGATCCATATACACATCTTATTTTAAGTCTCCATTCAAAAATGTGGTTTTAACATCCATGTGATGTATCTTCCATCCCTTTTGTGCTGCTAATGAAAACAAAGTTCGAATGGTGCCCCATTTATCTATAGGAGCAAATGTTTATGTGTAATCAACACCTTCTTTCTATGCATACCCTTTTGCTACAAGTCTCGCTTTGTGTTTGTCAAGTGAACCATCTACTTTATACTTATTTTTGTATAGCCACTTGCATCCAATCGGTTTGGTTCCAATTGGAGGGTTCACCAACCTCCAAGTTCCATTTTTTATGAGAGCATCATACTCTCTTTGCATTGCACTTTTCCATACATCACTATTTACTGCTTCTTGAAAAGATGTAGGTTTATCAAACGCATGAAATTTTAATTCACAATCTAATGTTACAAAATCATCATACCTTTTAGGAAATGTCCTAGTCTGTATTGATCTACGAACTTCTTCTTGCTGTGGTGTTTGCTCTATTTCTTCTTTAAGAGCAGGTTCTGCATTATCCATGATACTTAGTTTATCCATTCCATTAACAATATCATCAACTGTCTCATCTTCTGTTTCATCAACTTGTGCATTAGAAGGAAATTCCAAAACTTGACCTTGAATTAGAACAGGAATCCCCCCTTCAAGATTTGGAAGTTCATTATCCATTTCATGATAGATTTTTTTAGAATGAAATCTATCAAGCTGAGTTAGTTGTTTATCAATAGTGAGTGCATATTTCTCAAACACAAGAAATATAACATCTCTAGAAACAATAAACTTCCTGTTATCTTCATCATACAACCTGTAAGCTTTAGAAGTATTAGAATATCCCAAAAAAATACACTTCCAACTTCTTGCTCCCAATTTATGTCTTTGTTGCTCAGGAATCAAAGCATAACATGTGGAACCGAAAATTCTAAAATGCTTGATAGTTGGAAGATGATCATGCCACATTTCATAAGGTGTTTTGTTTTGTAGTGCAACAGAAGGACATATATTCTTAATGTAGATAGCACAAAGAACTGCCTCTCCCCAAAACATTAACTTGACATTTTTAAAAAACATCATTGATCTTACCATATTCAAGAGTGTCCTATTCATACGTTCTACCACACCATTTTGTTGTGGATTATAAGGAATAGTTGTTTGATGTTTAATACCATTCTCCCGCAAATATTTTTCAAACTCTTGAGATGTATATTCACCACCATTATCAGTTCGAAGGGTTCCAATATTGAGTTGAGCTTCATTTTTAATCCATAAGTGAAAATTTATGAATGTATCAAAAGCTTGAGATTTTTCTTTTAATAAATAAACCCAACACATCCTCGTAAACTCATCAATGAAAGTCATGATATATTTGTTACCATTTGCTGATGGAACGGGCATGGGCCAACATAAATCTGAGTGAATAAGACAAAGCTTTCTTGAAGCTTGAAACATAGAATCATTAAAAGGTTGTTTACTGTGCTTTCCTAAGATACAAGCATCACATGGGGAAAGTTGTCTTGGAATAGTAAGAAGCCCTTGAAATCCTTTCTGTTTCATAATCCTGAGACTGTCATAACTAATATGACCAAATCTAGCATGCCACAATAAGCTAGAAGATAAATTACTATTATGCTGAACCAAATTTGTAGAATTCTGTGAATTGGATGATGTACCATTCAACTTTAAAAGTTTGTTATCTTCCACTCCATTCATTACAACCACATTATCATAAGCTCTTCTAATTTCAATGATACCATCAAACATATGTATCGAGTGATTTTTTTGTCTAATTTGCACAAGAGATATTAGATTTTTCTTCAATTGTGGAACATAAAGCACGTCAGAAAGTATATAATCAGCAAGTCCTGATCATTTCAATTTAACAGAACCAGTTCCTGAAGGTTTTAACTGAGACTTATCTGCCAAATGTACTACCCCATCGATTTGATCACTAAATGTTTCAAAGAAGTCTTTTATAAATTTCATATGACATGTGGCTCCAGTATCCAATAACCAAGTATCATTCCATGAAAACGAAGTACTGAAAGCTTCTTCAATTCCTAGATTACAATGTGCAACAACATAATGTGCAGATTCAGGAGTGTTACCTTTATCATTTCCTTTATCTTGTACTTGCTCTTTCTTGCTAACAATTTTATCCCAAGAAGTTCTACAATAACTAGCAGTATGACCAGTTTTTCCACATATATAACATTGTTTCTCTCCTTGATTAAATATTCCCCCCCTTCCTCTGTAGTGTCCTCTTTGTCCTCTACCTTGACCTCTGCTTCTATTTTCATCCTTTGCAAATTCTTCTTTTGATTTGTGTCCTTTCTGTGCAAGACACAAAGTTTCTTCATTGGGTTTAGACTCCTTCTTCCCAAATGCTTTCTCTCTTTCTGCAATTTTCTCAACAAGTGTTTCAAAGGTCATAGCTTTCATTTGGCCATCAACTTGAAGTGATTCTAAATAATGAGTACAAGTAAAATATAGAGTTTTAATAAATGCAGTAAGTTGAATGTCAACTTTTACACCAGTTGCATCAATATCATGGAAAATGGCTCTAATTTCAGAAGCAAGTTTCATTGGATCATTATCTTTTAATTCTAAGTTAAATAATTTCATCAATAGTTGTATGATTTCAATCTCAGAATGTGAATCATACAAATCTTTTAGTTTCTTTAATGCTTCCCAAGCACTTTTGCTAGAAACTAAATGTCTACTTACTTCTTCAGTTACAGAGGCAATAATTAAGGCATAAGCTTTATTGTCCTTGCTTTTCCATAATGCTAAATATTTGGCATTAGTAGGTGGTACTGGTGCACTTTTATCCACTTCATCTATTGCTTCTCCATCTTTCTTATCTTCTAAATTCTCATTTTCACAAATTCCATCCCACATATCATTAAAAATAAGGGTATTTTTAACTTTACGAAACCATTCTTGATAATTTTCTTTTCCAGACAAAATAACACCAACAATTGAAATTAAAGAATTCATTGAAATTTACTGTGTAGTAAATTTTTGTCTACAAAATACAGTCTGAAATATTCTTTTCCTCTTAGCCAATGTTCTTTAAAATATTTTTATCTTTTAAAAATATTTCCCGAAAGGTTTAATATTTCAATTTAAAAAACCTTACACTCAAATATAAATGGTTGTTTAAAAACTTTTATTTTTTGAAAATAACTCCCCAAAGATTTGATAATTAATTTAAAGAAACCATTGCACGAAAATATAAATGGCGGCTCTCTTCCTTTTTCTTTTTCTTTTTTTTAAAAAGAAAATAATTCTTCAAAAGAATTACCGGAACAATTTATGTTCAGTCTCCTCTTAATGTGCAGTCTTTGTCTTTCTTCCACAATCTTTACTAAGCATCTCTCATTTCTTCCTTTCTTGGTGATAGCTCCTTTGTTGGCTCCTTCTTTCTCACCAATGCTTCGCTACCTTTGCTCTAATACCACTGACACAGGCCGTGAAGAACCTCAACAAATCAATATCTTATTACGTAGATGAGTTTTACATATAAAGGAAATCAAAACCGTTATCTGCAGTTAGATAACGAGATTATTAACTACATTTTACTAACTAATAACTGAAATAGTATTTACAATGTAATCCCGAAGGATTATTCAACATATGGGACAACAAGGAAAAAAAGGGTTGATCGAAAATTTTGTGAGTACTTGTGGTTTTTTGTGATGTTAATATCATGATTAATTTAAAATCATACATAGATGTTTTTAACTGGTGCTAACATACGTCGAAGAGTTATTTGATCATTTGATTGATATTGGATTAAGGGTTGTCAGCATATGTTGGGGTATCAAGGGTTAATTGAACAACTTTTAAGTAGCTATATTTTTTTATAAATTCCATTATTCTATAATTACTGGAACAATAAGAAAATTTTAATTATATCTATTCTTTTTCATGGCATATGAAACTACCATGAAACAAAGTATGGAGAGGAGCCAACAAATTATTTATTGAGGACTGGCATGAGGAATGGTTTCCAAAATATGTGTGAAGTTTATGATTCACCTATTGAACATGTACATTTTTTCAATTACATAGTTATGTATATTATATTATCTATATATATATATATACTTATCACATTTTATTTTTATGCTTGTAGATGGAACACAAAAAATATGGAACGAAATAACGTCAATCATCAAAGAATTCCAAATAACTTAGGAATAATATTCGTTGAAGATGATGAAGATATGGGGCATGGCAGTAGATCGAGTGATTACAACATTTCAAGCGATGGTTAATGATCAATATATTTGAATGCTGTTATTGCAAGTTGTATATTTTGGAATTTTTATCTATAAAAACAAACATTCTTTGTAATGTGGACATATCATCCAAATTGGATGAGGATAAGTAAATAATAATTGTAACAATGTAAAAATGGCATTTTGATTATCGACGACCTTTATGTTGTCTCATATTTTGGATTCTTGTTTGTATATAATAAAATGGGTTTCTTCTTCCACTATACTGTCTAATATCACAAAATGTTACATTATTGATTAAATATATGAATGATTTACATTGTGACTATGAACAAAGGTGTAATCAACACATTTATCAAAACTTAATAGTTAAACTATAAAAAAATAAATATTACTATAAAAATATTTGTTTTTCAAATAATTAATTGAAAATTTGTGAAATTTAAAATTTAAAAAAAAACTATATTTACATATCAACAACATGGAAAAATTCACCACAACACCATACACAATCTATAAAATAAATAAAAACTATGATTACATATCTACAAACTATATTTGCGTATCAGTAGCATGGAAAAATTCACCGCAACAACATACAAAATCTATTTATTTCAACTAACTAATTCCTTTTATTCATTTCCATGAACTGATACCTACTCAAACTTTAGCCACCAGTTCTCTTTCACATAATAAATGTACCTATGCTATTTAGATATCATGTGAATTGATGCTCATTGGTATAATATACTCACCAATGCTCATTAATATACTAAATGCATAGATGTGTATTGGTAAAGTATACACATTGGTTATAACAATGCACATAATACAACATCTGCATCGTTCTGTTTAAATACAAATGCATCAGGACATTGCACCAATGTTGTTACAATGTATTATGTGCACAGGTGTGTTTCCATAAAAACATATCGACCGATATGTACACATCGGTGTTGTCACTGTAATGTATAAGCATTGGTGAGTTTTATTTATAATATAAGTACTAGTGCTTTTACGTTATTTGTGTGTACCGATGTGTTTTGGTTATGGAAGAGGAATTGGTGCATGTTATAGAAATATGAAGCACCGGATAGAAAACATCCGACCATCTAGTTTTTTTAGTATAATGAATATCCATTATAACCTCTGCTACCAAAAACAGATGTTGTAGCGGAGGGTTTTTGGAATTTCTTTCCAATCTTGTAGCACTAAAAAACTCTTATATAACCTCCAATATAAGGTGTTTTCCTTGTAGTGAGTGTAGCATTATGTGAGGTGCAAATTGGTAGGGTTGATTTTCAAAGGAATTATTACTTGAGAAGATAAATATTTATGCCTATAAATATATTACCTATGGAATCTTGGGACACAATTACTAAGTATGATGCTTGAACAACAAAGGACATTCATCATGATTTAGAGTGGTATTAATATCCTTATACATGTTCACCATTTTTTGAGTTCCCTATGTTCCTTCCCAACACCCTTCATTGAACTCGATACCTACTTGGAGTGCAATGCCTTGGTTCAAGTGGTTGTGTTGATTGGGTGGACATTGAACTTGATACCTACTTGAAGTGCAATGCCTTGGTTAAGTGTTTGTGTTGATTGGGTGGAAAGGTGCCCTTGGACATGATTTACCCCTGGGTTGATAGTCTTCTTGTGGAGTTTTGATTTGGACTAACAACTGGACTTTGTCGAATCTAAGGATCTACGTGTACTTAACATGCTTTTGTTGTATCAATATTTAGTATTATTGGTTATTGTTTATTTGTTGATCATATCATTGTGGTTCCTACTATGAATATGCATGTGTGTTTCAATTAGTTATGTTTAAAGAAGAAAATAATATGCACGAGAAAACTTGTAGCACCCTCTTGTATCAAGGAGGAATGTTACATAGCTAAATAAAATAATATACCAACTTACGTTTACCTGTGATTTCCTATTATTTAATCAATGGAATACTTACATTTGACACCTAATAAAGTATAACATCATGAACCTCGTATCCATCAATCCACACATTTAGGAAAAATTCCTTTCATTGTCTCTTCTATTTCTCTACTCAAGGAAGAGTTACTTCTTTATGTTTTAGAGGCATTTCCATAATTTTTGCTAAGAGGAATCATAAATGACTTATTGTTATTTAAAATATTGAGGAAATCCTTTAACCGGTCCTAGACATCGGCTTATGTGACATGTAGAGGTGCACTTAGACACCTACCCATTGGTTTCCAACTGATATGGTAATACTATAGTCTTTATACCCATATCTCTTGCATGGATGGAATCTTGAATCACCTCCAACACCTCCTAATATGTTATGGGATTGAATTTTTTAGTTCAGATAGGTATTTCCAAATGGTTTTTTCTAGCATATGGAAATCATCATTGATACATCTCATAACTTTGGAAATTCACTTTATTAAGTTAACTATTAAAGGGAATGTCTTTTAAGAATTAATTAAGGATAATTTAATAAAATGCCCAAGTTTTTGGCATTAATGATTTGAGTTAATTAAGAGAATATTAGTCATTAATATCAAATGACGGGGAGATCTAATATCAACCATTGATCAATTAGGAGGTTAGGGTTTTGGTTCATCTCAAGATTATAAAAGGTAGCCAATGTGAGAGGAGACTTGACACATCAGACACACAAGTTGTAAGAGGATACTTGACACATCAGACATACAACCAACACGAGGGTCGTATTGTAATGTACAACTGTTGTACAGTATTTGCAACCAAACAACATCACGCAGACATTCATATAGGTCATATGGATCAGGACATATAGGTCGTACAAGTGTAGTAGGGTAGTAGAGGGATTCTTGAGTAGATTTGCGGGCTAAAGAAGTTTTCTTAGAGGGGGTATTTTATAGGTTTGTTGTTGATTTTATTTTTCTCATTGGGCCATTTTTCCGGTAAGGGAGCCTTTGTATGCTTGGGAATTATTTAATGAATAACCTATTTGAAGGGAAACAAATTATTGCATGTGTTGTTGAGTCGTTATGTCTCCATTTCGATTCCACTATTAAATTATGTTAATAATTCCAACAATACAAATTATTCAGTGACTTGCAAATTAAATTGTTCAATTTAGAAAATAAGTAAGAAATATTTATCTAGAGTTATGGTTAGGAAAATTAACACGGTATCTAAGATTTCACTCTAATAGGGAGACAGATATGAAGTTTACTGCAGAATATCTATTAGATTTGAGGGACCAGTAGATAGATCTAGTGCATATCTAGGGTTTACAACACTAGATCTTGGTGGGTGCTTGAGGAAATAAGAAAATGACAATTATTTTGATCAGATCTAAGAAATGGTAGAAACCAATATCATATTTAAAGATAGGTTATATGGGGCATCTAATTTCATGTCCTCGAAAGCATGGCTCGTTTTGATTTTGAAGGAATGTGACCTTTGGGATATTGTGGAGAAGGTCATTCCTACACAGACAAATCTAGCTCAATTGCAGCACATGAGAATAAAGAAATTAAAGCAATGTGAGTTATCCTAATTGTTGTGAAGGATAATTTGATTCCTCACGTAGCTGAAAAAACGTCGGCCAAAGAGATGTTCAAATCTCTAGTGGATTTGTTCCAGATTGACAATGTGAGCAATAATATGATTCTAAGAAATAAACGCAAGGATGTTCAGGTGTCAAGAACTAACAATGTGACTAGTTATCTATTTACCAGATGACTCATACAAGCTCTCCCAAGAGGGTCACATTCGATTCAGACTCAGTTGAGATCACAGAAAAAGCCACTAGAAATCTTGTAGTGAAAGGTATTGCAAATCAGTCTACCAAAGCTTATGAGTTTTCACATTTCTTACTTGTTTCTCCTCCTACAGATTTATTGTCTCATGCTAACAACACTAGTAAGATTTGGCATGAGATATTTGCCCATCTCAATTTCAAATATCTAAAGCAGCTCCACAATGATAACATGGTTGAAGATTTTCCCTCCATCCCAACTTTCGATGGAGTATGTGTTCGGTACTAGGTAGGTAAACATCCAAAAAAGAAATATGATGTTGGGAAGGAACATAGAGTTGTCTCTACACTTGATTTGATACACAGTGATGTAGTTGGACCTATGCCCACAAAATCCATTAATGGTTGCAGGTATTTCCTAACCTTTAATGATGATTATTCTAAGTACTATTGGATCTACTTCATGAAACTAAAATCAAAAGTTTTTGAGACTTTTAAAAGTTTTAAAGCTATGGTTTAGAATAGATTCAATAAGAAGATCAAGTCAATAAGATCCGATGGAGGAGGAGAATATATCAAAAGAGATTTCCATAATTTCTGTGAATCAGAGGGGATTCGAATGTAACACTCAATTCCATACACACCACAACAAAATGGTGTGTATGAGAGGAAGAACAAATCGTTGAAAGAGATGGCAACATGCCTTCTCCATTCCAAGCATCTACCTCCTTCTCTTTGGGCTGAAGCAGTAAACTATGCTTCATATTTGCAGAATAGGGTGACCCACAATTCGGTGGTTGGGGTCACACCATTCGAAGCATTGCATGGATATAAGCCCAATGTCTCTCATCTAAGAGTTTTTGGTTCCAAATCTTAGGCCAGAATACCAATTGACAAGAAGAATACCTTCCAAACCCAAAGTAGCGAATGCATTCTGCTGGGATATGCAAAAGATGCAAAATCTTACAAACTAATGGAGGTTGCTACCAAAATATGCTTCATTGAAAGAAATGTCTCGTTCAAAGAAGATCAGTTGAATGATACTCCTCCAGCAACACAGGAAGGTATAACTATTTCTCCACCTATTTTTGATGATGATGATGATGTGCTACAGGTTTCAGATTCAGATGAAGAAGATCACATGCAGCATGATCATGTTATTGAGACTGAATCTCGAGATATTTTAGATCCAGATCCAATACCCATTCCTAATCAGAAGCCTAAACCCAGATGGGCTAAAAATCTTCTTGATGCAGCTGGAAGTGGTGCTGGAGTTCCAGAATACAAAAGAACTAGGTCCCAATATCATAATGAGCATGCTGCACTATCCCTCACAAATTCGCTCTCTACATAATGGTGCAAAAAATTTCTAGGTCGATGCTACTTGATGATGGAAAATGATCAGCTACATGTCCCACACAAGCATATATTTGATCATTCCCCACCTTCACCATCCAGCAAAAACAATCAGAGTCATCAGTTCAGAAGTACATTGATAGGTCCATTAATGGACCATAATGTTGCATAGAGCTGCAATTTTTTGCAACAATGTTACTCAATTTATTTTTTCTAAGGAGGAAGATTCTTTCTTCTAAAGATAGCTTGCAGATTGTTATTTTCCTGCTTATTTTTTAGGGGGGGGGGGGTTTCCCATGAGGTTTTCCCCTATTTCCTCGGTTGTATTAAGCAGCATTTTTNTTACAAGGGCCCACAGTTTCCCAAGTTAGGATTCAGGGGGGGTGGTAGGATTATTAATCCTCCCTTGGTCAAATTTCTATTAGATTAATTATTGCCTAACTTAGGGACCTTAAATTAATTAATTGGGTCCACTAGTACAATTGGGTCAACTTGGTCTAATGGGGTCACATGTACCAGTCACTGGAGTGTGGGGAACACTACTAGAGGTTAACTGCCACTTAATTCATGTGCATGCATCAGTTTGGGCACCTCCTAGACCAATCCCTAAATTTTAGGAGCCACAAGGAGTCCCAGCACCAACCTACTTCAGTTAGTTGGTGTTAGTACTAGTTATTCTTAGTTAGCCCCCGGTTACATTCAGTTACTTCACAGACAGTTAAGCTAGTGCTACCAATGCATGGATAATGCATGGTTGCATGGGGAGGAGCACGTTTCCTACCTACCACACTTAGTTGCACTGAGTCAACTAGCTGTCAGTGGTTGTTGGAATTATTGGTCATCAAGGAGTTATCTATTTGGACTCCGATATTGATTGGGAGACCTTGAGTTAGATATTCAGTTAGATACAGTCATATCCACTTGGAGGATTCAAATTCATATCCCATTCATTCAAATTCCACCTATGAAAACTATTGTAACACCGGATATTATTATTGTGAATGATACTATAAATTCTTGAGCAATACTTGTATGTTTCCTGTGTGGTTAGTTTTGCTTAGTTTGTATCTTCATTCTCCATTCTTTTGCTGCAAACATTATTAGAACTATCTCCTTGAAGATCTAAATTGAATTCAAATTATAATATGGTATCAGATCCTTCTCAGGAAGGTTTCATGCTTGTTTCTCCCCATCGAACATTAGAAGCAGTTGGGTTTCCACAGAAATCCCCTATGAAAATTTGCTAGCTCTGGATTTATTCAAAGCAGCGGAGAGGGTGTGACGGACCCTAAAAACATGTTCATGTCGGGAGGAAAAGCATGATTCTAACAGCTCATATGTTTTAGTGTGTTATTGCACTGAAATTGACAGGTGCTACGTAGCTTCTGAGAAGTATTTGCAGTCTTCCAACCGAAGCAATTATGAGTTCTCAAACTCCTGAAACAGGGATCCTCACAACTTCCAATTGCCTTGATTGGAGGATTGATATGCAGATGTCCTTGCGCAAGCATGGCTACCATGGGATCATACATGGATGGGAGGCTGAGCCTCATCAGCTGGTAAAGAGAAACAAGTTCCTAAACTGTTGTGATGAAGCATTCAGGTACTTATGTACTTATATTTCCAGAGATCTCATCTTTCATCTAGAAGGATTGAGGACTCCCAAAGAATCCTGGGATAAGCTTGATAGCTTGTTTAACATACAATATGAGCTTTGGGGACACATTCTGGAGAATGAGTTGGCATCTTTACATCCAAGCAGTTTCGAGACTATTGAGCAATTCTTCTCTAAATTCAAGTCTCTAGTGCTCCAATGGAAACAGTGTGGAATAGAGCAGAAGGATGAGTAGAATTTCCTTTCCATACTCAGCAAAATAGGCCCTGGTTACTCTATATATGTCTCTATATTTCATTCCAAACAGGAAAGCTTTCCTGATTGGAAACTTCCTTCATTAGATTCTTTTTCTGAGTCCTTAATCAAGGAACAATACAAATTGATTCGAATGGGAGTCATCCAGACCTCCAAAGATCAAGCTATCTTGGTTACTTACTCTTCCAAAGCACAAGCAAAGGGGAAATCAAAGAAGAAGGAGCCAAAGGCAGCTGATTCGAAGCCTAAACAAAATCAACAAGATTCTAAAGGGGCCTTCAGCTCTAAGAAGAAGAAATTTGAAAATAAGTTATGTCCTTATTGTGAAAAGGGATACCATCTTGAATTTCAATGTATGAGGAAGCAACTTGATGAGATGTCTGCTCTTCTCAAGTAGCACAACATTGCTCCTCCAAGAGAAAATAATTTTGATGAAGAAGCACCGACAGAAGATACTGAAAGGTGTCATGCTTTGAAAGCAACTCTCTCTCCATCCTCAGCATACATTATAGGTTCTAGAGCCTCCAACCACATGGTTGCCTCCAATCACATGGGAGATGATTCCCAGATTCAGAGTGAAGCATGGTGAGTTCAAAAATGTATTATATGTGCCCTCCTTTGCTGCTTACGTGTTATATGTTTACCATATGACTCATACAGGCTCTCCCAAGAGGGTCACATTTGATTTAGACTCATTTGAGATCACACTAAAAAACACTAGAAATCTTGTAGCAAAAAGTATTGCAAGTCACTCTACCAAAGCTTATGAGTTTTCAAATTTCTTACATGTTTCTCCTCCTACACCTTTATTGTCTCATGCTAACAACGCCAGCAAGATTTGGCATGAGAGATTTGACCATCTCAATTTCAAACATCTGAAGCAGCTCCACAATGATAACATGGTTGAAGGTTTTCCCTCCATCCAAACTTCCGATGGAGTATGTGATGGGTGTTTGGTAGGTAAGCATCCAGAAAAGAAGCATGATGTTAGGAAGGCACATAGAGTTGTCTCTACAATCGATTTGATACACAGTGATGTAGCTGGACCTATGCCAACAAACTCCATTAATGGTTGCAATTATTTCCTAACCTTTATTGATGATTGTTCTAGGTAATGCTGGATCTACTTCGTGAAACTAAAATCATAATTTTTTGAGACTTTTAAAACTTTTAAAGCTATGGTTGATAACAGTTTCAATAAGAATATCAAGTCAATAAGATCCAATGGAGGAGGATAATATGTCAAAAGAGATTTCTAGAATTTTTGTGAATTAGAGGGGATTTGAATGGAACAATCAGTTCCATACACACCACAACAAAATGGTGTGTTTGAGAGGAACAGCAGATCACTGAAAGAGATGGAAACATTCCTTCTCCATGCCAAGCATCTACCTCCTTCTCTTTCGGCTAAATCAGTAAATTGTGCTTCATATTTGCATAATAGGGTGCCCCACAAGTCAGTGGTTGAGGTCACACCATTCGAAGCACTGCATGGGTATAAGCCCAATGTCTCTCATCTGAGAGTTTTTGGTTCCTAAGCTTGGGCCAGAATACCACTTGACAAGAGGAAGGCCTTCCAAGCCCAAAGTAGCAAATGCATTCAGTTGGGATCTGCAGAAGATGCAAAAGCTTACAAACTGATGGAGGTTGCTACCAGAATATGCTTCATTAAAAGAAGTGTCCAGTTTGAAGAAGATCAGTTGCATGATACTCCTCCAGCAGCACAGGAAGGTATAACTATTTCTCCACCTATTTGTTATGATGATGATGATGTGCTACAGGTTTCATATTCATATGAAGAATATCACATACAGCATGATCATGTTATTGAGACTGAATCTCAAGAGATTCTAGATCCAGATCTACTACCCATTCCTAATCAGAAGCATAAACCCAGATGGGCTCAAAATCTTCTTGATGCAGCTGAAAGTGGTGCTGGAGTTCCAAAAGACAGAAGAAGAACTAGGTCTCGGTATCAGAATGAGCATGCTACACCATCCCTCATGGATTCGCTCTCTACAAAATGGCGTGACAAAGTTCCAGGTCGGTGCTACTTGATGGTGGCGAATGATCAGCTACATGGCCCATAAAAGCAGATATTTGATCATTCCCCACCTTCACCATCCAGTAGAAACAAACAGAGTCATCAATTCAGAAGTACATTGAGAGGTCCACTAATGGACCATACTGCTGCATAGAGATGCAATTTTTTGCAACAGTGTTACTCAAGTTATTTTTTCTAAGGAGGAAGCTTCTTTCTTCTAAAGATAGCTTGCATATTGCTATTTTCCTGCTTATTTTTTAGCGGGGGGGTTTCCCATGAGGTTTTCCCCTGTTGCCTCAGTTGTATTAAGCAGCATTTTTTATTATCTTCTAGATTGTATTTTGGTGACCTATGGTCTTGTTACCAGGGCCCACAGTTTTCCAAGTTAGGATTCGAAGGCGGTGTTAGGATTATTAATCCTCCCTTGGTCAAATGTCTATAATATTAATTATTTCCTAACTTAGCAACCTTAAATTAATTAATTGGGTCCACTTTGCCTAATGGGGTCACATGTACCAGTCATTGGAGTGTGGGGAACACTACTAGAGGTTAACTTCCACTTACTGCATGTGCATGCATCAGATTGGGTGCCTCCTAGACCAATCCCTATATTTTAGGAGCCACTGGGAGTCCCGGCACCAACCTAATTCAATTAGTTGGTGTTAGTACTAGTTAGTCTTACTTAGCCCCCAGTTACATTCAGTTACTTCACAGACAGTTAATCTAGCGCTACCAATGCATGGATAATGCATGCTTACATGGGGAGGAGCGCTTTTCCTACCTACCACACTCAGTTGCATTGAGTTAACTAGCTATCAGTGGTTGTTGGATTTATTGGTCATCAGGGAGTTGTCTATTTGGACTTCGATATTGATTGGGAGATATTGAGTTAGAGATTCAGTTAGATAGAGTCGTGTCCACTTAGAGGATTCGAATTCATATCTCATGCATTCAAATTATACCTATGAAAACTATTGTAGCGTCAGATATTATTATTGTGAATGACACTGTAAATTCCTTAGCAATACTTGTTTGTTTCCTATTTGGTTTGTTTTGCTTAGATTGTATATTCATTCTCCATTATTTTGTTGCAAACATTATTAGAAATATCTGCTTGAAGATCTAAATGGCATTCAAATTCTAATATGGTATCATATCTTTCTCAGGCAGGTTTCATGCTTGTTTCCCCCCATCGAACATCAGAAGCAACTAGGTTTCCACAGAAGTCCCTTATGAAAATTTGCTAGCTCTAGATTTATTCTGAGCAGCAGAGAGGGCATGACGGACCCTGAAAACATGTTCATTTCGGGAGGAAAAGCATGATTCTAAAAGTTCATATGTTTTAGTGTGTTATTGCAGTGAAATTGACAGGTGCTACATAGCTTGTGAGAAGTATTTGCAGTCTTCCATCCGAAGCAATTATGAGTTCTCAAACTCTTGAACCAAGGATCCTCACAACTTCCAATTACCTTGATTGGAGGATTGATATGCAGCTGGCCTTACACAAGCATGGCTACCACAGGATCATACACGGATGGGAGGTTGAGCCTCATCAACCGGTAGAGCGGAACAAGTTCCTAAACCGTTTTGATGAAGCATTCGGGTACTTATGCACTTATATTTCCATAGATATCCTCTTTCATCTACAAGGATTGAGGACTCCCAGAGAAGCCTAGGAGAATCTTGATAGATTTTTTAACAAACAAGATGAGCTTTGGGGACACATTCTGGAGAATGAGTTGGTATCTTTACATCCCAGCAGTTTCAAGACTATTGAGAAATTCTTCTCTAAATTCAAGTCTCTAGTGCTCCAATGCAGACAGTGCGGAATAGAGTGGAAGGATGAGCACAATATCCTTTCCAAACTCAGCAAACTAGGCCCTAAGTACTCTGTATATGACTCTATGTTTCATTCCAAATGGGAAATCTTTCCTGATTGGAAACTTCCTCCATTAGATTATTTTTCTGAGTCCTTAATCAAGGAACAAGACAAATTGATTCGAATGGGAGTCATCCAAACCTCCAAATATCAATCTCTCTTGGTTACTGACTTTTCCAAAGCACAAGCAAAGGGGAAATCAAAGAAGAAGGAGCCAAAGGAAGCTGATTCGAAGCCTAAACAAAATTAGCAAGCTTCTTAAAAGGGCCTTCGGCTCTAAGAAGAAGAAATTTGAAAAGAAGTTATGTCCTTATTGTGAAAAGGGATACCATATTGAAGATCAGTGTATGAGGAAGAAACTTGATGAGATGTCTGCTCTTCTCAAGTAGCACAACATTTCTCCTCCAAGAGCAAAGAATCCTGATGAAGAAGCACCGATAGAAGATACCAAAAGGTGTCATGCTTTGAAAGCAACTTTCTCTCCATCCTCAGCATACATTATAGATTTTGGAGCCTCCAACCACATGGTTTCCTCCAAAGAATCCTTCTCTACTCTTTCACTATCAAAGGGGACTAATATTCACATGGGAGATGATTCCCATATTCCAGTAGAAGGAAGGGACTCAATCAAAGCGAAGCATGGTGAGCTCAAGAATGTCTTATATGTACCCTCCCTTGCTACTAACCTATTATCTATTTACCAGATGACTCATACAGGCTCTCCCAAGAGGGTCACATTCGATTCAAACTCAGTTGAGATCACAGAAAAAATCCACTAGAAAGCTTGTAGCGAAAGGTATTGCAAATCACTCTACCAAAGCTTATGAGTTTTCACATTTCTTACTTGTTTCTCCTCCTACAGCTTTATTGTCTCATGCTAACAACACCAGCAAGATTTGGCATGATATATTTGGCCATCTCAATTTCAAATATATGAAGCAGCTCCACAATTATAACATGGTTGAATATTTTCCCTCCATCCAAACTTCTGATGGAGTATGTGTTGGGTTCTTGGTAGGTAAGCATCCAGAAAAGAAGTATGATTTTGGGAAGGCACATAGAGTTGTCTCTACACTTGATTTGATACACAGTGATGTAGCTGGACCTATGCCCACAAACTCCATTAATGGTTGCAGGTATTTCCTAACCTTTATTGATGATTTTTCTAGGTACTGTTGGATCTACTTCATGAAACTAAAATCAGAAGTTTTTGAGACTTTTAAAAGTTTTAAAGATATGGTTGAATACAGTTTCAATAAGAATATCAAGTCAATAAGATCCAATGCAGGAGGAGCATATGTCAAAATATATTTCTAGAATTTCTGTGAATCAGAGGGGATTCGAATGGAACACTCAGTTCCATACACACCACAGCAAAATGGTGTGTCTGAGAGGAAGAACATATCACTGAAAGAGATGGCAACACGCCTTCTCCATGCCAAGCATCTGCCTCCTTCTCTCTGGGTTGAAGCAGTAAAATGTGCTTCATATTTGCAGAATAGGGTGCCCCACAAGTCAGTGGTTGGTGTCACACCATTCAAAGCACTGCATGGGATAAGTCCAATGTCTCTCATCTGAGAGTTTTTTGTTCCAAAGCTTGGGATAGAATACCACTTGACAAGAGGAAGGCCTTCCAAGCCCAAAGTAGTGAATGCATTCTGCTTGGATATGCAAAAGATGCAAAAGATTACAAACTGATGGAGTTTTCTACCATAAGATGCTTCATTGAAAGAAGTTTCCAGTGCGAAGAAGATCAGTTGGATGATAGGGCCTCCAGCAGCACAGGAAGGTATAACTATTATCCACCTATTTTTTATGATGATGATGATGTGCTACAGGTTTCAGATTCAGATGAATAAGATCACATACAACATAATCCTGTTATTGAGACTGAATCTCAAGAGATTCTAGATCCAAATACAGTACCCATTCCTAATAAGAATCCTAAACCCAAATGGGCTCAAAAGCTTCTTGATGCAGCTGGAAGTGGTTTTGGATTTCCAGAAGATAGAAGAAGAACTAGGTCCCAGTATCAGAATGAGCATGTTGCACTATCCCTCATAGATTCGCTCTCTACAAGAATGGTACAACAAATTTCTAGGTCAGTGCTACTTGATGATGGTGAATGATCATCTACATAACCCATAGAAGCGGAGATTTCATCAATCCCCACCTTCACCATCCAGCAGAAACAAACATAATCATTAGTTCAGAAGTACATTGAGAGGTCCACTGATGGACCATACTGCTCCATAGAGCTGCAATTTTTTTGTAGCAGTGTTACTCAAGTTATTTTTTTCTAAGGATGAAGCTTCTTTCTTCTAAAGATAGCTTGCATATTGCTATTTTCCTACTTATTTTTTAGCCGGGGGGGGTTTCCCATGATGTTTTCCCTTGTTTCCTCAATTGTATTAAGCAGCATTTTTTATTATCTTCTAGATTGTATTTGGGTGACCTATGGTCTTGTTACTAGGGCCCACAGTTGTCCAAGTTAGGATTCAGGGGGGGTGTTAAGATTATTAATCCTCCCTTGGTAAAATGTCTATTAGATTACATGTTGCTTAACTTATGAACCTTAAATTAATTAATTGGGTCCACTTGGCTCAGTGGGGGCACATGTACCAGTCACTGGAGTGTGGGGAACACTACTAGAGGTTAACTGCCACTTACTACATATGCATGCATCAGATTGGGCACCTCCTAGACCAATCCCTACATTTTTGGAGCCACTGGGAGTCTCGGCACCAGCCTACTTCAGTTAGTTGGTGTTAGTACTAGTTAGTCTTACTTAGCCCCCAATTACATTTAGTTACTTCATAGTCAGTTAAGCTAGCGCTACCAATGCATGGATAATGCACGGTTGCATGGGGAGGAGCACTTTTCCTACCTACCACACTCAGTTGCACTGAGTTAACTAGTTATCAGTGGTAGTTGGAGTTATTGGTCATCGAGGAGTTGTCTATTTGGACTCTGATATTGATTAGGAGACCTTGAGTTACAAATTCAGTTAGATACAGTCATTTCCACTTGGAGGATTCAAATTCATATCCCATGCATTTGAATTCTACCTATGAAAACTATTGTAACACCGGATATTATTATTGTGAATGATACTGTAAATTCCTGAGCAATACTTATATGTTTCCTGTGTGGTTTGTTTTGCTTAGTTTGTATCTTCATTCTCCATTCTTTTGCTGCAAACATTATTAGAACTATCTGCTTGAAGATCTAAATGGCATTGAAATTCTAATAAAAACATATGTTTCATTTTCCATAAGAATGGGCACTATGCATCTCAATGTGTGGAAAGGAATAAAGGAAAGGGGAAAACATAGCAGGTAAAAACATCTGTAGAAACTCAATTGAGTGAGGTTGCTTAAAAGTTCGAGAGTGGGATATCACTAGTTTCCTTCCTTTCCACTAGTAAGGTTGTCAGGAGTGCATGGTACTTAGACAGTGATGCATCTCGTCATATGATAGAAAAACATGAGTTATTTAGAATTCTAATATGGACATGCTCAAGGATCCATGTGGAGGTTGGTGATGATTCCAAGTATGCAGTAAAGGGAGAGGGAACAATCTTGTTCTAGATTTAGCCATGAGGTTCATTTGATACCCAACATGTGCTATTTGTACAAGGACTGAAAGAACTTTCTCTCAGTCTCAGTTATGGAGGAAAAGTGTTTTTCATTATCTTTCAAAAGGGAAAGTACTCATACGTATAGAGGAAGCTATCCCTAATACAGTACTGAGGATTGGGGTTAGAGAGGGAAACTTATAAAAGTTACATGGGAATCTTGTTTAGGCCTCGGTACATGACGATGACACCTTGTGTGAGCTATAGAATAATATTATGGGACAATTGCGTTACAGGGTATTTCCAATTCTGAGACAGATTGTCACTAGTCTTATGGATTTAGTGTTGAGAAACAAGGCATATGCAGAGGATGTGCACTTGGAAAGAATATCAAGGTTCCTTTTCCAAGCAACAAGAGTATGTCCAAAGGAAATTTGGATCTTATCCATTCAAATGTAAGTGGATCAATGTTTGCAGTGTCTTTGTAATGAGCATCGTACTATGTGACATTCATTGATGACTTCTCTAGGAAAAAATGGATATGCCTTGTGAATACCAAGGATGAGTTCTTCAATCGGTTATGTGAGTCCAAGGCCTAGGTGGTGAACCTAACAAGAAAAAATATCAAGGTATTGAGGTCAGATAATAAGGGATTGCACCTCCAATTACTTCATGGATTTAAACAAGGAGAAAAGGATCAAGAAGGAGAAGGTAGACTCATACAACCCACAACAAAATGGGGTTGCAAAGAGAAAGAATTGATCCATCATCAATATTGAAAAAACTATGATTCATGATCAAGGACTGCCTATGTTTCTTTTGGTAGAAGCATGTAATACATCAGTGTATTTGCAAAATAGGAGTCCTCACAAGATGTTGGAGGACAAGACTCCTAAGGAGGAATTCATAAGAAAGAAACTAGATATCGAGCATCTTAGTATTTTTGGTTGTCTAGGTTACATCCATGTTTATGTTGAGAAGAGGATGAAGTTGGATCCTTTAGGTGAGAAGGGAATATTTATGGGGTGTAGCGAGACCTCAAAAACTTACAATATCTTCATACCAAGACAATTAAGGAAAGTGGGGATCCAATATGTTAATTTCGAGGAGAACTTAGCATCTAGGAAGTCTCATGAGTTACCACTAGTGGTAGAGGATGAAGAGCAAGTGGCTTTGAAAGGAGATGATAGTTCACGGACTTCCAATTCGGGGAGTCAACCTTTAGGTGAGGAGGAGACCTATATGATTTAAGAAGAATTTGATGGATGATCAAGAACATGTTGAGGCTCCTAGGAGATCATTCAGTGAAAGTATGCCTCTAACAAAGTTTCCAAACTATATGGCATTGATCAGTATCATCATATATTTTGTGTCTTCCAGTTTTGAGGAAGCAACTAACCAGCAGGTTTGGAGGGATGTCGTGGTGGAGGAATACGCCTCCATCATGAAGAATAATGTTTGGAAAAATTTTCCTAGAATGGAGGGGAATTATGTGGTAACTTCCATGTGGATATTCAAGATCAAGCATGTTTCAGATGGCAGCGCCATTCAAAGCAAGGTTTGTGGTGAGAGGATTCTCTCATAAACTTGAGGGAGTGGATTACAAGGAGACATTTGTTCCTATCACCAAATATGCTTCCATTGGATTTGTTATATCCATTGCCTCATTCATGACGTGTAGGATTCACCATATGGACATGAAGATATCCTTCCTCAATGGGATTATTAAGGAGGAAGTATGTAGAGAGAAACCTTAAAGATTCGAAGTACATGGGAGGGAGTCTATGTGTGAAGGGTTAAGAAAACCTTGTACGAACTCAAACAAACACCGTAGGCATGTTATTCTAGGATTAATAGATACTTGCAAAGCATGGCCTTCACTAAGAGTGAGGAGGATCCTAACTTGTACTTCATACTTGTTGGGTCTAATCCACTCATCTTGGTGTTGTACCTAGATTATTTGTTTCTCACATGTGCAGAGGAGATTATAGTAGGGTGTAAGTCATATTTGGCTATAGATATTGAGATGAAGGATATCATCTTAATGCACCATCTCTTGGGGTTATATGTATAGCAGAGATCGGGTGAGATATTCCTTGGTCAAGGGAAGTACACAGTGGAGATCTTGAAGGGATTTAGGATGGAAGACTATAAACCGATGGCTACACCTATGGTTACCAACTTGAAGAATATTGTCACTTCAAATTCAAAGTGGGTGGATCCCGGGATATACATATAGCTAATAGGATCCTTGTTGTATTTGGTCAACACTAGGCCATATATATGTTTTGTTGTGAACACCTTGAGCCAGTTCATGGTGGAGTTGAGGTAGGTGCATTAGGTAGCAACAAAGCATGTGCTTGGATATTTGAGGGCCATATTGGAGTATGGATTGAGGTATATTGGAGGTGATGGAGTGAGCATGCAGGGATATTCAGACTCATATTGTGCAGGGAGTGAATTAGATCAGAATATCGCCTCAAGGTTTTGCTTCAGATTCGGATCAATCGTGATTTATTAGTTTAACAGGAAGCATATTTGCATGGCACTCAATTCAATGGAGGTAGAGTACATGGCATCTAATATGGCTAGTTGTGAAGTTATTTGACTTCGCAAACTACTTACAGGATTATTTTCTCAGGATCAATTAAAGCATACACTATGACAATTAGAGTTGTATCAAACTCTCTACGAATCCAGTATTCCATGATAGTTCCAAGCATATTAAGTTCAGATATCATTTCATCTGAGACAAGATCTAAAAGGAAGAAATAAATCTCTAGTATATTTCCTTAGAAGAGTAGATTGAAGAAATTATGACCAAAGCCTTAGTGAAAGGGAAGTTTGTCTTCTTCATTGATAAACCAGGAGTGGTGAAGAATACCTTCCTTGCTATGAGGGAGTGTTGAAGTTTGTAGCTCAGACAAGTATTTCCACATGGGATTGTGTATAATCTGTGGAAGTCATCATTAATACCTCTCAAAACTTTGAAGATTCACTTTATTAATTTAACTATTAAGGGGAATGTCTTTTTATAATTAATTGAGGTTAATTTAATAAAATGCCTAATTTTTTGGTATTAGTGATTTAAGTTAATTAATTTAATCTTAGCCATTGGTCTCAAGTGAGGCGGAGATATAATATCAATTGTTAATCAATTAGGAGATTAGATACTTGGTTCATATCAAGATTACAAAAGGTATCCAAGGTGGGAGGAGAAGAGACATTAAACACACAAGATCTCAGAGAGTGAAGGACTTTGAATTTTAGATTTGGTAGGAGGAAAGATATCAATTCAGGAAATTCTTCTAGAGGATGTACCAGCTCAGTTTGTAGCCAGCAAGGGCCTTACATCAATGAATATGTAGTGTGCAATAGTTTTCAAGGAGGGGTGGGATAAAATACGTCATTATATAATCCAGCAACACTGTACATTGAGTATGAGGGTCATATAGTATCGTACATTTGTCATGCAATATCATGCAGGCCTAGGTACGGGTCGTACATGGTCATACAAGTCGTACAAACATGTTGTACATGTCATATAGATGCAACAAGGAAGCAGAGGGTTTCTAGGGCATATTTATACACTAAAGAATTTTTATCGAGAGGGTAGATTTGCTAGGTTTGTTATAGATTATATTTTTCTCATTGGATCGTTTTCCCAGTAAGATATCTCTTGTATGCTTGGACATTATTTATTGAAAAAACATATTTGAAGGGGAAAAAATTATTGCATTTGTTATTGAGTAGATATGTTTCCATTTTGCTTCCACTATTAAATTTTTTTAGTAATTCGAGTAGTTTAAATTATTCATTGAGTTACAAATAAAAATTTCCAGTAAGGGAATCACTAGGAAATACTTATCTAGAGATAGGGTTAGAAAAAATAACACATCAACTTTGAAGCATCCAATGAATATGTCATAATCTATTATGGGATTGCAACACTTGCATCTACATCAGTATTCACCTTTGTTTTAGTAACAATATTAATAGTGATTTATGTGTAGTCATCCTTAATACCTCCAAATATCCATGGTATAGAGTTCATCAAGTTAGCTCCATGTTGTATGCAATCCTACACTTCCACTTTTCTATCAACTCTGTGAACTCTCCAATGTTTTTCCATGAATTTCTATAATGAGCACACCATCACTAACATGGATGTAGGATGTTCTAGGAATCATAGTCAAGCACATTACATTTGTAGCACCATGGAGAACGTGGGTGATTGCCATCTTTTTTTGCTCTACTTGTCTTGGTTCTAATTTGGGCCACAATTCCCTATAGTTTCACAATCTACTATAAAAATGTCCTCCTCAAACCTTCCTGCCAAGGTTGGCAAAACTTTGCAATCTCTAATATAATGGGTGTTTATTTGGTAGAAGTCCTAGTTCATCATAGCTACAATTTTGTTATACGTATGTAACAAGGGACTTCATATGGGCCAATCCCTACTTTCTAAACTAGTTCACAAAAACATAAACCCGTGTTTCCTACAAAAGGATTAGTTGAAGTCATTATATATAAGCATGGGGATTCATTTCCACTTATGACTTTAAAAAATTTACAGTCTCCAATGCATAAACCTGTGTTTCCTACCAAAGGAGTAGCTAAATTCCTTATATAGCACTGAACAATGGGGTATTCATTTCCACTTATGACCTTCTCTTTTGTAAATTTTACACCAAACTTCTTCGATCATGCATTTTTTTCCCTTTTCCAAATTTTGAATATGTTCAAACAAAGCAATTAGTTAACATTGCAATTATGTGATGTCCAATTATAATCTTGTGATTGATGCATCTACCAATTTACTAATGGACTGTGGGATTACAAAAAAATTCAAAGCCTCTTATCGATTATTTATCCTTTGTTGTAGTAGAGAGAGTTCTTAGATGAGGTAACAATCCACAGATAAATCATTCCATGTCTTGGAATTTTTGTACTATAGAGATAAGATGGCTAATCAAATCATGGAACCAATCATCATACTCACATAAAAGTTCTCTAAATATTTGTAAATATCTTTCAATTTGGCAATGTTATGTTGTTTAGACATTGGCTTCTGGAACTCTTTCATGAAGTCTTAATGTATATTATCTAATGTTTGGGTCAAACTAGTAGGGCACTATGCTTATATTTCATGTCCCATTGTAATTCCCTTCCATGAAAATTTGTTTGAAATTCCACAAGATGAAAAGCATTGTTAATTCCCCATGTGCTCCAAATTGTGTTAGAAAGGAACTAGTTCTACTTTGTCTTCCTCACTAGACATGGAATAAAGGTAGTCATATTGTAGTGTCAATTAGCTAGCTTCAACCCTTCATTCTTGTGTTCACACTTCAAACCAACAAGGAACCTAAAGGACCTATTTGAGCAACGAAGTTTGGACTTCCAACAGTGAATTCATAGCACTAAACAATACACTGGAAAAATTATAACCACTTCACACAATTACACTAAGATTATGAACAAACATTGTTGTAGGTATTCTCTTACTACCAACCACATTAAAACTTATGGTATGTGTTGCAATGATAAGAAGGTTTGAAAACAAGAAAAGGTGTAGGGGGTGGGACAAGGGATGGACCAACATCATCATTACTCTAATATGCCTCATTTCATAATCCAAAGGACTAATGTGACATAACTTCTAATGAATATTCATTCTAACTTGGGGATTCAATAGATTTTGTGGTAACTTCTAGTTCCATAGTCTCAATCTATGTCTTTTCTCCTTCAATATGAGCATTCGTGTTACCCATTCCATCATTACTTTTCCAACTTTCCATCATTGAATTTACCTCCAACACTGCTAATGCAACTTCCTCCATCATATCCACAAGTAAAAACCCTCGAGCATAATGTTAGGGGTCGATGAAATATCCTTTACATGGTTCTTAATTGTTGCATTATTCCACACTCTAGATGCATCTTAGAACTAAGCTTTCTCGTGAGGAAATCTTGACTAGCATGGACTATTCTCATCTAACCTTGATACCATATATCTTTTACATCTATTACTTTTTATGATGTTCCTTGCATTTGTAGTAAATAATATTGTGTCCATAACAGTCAAATTGTAGGAAAGTTAAGCCATGAAAGTGCTTCTATGATATGGGAAATCCACTTCCATATCAACAACATTAGGCAAGACAACCCAGTCTACTAGAAACATCTTGATCCAGGCTGGAATTTCATCAATTAATCTCCTTTGTGTCCTTTCTTGGAAAACCCCAATGCTTTAGTTAAAAATTGATTGAATTTGGCTACAAACTCAAAATCATAGCCATCCATTGCACCCTCAAACTAAAAATCCCATGCTCTAGTCAATTCATAACAATATGATTAAATCTTTAGAACATTCGCAGCATGCCATTCTTCTATTACACAATGATACCAATACTAAGGTTGTTCGTAAAGCTTGTGACTCGTACAAACAATATTATAGGGATTTTGGTTCAAATTAACTCATGTAAGCACTTAAACAAGTGCCTATTTTAAGATTCTTTCAACTTGTTCATCCAACTACACATTCTTTACAAGAAAATGAGTGGATATTTATGTCGAACTAATCTTGAAGCTAGACTTTTTTCGACTTCTAATGTATTTTCGTTGCTATGCAGTTGTTAAGGTCCATACAACAAAACCCTTTTGTTAGACCATTTAGAGACCCAATATTTGTAAATTTCATCCAAGAAAGGTCTAGTGTAGTCTAGGATGTCAACATTTTCAATTTTATGGAGAATGGAGGTCTCACCCAGGGTGTGTATATAATAGTTTTCATTAATTGTTGTCCAAATAAGTGGAAAATCATTGAGTTATATAGTCCATTAGCTAGTTATTTATGCTTCAAGTTCAGTCTTGGTGGATTACTTGTTCTATCGTACTAGTATTTATGCTTCTACAAAAAAGTCAAAACTTGTACACAACATATTTTGTGGCTTTACAATGAATCTACAAAATCTTACAATACCATGCTACATCATCATTGAGCATGGTTTTGTGATTTTCATGCATCTCAAATTTACTTGTCTGTGGGTATCACAAATTAATGCCACTGCTATAACTTGAATGCCATTTGGGCTATAAATATTCAAAATATAGTGAAATATATTTTAGCACAAGACTGGGGGATAAATAAAGGGGCTTGACAACACAAACATTCTTCCCCCTTGATGGAAGCTTTTTTTAACCCAAATTGTGTTTGAACTCGGAATATTTGCCTCAGAGAGAAATTTAGTAAATATATTAGTTGTTTGATCTTAAATGTTGCAATATTAAAGGACGACTTAACCATCTTGAAGTTTCTCTCCAGGAAAGTGATCCTAAACTTCAATATGCTTTGTTCTTTGATAAAGGACTAGATGTTTTACCAATGCACTGTCACTTGATTATCACTAATGTAGTGGCAGCATCTGTGGAAAATGTAAGTTGTATCCTTCTTAGCTAAACAATTCCTCGAGCAACGAGAGTATAACTTTTATATTTAGATTATGTGGGGGATAATGAAATTGCAATCTACTTTTTATTTCTCATAAGATAGAACCAAATCCAAGACGACACATTGTTGTAAATTCCATATCATCATAGTCACCTTACCAATCAAAGTCGGTGATAGCAACGAATTTGAAACCATAATTTATTCTATATTCAAGAAGAAGATTTGGTGTTCCTCTAACATCTCTTAATGTGTTTTGTTGCAATCTAATGTCAACGTGAAGGTTAGACATAAATCTTAATATCAATCACACAATAATGCAATATCATTTCACTGATTATAAGGTACACAATAATGACAACTCACTCTTTGTATAGATTGTTATCAACCTTTTCAGTGGTGGTGTATGTGCTCAAATTCAATCTCATTTCTAAATTGGAAACAACTTTAATACAATGATGCATTTCAAGTTTCTTAACAAGTCATGGCATATTAGGTTTTTGGATGCAAAGATTTTGTCTTTCATTTGCCATAATTTCATACCATGAAAGAAATGTAGTAATCCCCAATCAATTATAACAACGGTGTTTTTCATATGTTTGTTTATCTCATCTAACATGTTATTAATGTTTCTAATAATGATCCAATCATCCACATAAAGAACAATAATTATGATATCTTCTCCACAAATTTTGGCATACATGTTCGAATCAAAATGACAATAAAAATTCCTATAGCCACAATATAAAAGTAAATGTATCGGGCTTTAGGAGCTTTTTTTAGAGTATATAAAGTTTATTATGTTTGCATATAGGTTTTTCCTTTATCACATTATATAAATCCTAGGGTTTGTTATACATGAATATATTCAAATAGATCACCATCGTGAAATGCACGTTTAACATTTATATGACTCCAAATGATGAATTCCCCTTGAAACAATAGCCAATATAGTACTAATAGTTGTCAATTTTGAAATGTGGGTAAAATTTTTAGAATAGTCGATACCTTGTAAAAAACCTTCACCTAACAACCTAGCATTGACCTTTTATATTCTCCATTTAATTTAAATTTAGTTGTGTACACCTATTTGCATCCAATTGCGTTCTTTTCAAGGATAAGGAACCATTTCCCCAATCTCATGTCTAACCAAGGTAGAAATGTCATCATTCATAGCATTTACCCATGTTGATATATATTTTTCCTCTTCAAAGGTTTGAGGATATAATGTAGGATGTCATGGACAGATATATCATAAGATGATGCTAAAGAGACGTAACACAGAGATCAAAGATCAAGATACCAAGATTTATGTGGTAAAACTTTCAAAGACAGAAAGATCCATGTAGGAACAATTATATTACTACTCATGAATTATTATATCAAAGTGGAATACTCGTTATCATGAATTGCCACAAATAATTGAGACCGTGATATTTAAATAAAGATCATGAACCAAGAAGCTGAAAAGATAAAAGCACATTAGGAAAATATACTAAAAGTGAAACATACTAAAGGCACACGTCTAGTACACGATGGTTTTAAGAAATATCCTAATGTATAACACCCTAATATCCCCTTAATAACAACATGGGAAATCAAGAATGATTTACAACATAGAAAAAGAAGAAGGAAAAAGGCATTACTCAAATCCCCCTGATGAAAATTTACTCCACCTCTAACATCATCTGAAAATGACGCTTCTCTTTTGATGGTGCTTAAGTGTGAATGTGGATGCATATGTATCTCAGTCTACTTGGTGCATTGATTAATAATTTGATGTGCATTGATGAAGAATTGGATGTTAAACAAGTTGAAAGAGAACAATTTCCAAAAGATGGCATTGAAGTTGAAAGTAATCTGACCAAGTGCCTAACAGTTAGCATGGATTAACGAGAGTGCTCCAATTAAATAAAAAACCAATGCAACACGTGCTAAGATGGCATCCCATTATAAAAGGTACCTATCCAAAGGAAGCAAAGGTTTCCATTATAATTTTAAGTGTTAAAGATGAAAAAAATAAAGAAAATGTGTTCTGCAAAATATGTTGACCCAAAATAATTATTTAGGCAACCTAAGAATAACATCGAAAATAAAATTAAGTAATCAAGTAAAGCTATAGCATGAAAGATTAAAGAGTTTTTCAAGTAATCAAAGGGATTTGACCCCATCATAGGGAAAAAAGGTTAAAAACTCATTGTGTGCTCCAGGTAACACACGAGCCAAAATGCATGTGTACTAGTAAGCAAAAAAAAATATCGTCATAACAATGTAGAGATGAAATGCCAAAGACGATCCATTACAGAGGCATGAAAAAGGAAAATGTTGAGAATAATCAATAAATGTGCTCTAGAAAGAGAGTGGTGCCAAAGTACAAGGCTAGAAGTAAAAACCATGACTATTAATATGAATGAAGTGAAAAGAACATGTGTAGATACTAAAATATGACAAAAATGAACTAATGTTGAAAATATCAAATGGAGCTGCAAAAATATAAAAATGGCCAACTTAAGCTAAAAAGATTTCATGTATATGTAAAAATATGATGACAATCAACATAAGTGCTCCAAGAAGAGAAGTGGAAGAGAGGTGTTAACGTAAAAAAGCTAGTAAAGTCACTTCCTTCAAGGGAAAAAAAAACATGGGAGTTGTCAAGGTGGACATTTGTTGGCATAATGTCCCCTTTGGCAACCCCTGAAATACTTCACAAAACTCAAATCCTTCTTACCATGGCTTGATTCTTCCTTGTTACACTTCCTAGGTCCTTTCTTGCTTCCCTTCCTCATCCTCCCAAGTGAGGGCTACATCTTCTACTTAACTGTGCTTTGTTGAACTGAAGTCAAGAGTCTCCCCTTGTCTCTTCGTGCACAAAGCCATCCAAAAAAAAATCAAAAGATACTAGCTTCGGAAGTTCACAAGCACATATACCTTGTACAAAGGGTTCCCAACATTAAGTAAACGCATTCTAAGCAATGGATACCACCCCCTCATCCTTCATTTTTCCCCTTATGGAAACCGATTGATCTCTCAACTCGATGATCATTCCCAAGTAGCTAGCAACCAAATCCAGGAGCTTGTTTCTCACGAGTATTTTCCTAGAGATGTTCACACTTGAGTACCATGTAATCAAAGCATCATAATCTTGTTGATCTTTTCCTTTGCAATGTGAGTGAACAAATGATCCATCATCGAATCAAGAATTATTCTCTTTTCCTTGGCTTCCTTTTCAATATGTTTGACCAATTGCTTCGGCTAGATAGGTGCAGTGATCTCTTTTTCAATGTGCTCCGAAAGATCAACCTCTTCCAATAACATTTGAAATGTGTTTCCAAGGTGTAACACTGAAAGCACCTTCCCAACCTATCACACTCTCTCAGACCAAGAGTATTCTTCCTTCCAAATCTAAAGCACGCCTAAAAGCAAAATATCAGCAGCAAATCAAGTAGATTACCCTTCTAGGGTTCAAGCACTTCTCGCAAGCGCACTAGGGTTACAGACCCAACAAAAGTAAAGTGCCTCTCTAAGGCACACAATCACTGAAATGTCCAACGTCTTCATTACCAATAGAGCAAACACAATAAAACCGGCTCTGATAGAATGTGGAAGCTTCAGAAATCTGCACTTCAAAAAAACTTCAAAAAATACCTCAATTATTTGAGATTGAACTTTCAGCCTTAGCGTTAAATCTGAAATATAAATTACGGTAGCAATATACTCCACTTCTGTCCAACAAAATCACTAGGAAAGCTCAAGAAAATTGACACTGAAAATGTACTTGAAAGAGAGATCAATATCACAGCCCTTAGGGCACATTCTCAACCAACACATACATCAGAAAATTACTTTTATAACCAAAGATTTCTAACAGCCCTAGATCTGTTTTTTAGTTTAATCTAGGCATCTTAAAAGTTAAAACACAACATTTCAGGCTCAGCCCAGCTGTTCCAACGAATCAGCTCATTAAAACAGCATTAAAGTCACTCGTAACAATAAGAAACCAAAGTCTGAATTTTGGATTAGCAACCTGTAAATTTAGCACAGCAACAGTACAATACCTCGAATCATGTCCAACTAATAAAACAAGTCCCTTCAGCTCATCCAAAGCAAAGATTTTTCATTTGCATCCCAAACCCTAACTAGGGCATCCACCATCAATAGCAAACCTTAACCAACAATTCAAAGGCCTAGAAAGGCATCCAAGCAAGCTGTCTAGCCACACCAAAGACTCCATAACAAGCTAGAATCAACACCAATGAGTCCACCCTTGCATACCACAAGCTATCAGGAAGATTAACCTAGTGTGCATCACACAAACTCCACTTGCATCCAAGCACTATGAATCTTGCTCTACTCTTTCCTACCACAAACCCTAGGTCTAACTCGCACTAAGACTTCAAGACAAAGCCTAAAGTTCCAAGTCTTCTCTAGTAGCATAAGTCCCTTCAGCTCATCCCAAGCAAAGATTTTTCAATTGCATCCCAAACCCTATCTAGGGCATCCACCATCAATAGCAAACCTTAACCAACAATTGAAAGGCCTAGAAAGGCATACAAGCAAGTTGTCTAGCCACACCAAAGACTCCATAACAAGCTAGAATCAACACCAATGAGTCCACCCCACCCTTGCATACCACAAGCTATCAAGGAGAATAACCCATTGTGCATCACACAAACTCCACTCTCATCCAAGCACTACAAATCTTGCTCTACTCTTTCCTACCACAAACCCTAGGTCTAGCTCACACTAAGACTTCAAGACAAAACCTAAAGTTCCAAGTCTTCTCTAGGGTTTACTTCACACAAAACCTAAGTCTTCCAACTCTTGTATCACACAAACACAAAGACTCCAAGATAAGTATATCAAGATTACAAGTACATACTTGAATAGTTAATCATGACAAAGGCTTTATCCTTCCTTTCTATAGAAGTACGCGAGGGGATCCAACAATAGAAAAGTGAATTGTCCACAATAACCTACTCTAAGTCACTAGACCAAGTCCACAAGTGGAGTGCCCCTATACCAAGAGAGTGCATGTCACTGGGTAGTTCGGTACCATCTATAAAATCGAGAGCTCTCCAAGCTAGGCCTCCATGTGTTAGGTGCTCCTCGTCACAAAGTTGCACGCTCTCAAAGACATCTCCCAATATTGATGCTCCTCCTCCGTGTGTATAGCCAGGTCCACAAGTAACCTCCACTAGAGAGCCCTCCAAGCAAGACTCCAACAAGCCAAGCACTATACCTGTCCTTGTGTGCCATGTGGTCCCCGTGTTTCTAGGGCCAAGCACCCTTCCTCATCCTGTCGAACGTTCTTCCACAAGATAGTTCAACATCATATGCCAAGCACCCATCCTCAACATGCATCCATGTAGAAAATGACCACTACCATATGTAACTACCTCCACGAGAAATGTGGCTCCTCTTGCACGTATCTCGATGACAAGCATCCACCTATAGTAAACTCTCCAAATGTCAATCAAACAAAACAATCTATAAGATACAATAATGAGCAAAGGTTTCCACCGAGCACCCAACATCACATGAACCATACCCCTAGCATGATATAAACACTTTTAGAGCAACCCAAAAGCTAAAATATACACATTAGACTTTCTATTGCAATATGTAGTACTCCATTCTATCTCATAGCTATGCTTGCTAACAAATAGAGAGAAGTCTACACATATAAGGTCATTTGTATGGAGCCCTGACCAGAGATTAATATAGTTAGCATTATATTAATATCTATGTAGCCAAGGTACCCATAACCAGGGGTAGGGTACACGTACCCATACCAAGTACTTGGGTACTCGTAGGATATGTACCATGTTGTACCTTGTTGTACCTGAGACTTCGCTATAAAGAAAGGGGTACTTATAGGCAAAATGGTACGTCGTACCTTGGGTACTTCATACCCCATGTTTGGGTACTCCGAGGGTACAGCCGAGTCAGTAAAATGCAATCCATTGGGGAAAAGGTAATGACCCCCCCACCAAATATGAACTACTTTCTTGCTAACTACATATAGAGTCTCATTCAAGACTTATGTCAAACACTTTGCAACAGCTTTTAAATTCCACTGAATATTTTCCAAATCTGGTAGATTGATTTTACATTGATTTACAATAAATGTTTTTTATGGTTTTGTGTTCAGCACACATGGAACATAATTTGACTCTCAAATGTGCACGTAAAAAATATAAATACATATTTAATACTGAGATATACACTCATATCAATGCAGAAATATATTTAACAATTTGCAATTTTTTATTGCTTGTAACAATAGTACAAATAGGTGTTTAAAATAACATTTAAAGTGTACCTTCATGTCTGAGTTTGATTGTCTGTTACAACTGCATAGTACAATATTTATCAAATTTTATGTAACTTCCAGTCTTCCAATTGATATCTACTGAGTCTATGATTTATCAAATTTTATGTTTCAAATTTTCAATCTTAATGGGTACTTCATACCCCATGTTTGGGTACTCCGAGGGTACGGCCGAGTCAGTAAAATGCAATCCATTGGGGAAAAAGTAATGACCCCCCCACCAAATCTGAACTACTTTTTTGCTAAGTACGTATAGAGTCTCATTCAAGACTTATGTCAAACACTTTGCAACAGTTTTCAAATTCCACTGAACATTCTCCAAATCCGGTAAATTGATTTTACATTGATTTACAATAAATGTTTTTATGGTTTTGTGTTCAGCACACATGGAACATAATTTGACTCCCAAATGTGCACATAAAAAACATAAATACGTATTTAATACTGAGAAATACACTCACATCAATGCAAAAATATATTTAGCAATTTGCAATTTTTTATTGCCTGTAACAATAGTACGAATAGGTGTTTAAAATAAGATTTCAAGTGTACCTTCATGTCTGAGTTTGTTTGTCTGTTAAACTGCCTGGTACAATGATTTATCAAATTTTATGCAACTCAATTGATATCTACTGAGTCTATGATTTATCAAATTTTATGTTTCAAATTTTCAATCTGAATGTTCGTTGTTCAAATAGTCAAATGTTCATTGTTCAAATAATCATCGAATTTATAATTACGAATCATGGTTCATAATTTATGAAGAAATATATATGCATGTATGATGTGACTATGACATATATATATATAGTACCCCCGACGTACCCAAGTACCATTTTTCAAGAAGTGGCATCCCTGTACCCGTACCCTTACCCGTCCCGTACCCAAGTTTCCTGGCAACTTAGATTAATATAAATACAAATAATATTGTAATAAGCTTAGTTCACCAACATTTTCTCTTAAAACATATAACTTTGTACTTCTCTACCTTAAACCAGTTTACAAACAGATAATGGGAAGAATTGGAAAATCAAGTTATTTGACCAAGATAGACATAAATAAGGCATGAAACCAATAACTAATACATTAATCAGAAACATGAATAATATTGAAATATCCTTGCATTGTCCATGAGTATACAAAACAAATCGATCTATAAAACATTGATCGGTTAGCATACAACTCAGTTGGATATAAGCATAGGCAGGAAGCAATGTCTCTGGAAATCATCTCAAACATCCTCCGTTACATTTGCTAAAAACATTTAAAGAAATTATTTGCTCGCTCCTACAAAATTTTCCACTTCTGCTCAATTGCATTGCAGATGCGGCCTATGCAACATGCAGCACTGAGAGGATATTCTGAAACTGCAAAACCGAAGCCATAGAGAGAACCATCATCAATGCTTCAAACACTACCATTACTGTAAATAGAAAAAGCTATAACTTGCAGTACTCCATTATGGCATGAAACATGGAGCCAGCCATGTCTCATATTTATGATAGAGTGAATACCAGTAAAGAGTGTTTTCTACATAATGTATTATCTCCAAACTAAACTTCTGCATGCATTTAACTTTAAAACAACAAAAAGGACCCAAAAATGTGAATGGGAAATGTGAGGAAACATGGTTGCGCAAACACACACACACATATATAGAGCAGTGTTATCAGAACTGGACTGGTGGTGGAACCGGCCAACCCCAAGAACCGGAACTAGACCGGAACCGGACAAAAACCAGGAAACAAACTGGATCAAAAAATCGGTTGAACAAAAATACATAAAATATTCATATTTTCAAAAATTATATAGTCATAGATATTCATGTGCATCCATGTAAATTCAAATCATTATACACACATGCAAAGTTTCTAATGTATATAGCAAGTAAGAGTGTATAAAACCAAATAGCAACGTGTGCAAATACATATCTGAAGAAAAGTACATCAAAAAAGAGGCTATAAATGGCCTCTAAAGTCAAAAATTAAAATATAAGCATATGACTATAGTCTAGACTCTAGAATCTAAAATCTAATGATTCTAGTCATATATCAGAATTATCTGAGTCCTCATGCTTAGACTCGGAGTCATCATCTACATCCCCAACATAAGCATGGATTGACTACCCTATTCCTGGAGGCACTTGTCCAACTACAACATCAATGTGCACATCCTCTTGCTATGGAAGAGGGAACCTCTTTTATAAGGTTAAAAGGGGCTGTGCGTCAAATTAAAATCTCACATGTGGACCCTTTTTTTATTTTATTAAAAAAAATTGCAAATCGCTGTTTTTTGTACGGAACCGATTGGTTTCGTATCAACCGGCCAGTTTGGAGAAAACCGGCAGGGTCCATATGGAACCAGCCAAAAACGGTCTGAGCTCCCTCCTAATTTGACCCAACAAACCCTGTGAATCGGTCCAACCAGACGGTTTTGTCAAAACCGGTTGGTTGGTTTCTGATAACATTGGTATATATATATATAGAGAGAGAGAGAGAGAGAGAGAGAGAGAGAGAGAGACTCACATACAATAAAATAGGACTTTATTAGCCTCCGTGAGACCAAGTAGGACAAAGTAAAGAGGAATGCAGTCCAAAAACACTAAGAGAGAGGTATGTACCAACAGAAGAAGGGATATAGTATTGAATTCACCATAGATTGCAGACTTCGGTGATGAAAATTTAAGTCCACAAACTAATGAAATAGACATACTTCATTGGATAAAGAAAAATAAATTTGGACAATGGATCATGCCCTGAATGCCAAAAGTTTGGGAAAATAAAACCCCAATTTCAGTAGAGAGACTAAGTATACATCTTTTGATCCAAGAAATGCAAATATACTAATCCCGGCTTATCTCCTATTGCAAGGGTAAAGGATGATAACTTGTACAAATCTTCATACAGATCCTCAAAACACTCAAAGCTAGAGTACAAAGCTAGTTATTTTAGATAAACAATGTGCAAACTTTTCCATCTCTGTATCACAACAAAAGACCACTTGGCAAGTTTGCAGCCCTTTTTTACCCTTTTGGACAGCCCTCTTTTCCCCTTTTGGACAGCCCTCTTTTTGCCCTTCTTCTCTTCCATTTCATAGCCTTTTCTCCTCTCTCTTTCCTCCTTTTTCACCATAGATTTTTACCCCCTTTTTAAGAGTTAGTTTGTAGTTTTGTTTCTTTTATTTTTTTATTAACATATAACGTTTCAAGTGTTTAAAGCTCTTACTTTCAGGAAAAATCAAGAAAAACCCAAAGGCAAAAGGCAAGCAAGGAAGCAAGCAAAGAGCAAAAAGACAAAAATATTTCTCTCTTCTCTCTTTCCCTTTCTCACCCTACTCTTTCGGAAGAGGCTAAAAGCAAAATCAAAGAAAGCATTGTAAAAGTTAATAAAAAGCAAGTGGGATAAAGGCTCCCACATTTTCTTCCCCCATTTGGGGGAAGCTTGTATCGTCTCTTTTATTTTCATGGTTTGCTTAATCAGTTGCTAAATTAGAATAGGAAAGAGTAGTTTCGTTTCTTAAAAGTTTGCTTTCCAAAAGTTGAAAAAAAAAATCCTATTTTCATTACTTAGTTTAAATTTTGTTTACTGTCATTTGATATAATATTGCAAAACTTAAAAATGACTAAAATCTCTTGAATCTCACCGTAAGGTGGATCAAGAGTGCTCTCTATCAGAGAGTTTGTCTAAATTTTTCAGTTTTTCTATGTACTTTGCTTTTTTAACTTTAATTAATTTCCAAGTCTCTTGAACTTGCCGAAATCCAAGTCAAGAGCACTCTCTATCGAAGAGCATAGTAAATTTTGCATCGTCCTTGCACTTAGGGATATAGATAGATAAGACTCTTGAACTTTTGTCATAAGACAAAGTCAAGAGCACTCTCTGTCGGAGGGTTTTAATTTATTTATTTAATAAAAAATTTCAACTCACATTCCCCTCTAATTAATTTACTTCGTTGATATCCCTCACCTAGTATGCTCTGTCGACTTCATAGTTGGGCTCGTACTCAGAACGGTGAACGAACTTGCTAAGACCGCAATAACAACACAAATAAAAATTTACCCCTTAACCAACGCACCGGCGTTGTAGAAAGTTTCAAGTCTATTCTCAGTAAGGGCGCCGAAACTCCCCGTTGTCTCAGAGTCACGACTAGCTGGTCAATCCTCCAGGACACCAGCCCGAGATACTGGACGAGCCGACATGTCTAGAACGGGATGACTTTGAACACTTTCCCGGTTGGTCTCTGATACCTTCTTCGATTCAAAGCCATAATAAACAAGACCACTAAAATATTTAAAACGTACCAAAAGCACTCGCATAACATTCACTAGCTTTATTTCAAGACTTGTTGTTATTTCTTTAAGCATTGCAGAACTTCGACTCCATAAGGCACTGGTCTATTATTTTATGCATGATTGTTAATCTGGACCATTTGTCCTTTATTTAAAAGATCTTTATCTGTGAATGCGCTTTTTCTTACAAGTTCTTGATATAATTCTTCATCTTTTAATCCAGTGCAGCAACGTGGATTGCCTTTGTATTGTGTTCAAATTTTTATAATCATAATCATCTTTCATCATAATAACTCCTAAACAACACCCATCCATATCATTCAAACATTAAAACTTAACTTAAACACATTGAGCCATAGAAACTCTTTGTTAGGGACTACCCCCCTTGGCTTCGTTAGGAGTTAGCCTAAACAGAGGAGCTAGGAGTAGGTGACAGTACCTGGCTCTGTGCTTGCCCCCAAGGTCACACCTCTCCCACTTTCTTAAGTGAGGAGACAACTTTTGAAAGATTTCTGCTACTGGTGTGCAATCGGCGAACAACATATCTCATCATTAACGCCTTATTTTATTGTATTGTTAGAGCTTAGTTACTTGTAGTGGGGCTTTTGAATTATTTTACCCCGCCTTAGGCTAATTTAGGGAAATAATGAATATTTTATCGTAAAGGAAGCTTCAGCCTCTCCTATAAATAGAGAGGCACTTGCTCGTTTCATTTTCATGGAAGGACTTTGAGAGCTTCCTATCTTTTGGAGCTTCAAACATATATCTTTTTTCTATGTAATTTCTTAAGGGTTCTTTCTATGTGGTGAAAAGTGTCGTCAACTCTTGAAGCTTCTTCCTCTTGGTTCTATTATTGTGCTTAAGGGTGAATGTTGGAAATTTTAAGTCTTCTACAAACCTCTCATGATTGATCCAAGAATAGTTGGAAAGAGGGTGTCCTAAGCTATTGGCTTGCATATTATCATTTGTTGGTTGGGTGAGTGTTTTAGACCTTGTCTTGATATGTGTCCGGGCTCCTTCGTAAGGGTTCTAAGGTATTTACCTTATCCCTAGTTAATCTTAGGTGGCTAGGGACTTTCTCCAGTTGGAGCTCCCTCCTATAGACCTTGAAGTCCATTGTTTATCCTCAATTGGGTGATGTGACTAGTGTATCCCAACCCCTACCCTTTGAAGGAAATACACCAATTCTTGAAGGTCATTCTTCTTGGTCTCACTTGCCATTTGATTCACCTTGACTCCATTTCCCTAGTTGGATAATGACACTGATCTCTTGGGTCTCTCCATCACTTATTCAAAAAACCCTAAAAATATTACAACCTTGTTTTTCTAAGGCTATCTCTTCCAAATCACCCTGTGCCTTGTTGTCGTAGCCTAGAAATCGTATCTAGGGATGCCCCCTCAAGTTAGTAAAGAGCCAACCGAAAGTGCATAGAGGTAGTTATCGTGGTGAAATTGGGTAGCACCTCTCAGATTGTCACAAACTTGTAGCGATCTTTGGGGCTTTAACTACAAGTGCTAGTTTGCGCAGTAACATTTTTTCGTGTTGTTGTTGAGGACAAAGCTCTTTTCCCATAATTTGAAGATTGAAGCTTCGCGATATTTTGTGGGAGGTTACAATTGCATATTTTTCTTCTCACATGGTGACACTAAGAAGGGACAAACCCCTTGTCCTTGTAGATTTTGAAGACTTGTTTCTTGTAGGGTGAAGCAAGTAGCATGTGAAGGCATTTCAAGTTCATCTTGGCAACTCCACCATTCTGCTATCAATTTGAGGTATGAATTCATGCATTTTCAAGTTTGAGGATTGGAAGGTGATATGGCATTTTATGATGAACCATGTATACATGATTGGTTTGAACCATTGGATTTCTCGAGAATCCTGGGATATCATAACCAATTCCATGGCTATGATGATAAATGGAAGAAATCCATCTTGAAATTCCATGGACATAAGAATTCGGCTAAGTTGCATGTTATATGGGGTTGTTTCAAAATTAAATGTGGTCCATGAAGATGTTCATGTTATCTCTTGATCTGATGAAAGATTATGTGTACGAATGGTATGAAGGGCTTTCTAAGAAAGGAATTTGCACGCTCAAAGAATTTATTAAGGTTTTTAACTTTTTTGTGAGAGATGGGATCCTTATTTCACAAGGGATATTGGGTATCTCAATGGCAAAGACACAGTTAGCCCATCGCTTGAAAATAAAGATAGTGGCAAGGATCAAACCCTAGAAAGGTTTCATGAAGAATCCATAGTTGAAGAACCTTTGGATGAAGATTTCGTCAAAAAATTCCATGAAAATCAAGAAGAAAATGAAGAAGCTCTTGTTAAAGAGGAATTGCCCCTTGAAGAAAATGGCACACATGATGAGAATCAAGCCCTAGAAGGCTTGCTTGAAGAAAGCTCAAGAAGACATTGAAGAGGATATTGAAGACATGGTTAATGAAGGTATGGTTGATGCTTCTCCTCGTCCTCCTCGTGATGGTCGGGGTTTGGTACATCCTTCTCCCTCTCTTGATTTGGTATTTGATGATGATATTGTTGGGGATATCTTCGCTCGTTATGGACGTGACAATAATGATGTACATCTTGCTCATGACGATCATATCATGGATGTGAATTATTGGCATTTTGTTGGCGATCCTATCTATGATTCCTCTAAAGAGGGAAGTGTATATTTTGAGGACCTTAATGAACCTTTTGTTATGGAGGATTCACATGATCTTTTTCAGCCTTGTGTGTCCACCATTGATGATGATTCAGGGTTGCATATGAAGGGCTTCTATTGCAGATTTTAGATAGCCATGTTTTCAGCTAAGTTGCAGGAAACCACCAGGAAACTCGGGTCTGGCATCCATTTCACCCTCAGAAACTCACGGAAACTCGGAAACGCGTATGGTACTTGATGGAAACTCGTTTCCGTGTGTATGAAACACGTTTCCTGTACGAGAAACTCGTCCGTACAAACAAAAACGCGTTTCCATCGCGTTTCCTCTCCTGTAAGAAGCATTTCCCATCAAATAAAAGCCTATCACTTAAAAAACTAGCTAGTAAAGTCTCTTTCTGCCCACAAATTTCAGTAATTAACAATTAACACATTAAATTTTAAAATAAAATTTAATTCTAGATGTTTCTAATTAGATTGAAGAAAGTTAGAAAGGGGAACATCACTTCAATCCCTCCTCACACAAGCGACTTGAGCACTCAGAGCCCAAAATATAGTAGTGGGCCTTGTGCAGATTGGGATGTCGAGCTAGAATTTATTGACTTGGGCCTCTCTCTTGCTGCACTAAGAATTGAGGAACCTAGAAGTGGAATTGGAAATACTTCTTACACTTTACATTTTGTTGTTGAACGTGCTTCTTGTTCTATTTTTAAGGAAGACTATGAAGATGAGGATGACAATTAGTCTAAGCTCATGTTTTACTTTTATTTCTATGTTAGTATGTTCATTGTTCATAGTTTGATACATTGTACTTGTAGCCTCATATATAAAGGCTAATTTTGGATATATACTATATGGCTTCGTTTACAAAGGTTTTCTTTGATATTACTACTTGCATGAATGAAATGATATAGACTTGGGTCCATGAGTAAAATGTAATGTTACATGTATAATTTAATTTTATATGTAGCATTTATCATTGGCAATGTTGCTTGCAGTTAAATGTAATTAATAATGTATGGTTTATGTTTTATAATAATTTTGTCCTTGCTCATATAT
>LPNX010707450.1:252307-271848 GCA_001517045.1 Pseudotsuga menziesii
TTAAAACAATTAAAATTCCTAAAGAAGGCAATTCGAATTGTCCATTGATGCATGAAGACCTTGTTGGGTTTAACTTAGCTTAGATGCTCTATTTCGCCATGCAATCTCTCAAGAATCCGTTAACTAGCTCATAACTAACCGAGGAAGAGAGTGGAGGCTTAATTTCCTAAAATCGCGGATCTAATCCATGCATAATTCATGCATGATAGGAAATAGCTAAAATTAGTGAAGGAGGGTGCTACCCTTCCTTGATCGATGGAATTAGGTTCCAGGAACTCAAACATGCAAGTTTGGATCCTAAAATCAGGAACAAGTTTGGATCTAAAGTACCTAGGTGAGAGATTAATGCTAAAGAGAAGGTAAATATGCTATCCTTATTGATCACTGATTTGCTGCTACTTTCCCTGTTGTGAATTTTTTTCACCTTTTAACTTCGTAATTTGTGTAATTATATCTTGCCTATGATTCTTAAGGTCACCAATTTCTTCATCTTTATCAACAATAACCCTTTCAAAATCCTTTTGCATCTTTTGAACAAACTTCTGATTATCTTAGAGGAACACCTTTAAGACATATGATGATGGAGCATCTGAATCTGACTTGATTGAAACACCCTACAATGTTATATTCTTCTTATAGGACAAGGAAAAAAATATCTTCTTCATGTTTAGGATGAAAGTCCCTAATGATTCCATGGTGAACCTAGAATTATGTCAACATTTTCTCTATACATTGTTGTAACACAGAATTGGGATATGAATTCATATGTATAACCATCAATCATTAGTAGCAGGTCCTTAATTTTATATTGCTCATTGCCCAAAGTGCTTCCCTTTTCGATTATACATGACTCTCGAATTAATAATTGATTCACCAAGTTGATGTTATCTGGACAAAGGTGGATGCTAATCTCTTTCCCCTGAATAGTCCCTTTGACTTTTATTATTGCAAAGGACAGAATTGAGATACCCTTACAAGAAAACCTACCTTCCTTAATTTTATTAGAATTCATTCAAAGAACCCTTTCGTAACTACATCAAGCAAATGAATACTTAAAAAGTCTCTTTTAATCAATCCTTGCTTTGGGTAACTTTTTGATATACTTTGCACCCCTTTTTTAAAAATTTTGATTAAGGAATTAAAAACCCAATAACCTTGAGACTCTTTATTAACCTATGAATTTGGAAGTGGCATTTTTTTTTAACACTAACAAATGCACCTTTAACTTCTTGTAACCTGGTGCTTTTAGCATAATATTAACCTTATTTCTTAAATCAAGGGTCACTTGATATTTGGAGAGTCAAGACTACTCCATTTAGGTTTTTGGATTATTATTTGCCACAATGGATTAATACTCTAGACTGATATTTTTTAAGCATTTCTCTAGACCAACAACAATTTTGGCTATTTGTGAAAGCAATGTGTGTTTTTTTAAACCAATTATGTAATGACGTGGCAGACTAATCGGATAGTTATGGCGGCTGGGGCACACTAATACGGTGAGGTATCCGTATAACGTTGTTTGGATCCCCCTACTCTCAACAGACATTTGGCCACTGGTAAAATCTTAATAGTCACAACAATTTTTTTTAATTTACTTTTAATTCAATCTCCAACCGTCATGATGCTTTCAGAAAATTGTGGCGTCCTACCAGCACCCAATGGATTATCGATTATCAATTTCTTCCTTAGTGTTGACTGGATTATCAATTCCTTCATCGGTGCTGGCTCCATTTGTTGAGGGTTAACACAGATGGGCAGATATCCACAAACCCTATCAACATTTGACCCCTTATTCTGGATGATTATTGCAACCGTTCTGTACCGGATTATTCCCACGTTAATCTGTTGACAACAATCACAATGACACTCACAATAGGTGTGTTTTTCAAATCCTCAATTTAGATGGAGGCTCTGAATTGGATTCCTAATTTAATCTCCTTTTACCCCTTTGACTGTAGAAATCTGTTCAACTTTGTATTTCTTCAATTTGCAGGCAGTAGAAAATTTTCATGAACTTCAATGTATGGCAGTGAGCTTCACTTTGCAACAGAAAGATTTCTCTTTGAATTTGTAATGTTATTGTTTTTCTTTAGGATGGCCAAGGGCCATGTTTTATTTTTTGGTCCAGAATATAAGGATTAGAGAAACTCTGATAAGATGAGTAGCCAAATCAGAAGCAAAGCTCTGATACCAAATGAAATGAACAAGGTTCATTTACTAGCGAATATCCAACATAAGGACAGTAATGAGTAGACAGGAATCCATATAGGACAGTAGTAAATATATTATATATTTAATAATGAATAAATGATGGAATATGATTACAATGCCATGGTATGGTACCATATACTTAAATATGTATTGAGTCAGCCAAGGTTACACAAACTGTGGGTGCAATTAGAATCGGCTAAAGAATCCGATATGGGTGTGGCACTCATCCCCAAATTAGGAATTGGAGATTCAGAACCCTAACCCTAATTAAACCTAATTATTCTATATTTATCCTACGTAAACAGCTTTTGATTAGTCAAAACGAGGTGGAAGAATCTGAGAATCCAATTCGGGTGCAGTTAGGCCTAGGGCCGAATCTGGTAACTTAGATATTGACTTTGTTGAACTTTTAGCATTAGCATGAATACTTTTAAAATTTGGAGACCAACATAAATAAATGACAAGTGCAGTAAACAACATCAACAAACTGAACACAAGAGTTTTTCACTGCGGAAACCATTAAAGGACAAAAACCCCAAAAGCATTAATTAATCCCGTAAATGAGATGACTGAGTTTTTTCAAAATTCCACAAACCCTAACTGGGTTTGTACCACAGATCCACAATTACAGAAGATAATCCAAATAAACAAAAAAAATGCCAATTTAGGATTTTTAACAAATTAGGGCTTTCTGCCCTGACTTTCTCTTTCCTGCCCAGAATTAGCAGGCTGCCCGAATTCCTGTTTTTCCTGCCCAGATCTGATTAGGCCTGCCCTGATCTGACTATACTACTGCCTGTGCCTGTTCTGTTGCCCGTCTGTACCCTGCTGCCCATCCGTACCTGCTGCCCGTCCGTACCCTATTGCACGTCCGTACATGCTGCCCGTCTGTTGTTTTTACTGCCCGTAGGGCAGTCCTGCCTACCCAGCCTAGCCTGAGGCCCTTACGGGCTGGCCTATGGACTGCCCTAGGGTCTGCACAAACCTGGAAGGCCTGCGGACTGCTTCCAAGACCCTCACGGGTATGCCAACAAGCTGCCCGTGGGTCTGTGTGGCCACGGCAGCCCTCACAGGTCTGCCTGTAGACTATCCGAGGGTTGGTCGTAGGCCAAAACCCTCACGGGTATGCCTGCAATAGGTTTCTCGAGGATGCAGAGGTAGGGCCAAGCCCTCACGTGGCCTGCCCTGCCCTGTAAACCTTAGATCTGCTTGGTGAGAGAGGAGAAGACTGCCCATAGAATTTTGCAACTGCCCAGACATGAAAAAGAGAGTTAGGGTAAAAACCCTAGCTCACAAAACTGATAAAAACTTATATACTGAAAACCCTAGCGTAGGGTTTATAAGAAAGTAATTGTGAATGCCCTAGCTAGACTCATCCATGCTAGGGCATCACATTAATTTTCCTTCTCTTCAATAACCTGTGAAATCTTCAGTTGGAGCAACTTCACCTATGAGAGCAAGAGTGTGTAATAATGAATTGAATTGATCTTCTTTTATATCCTTTGAGTCACCTGTAAGTGGACCAAAAGTAGAAAGAACAAAATAATACTCTTTTATTCTTTTCTCACTTTGACTTTTTCCTTTAGTGGTACTAAAGGTCTTTTTGCACTTTCACTTTTACACCTTAGTGGTCCTAAGGGTCCTTATGTACTTTTGACTTTTGCTTTACCCTTCTTCAAGTGCCCTGTGGTCAATACAAGTGGTCAAGGTGGTCATTCATCCCCACTCAAAGTACATCATCATAAATAGAGAATTACTAATGCTTTTATCTCACGCTCTGTGTGACACTAAGATCGGGTACTAGGGTGTCTTAACCAAGGGTAACTAAGCCTTGGAGAAGATCGCACAGCCCACTGATCGAGGGTCAGAGTGTCACACATGCCTAGACCCGATCTAGGGCTTATCGTGTCCTCCTGGTAACAGACAAGGTGCCTCATCCATAGGCTGCATAATTTGACGCTAGGTCAAATACTTGGTAACAGACCAAGCACCTCCATTCTCCCGGAGAATGGCCCTCAGCCCCGGGCTGAGTCCCTAGTCTCGACCTAGGTAGGTTCTTGGTAATTGACCAGGTGCCTCCATTTAAAGGGATGGCCACACAGCTCTAGGTTGAGTCCCCAATGCTAGACTAGTTCCACGTCCTACTCCCGGACCAGATGTCACCATTCAACGGAATGGTCACTCAACTCAAGGATGAGTCCCCTAGTGTTGGATTGGTTCCATATAGTGGTCTCGGACCAGATATCCCCATTCGATAGAATGGTCACTCAACTCTAGGTTGAGTCCACACCCTGGTCCCGAACCAGGTGTCTCCATTCTCCTGAGTGAATGGCTCTCGATGTTGCTCAGAAAAATCAACACTCCCTCTCAGCAAGAGAGGCATTCTCTGCCATGCCAAGCTTGTCACGAAAGTATACGAACTTTGATGCTGTCAGAGGCTTGGTCAAGATATCTGCGATCTGTTCATCCGTACGAATGTACTACAACTTCAGAGCAACTCCCTGCACTAGGTCTCTGATGAAATGATACCTCATTTCAATGTGTTTCGATATATCATGAAACACTAGGTTCTCCGAAAGCTTAATGCAACTCTGATTATCGCAATGGATGATCGTTGAGTCAAGCTTTCCCCCGAACAGATCAGATAGAAGTTTTCTAAGCCAAACTGCTTCCTTGCAGCAATATACTCTGCCTTAGCTGTACTCTGAGCTATGAAACCTTGCTTCCTGCTAGACCAAGAGATCATTACAGATCCCATACTAAAGCAGTAACCAGAGGTACTTTTTCGGTCTACTGTACTGCCAACCCAATCTGAAACTGCATATCCAGATAATAATATTCCACTGCTAGAAGTATACCTGAGCCCATAAGTGATAATACCTTGCACATATCTGAGTACGTGTTTGGCAGCTACCAAGTGTATGTGCTTCGCATCGGACATGAAATGACTCAGAGCATTCATTGTGTAACAAATGCCCAGTCTCGTATGCACGAGATACATCAAGGATCCAATAAGCTGTCTGTACAGAGTAGAGTCCACACTCTGTGAACTGGTAGCTGAGTCACGCAACTTCGTCAAGTTGGCAGTCATGGGTACGCTCATGGACTTGTAGTCCTGCATCCCAAATCTCTACAAGATGTCCACTGCATACTTTCCTTGTGTCAGGAACATCTCGCCTGGCTTTCGCCAGACCTCTAAGCCAAGGAAATAATGCATCAACTCGAGATCCTTCATCTCGAATTCAAAGGTAAGCTCCCTCTTACACTGTTCTATCAATTGTTCATCACATGTAAGAAGCAAGTCATCTACATATAGAACAAGTACCAAGACATGATTATGAACAACCTTAAAGTACAAGTTAGAATCAGCTGTACATTTGGAAAACCCCAAGTTGTGGAGAAATCCATCCATCCTCGCATACCAAACTCTTAGAGCCTATTTCAGTCCATACAAGGCTTTCTTCAGTCTACACACATGGGTCTTATTCCCATGGGTCACAAAGCCTTCAGGTTGTTCAATATAGACTTCCTCCTCAATCTTGCCATCGAGGAAGGCTGTCTTTACATCCATCTGAAGTAACTTCCATCCAAATACTGCAGCAAGAGAAATGATGGTTCTAATGGTAGTATACATGGCATCAGGAGCAAATATCTCATCATAGTCAATGCCTTCTTTCTGAGTGAAGCCACGAGCTACGAATCTAGCTTTATACTTCTCCACACTGCCATTAGCAACATGTTTGATTTTATAAAGCCATCTGGATGTCACCACTGACTTTCCTGTTGGTCTGGGAACAACTTCCCACACATCATTCTTCATGACTGAACTGTACTCTTCAATCATGGCATCAACCCATACCTATTGACTTGTTGCTTCTTCGTATGAGAAAGGTTCTGCATTGATAAGTTGGCTCATAAGGCCGGAGTACTTTTGTGGTCTTATGCTTTCTCTGAAAGTCCTGGGAGGAGCTTTATGCTTCTCACCTTCTTGTACCATTTCTCGGTACCAAGCAGGTCTCCTTTTGGAAGGAGAAACTTCAAGTAGTTCTTCTGGTGGACTTTCAATGTCCTCAGGTGCATCTAGAATTTGATCATCAAATTCCTCTTCCTCCCTCTAAATTTATGAATCTGGAAACTCAAGGGGAGGTACTTCATCTTCCTTTGAAAGCTCTAGTGTTTTACGAAAGACAGCTTCCTCATGGAAGATCACATCTCTGCTGACTTCAATGTACATTTGTCCAAGTACATAGATACGATAGGCCTTCTAGCAATCACTGTATCGGACAAATATACCTTTCTTACCGAAAGGCTCTAACTTGGCCCTCTTTTCCTTTGGCACATGAATGTACACCGAAGTGCCAAATATCCTCATGTGGTCAACTGCAAGTTTCTTCTTGGTGAAGACTTCTTCTAAAGTCTTCTCCCCCAAGATAGCATGAGGGCTTCTGTTCTGGATGTACACAACAGTACCTGCAGTTTCCACCGCAAAGATAAAGGAAGATCTAGATCGGTAAGCATGGTTTTAGCAGCTTCACAGATTGTTCTATTCTTCCTTTCTACAACCCCATCCTGCTGAGGGTTGTACGTTATTGTCAACTCTTTCTTGATTCTTGCTTCTCGACAAAAATCATCAAACTCATTAGATTCATACTCACCTCCATTATCTGATCTCAAGATACGGATGTGTCTGTCAGTCTAATTTTCAATCAATGCCTTGAACTCTTTAAACCTGTCAAAAGTTTTACTTTTGGCCTTGAGAAAGTAAATCCATGACTTCCGAGAGTGGTGATCATCAATAAACAAGACATAATATAAACACCCATTCAAAGAAGACATAGGCCCACAAACATCAGAGTGAATCAAATCTAAAATGCCTTTAGATCTATTCTTGCTTCTGGAAAAGGATTTCTTAGTGTTCTTACCTAGAGCACATCCTTTGCAAATCCCATCCAGTTTTGGAGATACCTCTGGCATACCTATGACCATCTTCTACAAGCCTGGGAGAGCTGTGTAGTGCAGGTGTCCAAACCTTCTATGCCACAGCTCACATGGATCAACTGTAAGATGTACCAAAGCATGAGTGGAATCTTCGGAAGCCTTGTAAAGGCCTCCCTCTCAAACCCCAATCTGTACAGTTGAGCTTAGATCTTCATCCTTTACCCATAGAAGGACTTTCTTGTCCATGAAGAAGACTCTGTAGCCCTTGTCCTCTAAACCAGCAACAAATAGAAGATTCTTCTTCAAACCAGCAACGTATAAGACATCATCAATATGTAGAACCGTATCTGAGTCAAGTTGAAGTGAAGTTGAGCCAACTCCTTCAATCTTGTAAGTGGAGTCATCTCCAAGTTCCACCTGTGTGGTGAACTTCTTCTTTCTATAACTAGTGAGAGCTCCACGGTTACCCGTTGTGTAACTGGAGGCACCACTATCCACCAAACAAGAGGTAGCACTGTCTGTGATGGATCCAAAGAGAGCAAAGATCAGGTAGTACTCTCTTCTAGGTTCTTCTTCTTTGTTAGCCTTGGTTTTCTTCTTCTTCTTAGGTTCTTCTTCTTTTGCTTCTGCAGAAGAGGCTTGAAATCTTCTTTTGATTTCTTCTTGGTTTTCCTGCAGTCCCTGGCAAAGTGACCAAACTTGTGGCAATTGTAGCATTCCACTTTTGAAACATCAAAGAACTTACCTTGAGGTTTCCTTCCCTTCTTTTGCTGAGGGGGAGGGCTTCTTGAACTTCTTTGTCTTTGCTGCAAGTGCAAGGTTACCTTCATTGGTTATCTTGCCTGAATTCCTTCCCTCTTCTTCTATGCAATCATGCCAAAGTCTTTCGAAAGTTGGTTGATTCTCACGTCCACTGACAGATGCCATGAATGTTTCCCAAGAGGTTGGGAAACCATCGACCACAGTCTGCACAAGGTCATCATCATCGACAGCAATACCAATAACAATAAGTTGATCTCTTACCTATGCAATCTTCGTGAAGAAGGAACCAACGCCTTCATCCTTGTTCAGCTTCAAAGTTTGTAGCCTTTTCTTCAAGACTCTCTTCTGAATGGGAGCCTTCTTCTCATACAAGTTGGCCAAGGTGTCAAAGCATTCTTTGGCAGTCTTCAATGCTGTGATGTTGGGCTTCACCGTTTCTTTGACAGAATCATGAATGATCCTTCTAGCCTTAGCCTGCTTCTTCTTGTAAGCAAGCCTGCCAGCATTAGATGTTGGCTCTTCATTGACATTAAACACAATGTCATCCAGGTCATTTTCTTCTAGAATAGTTGTAAGCCTAGCTTTCCAGGAGTTGTAGTTAGTTGACCCTTGTAGCTTCTCTTCCGGTCTGAAGATGTTGACGGCCATCTCTGCCACTTAGTCAAATTTTAAGTATGCAAAAATATCCCAAGGTCTAGGAAGACAACAGCAATTTCTTCTTACTGGGTTTTCACATGCTAAGCTCTTAGCATTAGCATGAATACTTTTAAAATTTGCAAACTAACATAAACAAATGATAAGTGCAGTAAACAACATCAACACACTGAACACAAGAGTTTTTCACTGGGGAAACCTTTAAAGGACAAAAACCCCAAAAGCATTAGTAATTCATCTCGTAAATGAGCTGACTGAGTTTTTCCAAAATTCCACAAACCCTAACTGGGTTTGTACCACAGATCCACAATTATAGAAGATAATCCAAATACACAAAAAAAAATGCCAATTTAGAATTTTTAACAAATTAGGGCTTTCTGCCCTAACTTTCTCTCTCCTACCCAGAATTAGCATGCTGCCCGAATTCCTATTTTTCCTACCCAGATCTGATTAGGCCTGCCTTGATCTGACTGTACTATTGTCGGTACCTGTTTTGCTGCCCATCCCTACCCTGTTGCCTGTCTGTTGTTTTTACTGCCTGTAGGGCAATCCTGCCTGCCCGACCTAGCCCGAGGCCCTTACGAGCTAGCCTGTGGACTGCCCAAGGGTCTGCACAGACCTGGCAGGCCTACGGGCTGCTGCCAAGACCCTCACAGGTATGCCAACAGGCTGCCCGTGGGTCTGTGTGGCCACGACAGCCATCATAGGTCTGCGTGTAGGCTACTCGAGGGTTGGTCGTAGGCCAAAACCCTCACAGGTATGCCTGCAATAGGCTGCCCAAGGATGCAAAGGTAGGGCTGAGCACTCACATGGCCTGCCCGAAAGAAGAGAGGAACAGCCCTGTGGTCAATACAAGTTGTCAAGGTGCTCTTTCATCTCCACTCAAAGTACATCATCATAAACAAAGAGAATTACTAATGCTTTTATCTCACACTCTGTGTGACACCAAGATCGGGTACTTGGGTGTCTTAACCAAGGGTAGCTAAGCCTTGGAGAAGACCGCAAAGCCCACTGATCGAGGGTTAGAGTGTCACACATGCCTAGACCTGGTCTAGGGCTTATAGTGTCTTCCTGGTAACAGACCAGGTGCCTCAGCCATAGGCTGCATAATTTGACACTAGGTCAAATACTTGGTAACAAACCAAGCGCCTCCATTCTCTCGAAGAATGGCCCTCAGCCCCGGGCTGAGTCCCTAGTCCCAGACTAGGTAAGTTTCGGGTAACTGACCAGGTACCTCCATTCAAAGGAATGGCCACTCAGCTCTAGGTTGAGTCCCCAGTGCTAGACTAGTTCCACATCCTGGTCCCGAACCAGATGTCACCATTCAACGGAATGGTCACTCAACTTAAGGTTGAGTCCCCCAGTGCTGGACTGGTTCTGCATCATGGTCCCGGACCAGATATCCCCATTCGATAGAATGGTCACTCAACTCTAGGTTGAGTCCACACCCTAGTCCCGGACCAGGTGTCTCCATTCTCCTGAGAGAATGGCTCTCAATGCTGCTCAAAAAAATCATCAGACTTATCAGCATGGATGATAGGTCATGCCTCTTCATTAGAAAGTGACACTTCATTATTTATTTATTTATTTTTATATATTTATGTACATTACACTGTGAAATCACAATCATGTGATCTGCATATAATACTTCCAGAATGCCCACAAATCTAAATCTTTGCAAAAAACTGTCATAAAACTTACTTGAGATAAAATCATCAATGTAGTCTACATCAATCTTCCCATGAGCCATTGCCCCAACCTGCAAAATAATTTCTTTCAGATATAACTGTTTGTCGGCTAGTACCTTAAAAAAAAGTTAGACAGAAAGACGTAAATTCTTCCTCCATAACAATTCCATGTAAAATGATTTAAAGAACGGCAATGGTAAAATAAAAACTAACAAATAATCATGAAACATTCTCAGTTATTATGCAGACACTGCATCTGGCTGGAAAGCTTCCTGTTCTTACCACAAAAACGAGGGGAATCTTGTCACTGGAAGCAGCAACATAGTCATGGAGCTTAACTACTTTGGGTGCGCTGTATGATAGCCCTAATCACAGTAAGATTCTTTTAATCAAAATATGGAAGATGGGAGTCATCTAAGAAAATATCCGCATAAGAAAATAAAACAAGAGACCAAATTCCAGTTCTAATTCTCACCAATTCGACGGGCTTCACTAGGTAGATGTTTTGTGACTGGATTTTTTATCACACGTAGGAGTTTATCTGGCCCATTAGTCGCACGAATGCTCAGTTTTTGCAGAAGTTGCACTGCAGTCACAATTCAATACACAAAACAAACTGTTCATGCAATCATGGACCCAAACAAATTCAAAACAACCAGATCACTAAAAACTTACAAATTTAAGAATATAACATAGGACTTAAAACATGTAGCAAAAGCAAATGAATACTAAAGCTTACCCATCAACCCACAAAAACGCTTGAAGGTTCTTGGAAGACGAATTTGAGGATTCACTTGTATAAGCACTTTCTTCCGAGTTTGCACATAAATAGCACTAAGCCTTCCAGCCTTGTTAAGAGGGCTATCTAAAATTGCCAATAGAGCCTGTTTACATTTAGATGATTATTAGCATAAGAAATTTGGAACGAACCTTCGGAAGATATTTTAAACTTGTTACAAAGAAAATAAAGAACCAAACTGACCTGGTGAACAATATCAGGCCGAAATGTTTCTAGGTCCTGTTTGTTTTTCCGCAAGAAATGACCATGGTCATCAACATTTAAGAGTTGGTATGCCTATACACACCACAAAACATATCAGCTATGTCAGAATGAATCCTAATAAATAGGCATGACAGTTTATAACTGTATGCTTTTGGATGCTATCCATAAAAAATGGAACTTTCCATAATGGAATGTTTTAGTACCTAGTCCATTATTCATCTTACTTTTGTAATATATTTTTAAAAGCACTGTTTCTCTCTTGTTTATTTCTTTATTTCCATAATCAGCTCTCTATTTAATTTCTTAAAGGCGTCACAATTAATCATTTTTATGTACAATTTACAACAAAACAAATCTTCGTTTATCTGTAGAGGAAAAGATGCTCTTCCTCTTTTTCCTAAGACCTTAACAACTTTTCTTTCATTATAAGAAAGCCATCAATTGGCATAATGACTCTTTATTTCAGAAAACCAGGGAAACAGAATGGTAGCAAAAGCAATAGGCAAGGTTAAAAACACCAAAGCAAAAATAAAATGTACACTGGAGAGGAGAGAGGGAGAAGAGAACCTTGCCAACTTTGGCAACCTCCAAAGATGCTTTTTCTAGAATGAAAATTGCTCCTTCTCCGCCCTTTTTTATGGAAACCGGTGCTGGTAGTCCTACTAGATCAGTTTCTAGGTCTTGTGTTGCTGCTCCTACTGCATCTTCTTCTTCTTCACTACTTCTCTTACGCTTAATACCTCCATCCATATCTTCAACCTGAAAAACAAATAATAATTTGTTTTCAAAAAGTTATCAATTGAGCTTTTAATTAAATGTTTTGAACATATTTTTAAATATTTTAGTGGAAAACGAGCAATACGCTTTATTTCATTCCCTCCTCCGTTAGTTGTGTGATTTAGGTGCATATGTAGATAAGAAAAAGTTCGATACAGGCCCATAGTATGCATTTTGGAATTGTTTTTTACAAATATAAATATGTGATTTAGGTGCATGTGTAGATAAATAAATAAATAAAAGATAGATACAGGCTCATAGTGTGCATTTTGGAATTGTTTTTTACAAATATAAAAGCTTATTTATCCTCTTCCTTCTTCTCCTTCCTCTCCTCCTGCTTTTAAGTTATCAGTTTAAGTTATTAAATAGGGAATCAAAGAAAAAACGGACACTTACCCTACAGGTCGGAAGCTTCCCAAGCGGACGAACCAGCGATTACGGGAAACTCCGCGTAAGGATAAAACCCCTCAGAATTCGATTGTCTGCCTGTAAGATTTTAAAATGATATGTAACAGTCAGTAATTTGCAGCAGAGGAGTAAGCTCATGTATTGAATAGAGAGTCAAATAAAACACGGGCACTTATCCTACCCTCGGAAGCTAGCCAAGCGGACGAACTAGCGATTACAGGAAATTCTACAGCAGGGCTGTAGAGGAACGTTTATCCATTTGTATGATTAATGACATTTAACAGATTGCTGGGAAGTTTAAGCTTTGTTTACCCTAGTAAAAACAAGGAGTCGAGCATAAGCAGAGTATAATGGAAACGGGCAAAAGAGATAACCCGCCTCTTCCCACCATCGAGCAGTAAATTACATCCTTCAACAAATTAATAACCTAACAAATGTTTAAAAATAAAGTGAAAGAAATGGCATTAGCTAATTGTACCTGCTGATTGAAACTCACACAAATTATTACATTTCAATCGATTTTTTTAACAGTTGCGAACAAACAGAGAGTTCCGTAATACCTCGGGAGGGCCTGTCAAACCCTGTGTTCACTGATGGGGTTAAACCCGGCTCAAGGAGAAACATTTACTTCAGCTGAAGAACTGTATGTTGCAACCCCTCTAAACTTTCCAAGTAATTGCCACCGATATTTACTGCTGTACGCGCAGCGTGGAGTAAACTTCGGCTCAAACCCCTAAACGAACCCACTGATCGATGAACGATACCGAATCCTGGTTAGTTTTAATTAGAGGAGAAACTCGGAGAGCATTGGAATCGTGCGATCGTAATGGAGGTTAGACACATCTTCTAAATAATCCATGCCATGCCATGCATGCCGCTAACCTTTGCATATACTGACAGTACCCTCGTTCATACTCTCACGAGAACAAAGGACGAGTAGAGCATGCCTAATTTGGATTACAGGACACAACTACAAGTTATCAACATAGAACATTTGTTTTACTTCCTTTTTCAAATTTAGGGTTTCACAATAAGAAAAATAATACTACCTTATATGTTCCCCATGTCACCTTAATTATTTTGCCATCTATAAATTGCCCTCTTCAAAAATATAACTAAGAGTTTTAATACTACCTTATATGTTAAGCTTCAGCGTTTGAAAAATGTTTTTTTAAATTAAAGTGGTCGTTTGAGTTTTGCGGAGGTATGCATTGGTTTATTGTGTGAAACATCGGTTCACTCTAATAACAACTGTTGCATGGCAGTCATACTTGTTGTGGTTATTCAAAAATATAACTAAGAGTTTTAATACTACCTTATATGTTAAGCTTCAGCGTTTGAAAAATGTTTTTTTTAAATTAAAGTGGTCGTTTGAGTTTTGCGGAGGTATGCATTGGTTTATTGTGTGAAACATCGGTTCACTCTAATAACAAGTGTTGCATGGCAGTCATACTTGTTGTGGTTAGTGATGGATAGGTGTTCAAGCTCTATGTAGTTCATGTTTGGTACTCATCTATGTAACTATTGTTTTTGTGTAAATTGAAAGCCTTCGTTCAATGATAGGTTGTTGAGATTGTTAATCAAGAAAGAAAAATAAAGTAAGTTAAATGGCAGATAAGAGAAGAAACTCTATTTTTTTTAAGTTTTTTTGTTGGGTATTTTTTGTGTTCACTGATTGGATGCAAATAGTAAACTAAAAAAAGGACTTATCTTGAAAGATATTTGCGATCTTTTGGTTAGTAACAATTTAATTGTTCTACCTACCTTAAGTAATCCATATAAAAATCATCGAAATCTAATTCGTAATAAAACAATTTATTACGTCTTAAGAGTCTTTTATTTCAATACAAGGAAGGCATTTGCAACCTTTTTATCATAAAAATGTATTTTATAGCCACGATTGATTAATTTTATTTCACTACATAGAAGGTAAGTGAAGTGAGACCTTTTATTTTGAATAGTTATAATTCATAGCTTGCACGATACAATGATTTGAGCATGCATGGTCACCACGTGTTTTTATTTTTGTAATCAAACTTGTCCCCTATCACTCATGGTTGAGCACCTATTGTTACTAGTTTATGGTGGCGGAGGTAAAGGTAGTGACAACTGAGGAAATTTTTATTTTATGAACGAGAATTACCAAAAAGTTGTCCCGCTATCTACCTACTTAGTGTTTGCATGCAACACTGTTGGCAATGTCTAAGGGTTAACGCAACCTACTTAGTGTTTGCATGCAACACTGTTGGCAATGTCTAAGGGCTAACACATTGATGGGAGACTCATGTTGACAAAACAGTTGTGGTGGTGGGATGCTCCAGCCGAAGGATGCAGTAAGGCATTGAAACCATTTCCCTCTAGCGAAGTTGCTTTTGGTTCGAGCCTATTAGCTTAAGGATTCACATTGAGCTCATTAGCTCGATGATTTCCTGTGCACCATTATGTCGTGGTCATCGTTTTCATGTGTGCAGAGTCTTGCACAGGATGCATTATTTCCTGGCGATAAGAAGTGATGGCCTCTCATTCGTCCCCTCAGGTAACTTTGCGGATCAAGAGCTAGAAGTTTCTAAGTTTATGTCTATGTAAAAGATTATAAGCAATCCACAAAAGTATGTGCGTCCTTTGTGGCCCAGTGTGTTTGGATGCATAATGGGAAGGAAAGCCTGTGGATCAGACGTAACAATATATTGCAGATGAATGAAATCTGCAATTTGTGTTGTACAATCAAACCCATAATCTCTATGCATTGTTGGGTTTGTATCATTTGTTGAAGGGTTTGTGCCTGCCCCTTTACTGGTATGGGTTATCCAAAAGAGCGGACTCACTCCAAGATTTCTGGTTATCGAATCAACTTACTTTACGCTTATGCAGAAGATGTAAGCAAACAATATACTGTAATTAGTAATTATCTACCTAAAGACATGTCACATAACTTCATAGTTTATAACTATATACATGATTTTTTGTATATAGTTATGATTATATAACAAACCAACCGTTATGCTCGTGGTATTTTCTGGATATCCTCTTTATGGAGGCCACATGCAGGAAGACACCTACTAACACACATGGAAACTTTAATCTATGATTTGAATTTTATCAATAGAGTTGTTATATGAAATAGTTAAGTGCAACTATTAATGCATGTTATGATTTATCCATGTTCCTACTTTACATATATGTTAATAACTTTGTCAAATGAGAAGAAAAGTGTACGAACATATGGATATATAATGGAAATTTTACTCTGTGCAGGCAGATATAGTTGGCAGTTGGGAATCACATATATGGCACTTTGAGGTATTCTTATATAAATACGCATACTCTAATATCCGTAAAGTGCCTGCTGCTAGCATAAGAGTGCTCTTATATTCCATGTTCTTGGAATTTTCATATATAATCCCTTCCTAGTATTCTTATGAGTTGTAACTCTTAGCATCCTTATAAAAGGAATCTACAATGAAAGAAAATTGTGAATTATATTACCTTAGTTCCTTAATATCAAATAGGAACTAGAGCTCAATTAATGAATTTTTATTTGTCCAAGTTATATGATTTAATTAGTTGTTGTTTCCAAATTCTCTTGCTTGGTGGTTCAGAAATTGGATCTGTTGCTGCCTAAAATAATAATAAAAGATAAAAAATAAAAGTTGCAGAATCCATATTTTCCTATTGATGTTCTCCCTTGTTTGATAGTAGAAAGGAGGAAAGATTTGATGTAAGTTACCATTATTACCTTTGTTTTTATGTTGTCCTTTTATTATTCATTGAATCCACGCCTAAGACAAAGAGAACTAGTAGGTATGAAATGAATAGGACCTAGTTTCCCTCGGTTCGGTTCCTCTTCCAACATCATATTCATATGTAAAGCTATAAGTTCTAGAAGCAAATGAAACAACATCCAAGTCAATAGAGGTACAACAATGAAGCCAAACCTACCCACTTCAGGTGGTTCAATAGTTCAAGGCAAGATGCACTCTTTGCTTTCTCCATCCTTACAACAAATTGAATTCTTAAGATCTTCTTTTGTACTGCAAAAAACAAAAAACAATAACAATTTTAAACAGGAAAAGTACAAAGATGTATTTATGACTGCAAAATACAATAGTGAATATGGAAAGACATGAGATGCAACTCTGATATCTCCGTATAAAATGGTAGAATAACTTACTGGATTTAATGGCTAAAGGTTTTGAATAGAACAAATTTTTTAACTGTTATTGCAAGCTTTATCCTTGTGTATATCTCAAGAATGATCATATTGACGATTTTTTTTGTGGCAAAAGAGAGTAAATACTTGTTCCATTTGACCTAGAGGGAAATTTTGAAAGGAAGATTAATGTTGCATGAGGCCGAGAGAGCAGAGGAAACAACTACATAGCGTTGATATCCTAGTGGTTTTGTTGTTCCAGTCCACTCATCAACTCATCATCTCTGGAAGAACACAACCAAATTGGATAACACTAAACTCTAAACAAAGCTTTGCATTTGGAACTAAAAACTAAGGCAGTGGTTTAGAGGCGGTGGTTGTATGACATGTAGGTGATATGACATAGATGGTATAATTAAAAAAACCTGGAGGTGAACATATTGTTGCAGGTTGCATGAGGAAATGCGGGCATCCATAGCATGGATGATTGACTGTCAAGTAATTGAAGCATGGAGCGAGTAGTTGAAGCAACACAACCCATTCTTCATCGTTTAGTTTGAATCCAAATTTTAGACATGGATTTCATAAAGCTATGAAGACATTCACATAGGCAGTGCATTGGAGACAATGAAGGGTTGTGCATTGGAGGTCACACAGGCGGTGCATTGGAGACAATGAAGGGTGGTGCATTGGAGGTAGGGAGGGCGGTGCATTAGATGCAGAGACTTGACAAAAATGATACTATGAATTAAATGTTAATTCAATGCTCCATCGTCGACGCGACAATATGACTTCGAATTGAAAAGCCAATGGCATGCAAGAAAAATGACTTAAAACAAAAATAAAAAAATTAGTTCGTGTATGTAAGACTTTGGAGAAATTGAGATAATTTCTTGGTTAACCTATCAACTCATAGGGATTAACTGAACATCGATTACAATTGTACACTACCTCACAGCAGGTACAATAATGTAAATCAGATATCTCGAGGGAACGGGTGACTCTTGTTTATGCAATAAGGATTTTGAATCTACTGAACAAATCTTTACCATGTGTTTTTTAGTCAATTGGTATGGAAAACCACTCGCTCCTTTTTGCATATTGAATTTTCCTGTGGATCTGGTCCCATTGATCATAGTTTACAAGACTAGTAGCGAGCTGTCAAAATTTTTGAGAGCCTTTTGATTTTCATTTGGTGGCATATATGGCTTATGAGGAATATGTTAATTTTTCATGATAAACCCTCGGACTATCAACTGTGTATTTCAAAAGCTATAGGGATTTTCAAGGAGTATAATCGGGATATGTGCATCGGAAAACCACGTATTTTGATTTGATCGACTTTCTTGGATGGTTTTGAAATTATATATTTTGACAAGGCTGCTCAGAGGGGTAATGGGGGGATGTGGAGCACTTCTAAAGTCAAATAATGAACACCATTTCCATTTTTTGCTAGGTTTTGGTCATGCAACAAACACCAAATCAGAGTTACTTGCATTTTGGTGCATACTTCTCTTTGCTTGGACAATTGGCATCCCTGTGCTCCAGGTCTTTGGGGACTCCATGGTGATTATCAATTGGCACCTAGTCCTTTCCAAATTGGGTGTACTGGACCTATCACATTAGATTCACATGATAAAAGAGTTGGCTTCTCGATTTTCACATCTTTAGGTTCAGTATATTCATTGAGAATTTAATATGCAGGTTGACTCCTTATCAAAGAAAGGGATGCATTCTAGGGAAGGACTTTTGCATTCTCAAGAGTACATTAAGGGGGTATGTGTCCATGAAGGGACATAGCAATTTTAATAATTTTGGTGTTATGGGTGCCCAGAATCCCTATATATGTTGGGATCTCTTACTCTTTTGTGCTTGCAGGCGTATATGTTGTTGTAGGAATGTTATGAGCTGATATCTTTTCTTGTGTATCGGTAGGAACTTTGTGTATAGTTTTGGTACTTTATGTAATATATCGCATCATAATCACTCTTAGTATTTGAGATATGCATGATTCCTAATCTCTATCTTAGAGATGAAGCAACTGCATGACATATATGATTGTACTTTTATTTTCTTTGATTCAAATGAATATCAAGATAAGAAGGAATTTTTCAAGTGCAAAAAAAATCAAATATCTAGAGGTGCAAACTTGAAGTTCTTATATCCTCAAAAAGGTTTTCAGTGTGAGGAATTTAACCGCTCTCAAAGCTTGATAGATATAGAAGATAATTATGAAATTGTGTGAGGTTACTTTGATGGTGTCAATTAAGGACATCCTCTAATGTGCGGTGTTGATGTTGTTTTATTTAAATCCAAATCCCACTCCTTTCATATTAGATATGCTTCTTGAAGAGGTTCAAATATCAAATTTGAGCCTGTTGTTTTGTGGAATTTGCTTCACACGACTACTCTGCCAGGAATTTCAAAGCTATAGGTTTTTGGAGACTCGAAGATCGTCATTCATTGGTTGAACAACAAGATCACAATCAAGAAAGTCGGACTTTATCATATCATCCAGGAAATTAAACAGATCTTGGGCTCATTCCAATGGTCTAACTTCACTCATTTCTATCGAGAACTCGATCAAAAGGTCAGCGAGCTATCTAAGGAGGCCCTTTCTCTGGATTTAGGAACATTTATGTTAATAGAACTTTTGGATGACCAAGACACATATTATTGGACTTTCCACTACTAATTTTCAGGATATTGCTCTACCGCTTCTCTTCAAATGTTGTCATAAAGGACACTTTTTAATGTATCATATCGTAGCTATGTGTTTGTCTTTTTATAGAAGTTAGTAGATTTGGTTATTTCGTATACATATATAGTATATCTATGTTTTGAATAGTCCACAATAACTGAAACATGTGTATTTTGATATGATTCTCAGAGAGATAATATAGGTTTGTCATAAACAATCCTCGTTAACATACATACATATATATAT
>LPNX010707450.1:275629-442973 GCA_001517045.1 Pseudotsuga menziesii
GACAATATAGTTCTATTTTGATCAATCCTTGGCAACATAAATATGTATATTCTCTTTCGGATGAATATAGGATTTTCTTCTTTTGGAAAAAAGTGATAGAGTTAAAATGGATCACATCATCTTTACACCTAATTATATATGCATTAAGACTTTGCTTAGTTGTAGCATGCACCTCATGATGTAATGAATGAGACCAAATACAAACATTAAGTGATTTTGATGAATTAGATATCGATCAATAAGAACTTTATTATCAAAAGTGTTTTGATTAAAACTAATCTCATAACGTGGTTTGTTCCCTCACAAATTACGAGGAATTTAGCTTAGCGTTGGTAACATGGTAAAAGATTCATGACTCTAATTTTTTTTGTAAGTTGATATTTTAAAGGGTTAGTTACCTTCTAAAATAAAAGAAATTTATAAATGCCCCTCATTGCGAGTGGCTTAATTAATGCTCCTTGAATACTACATGATACTCCACCTCTTAGTATCTTTGGATTAATTGCAATAATTCTAATAAGTTTAAAGAAGTTTCGATACAATTTCATAACTTTTCCCTTCGAAATTTTGATGCATAGTAGTAACCTCACCCGAGAAGTCATTTACTTGAATCCCAATAAGGTTTTCTCTTTAACCTTTTTGGGTGTTAACACTAACTTGGTGTTTTTGGTGTTAAAATGGTGACCACAAAATTAAGGATGGTTCATATGGGGGCTTTAAGGCTTCTAAAATTTGTTGATAAGATTCATTATGCACTGATTAATAACTTGAGGAATATTTACAAAATAAACCTAAAGATGATATTCAAGTGTCAAGTTTTGAGTTGGGGAGATGACATGACAAGGGACACATGAATCTATAATGGATCTTTCTCAAAAAGTACTAATAATCTCTAACAAAAATTCATAACTATGTAGGAAAAACCAAACATTGGTTCCTCTTAATTCTTGTTGCTAAAACCATGAGAAGGACTAGTTCTCAATGTCCACTTTGTGACAACCCAAATTCTTGTAATGGGGAACCCTTGTTTGCCTCCTCATTGTAGAAAGGTCATAGCTATTATCCATAAGATTTCAACAAAGAATATATCAATGCAATGTCAAGCATGTGCCTATGACAATATGGTAGTAGGGGATGGATAGAAATATTATTACCGCAACCTTGTGCGAGTTTCTCTTCCTCTTAGATGTGAGCTAGTGAAGAGAATTGTTGGATTTATCCTTAACCATATAAGTTGGTAAGGGGACCATTTTTTATAGGAAGAAAGGTAACAAGGTACATAGAAATACACAACCAACCATTCCTTAGGATCAATTCCAACTATTTTATATCTAGAAAACCTTAGTGTTGTTGTAAGTTCCTATAAGTACAAATTGAATACGAGGTCAATTTACCTTTGATATCTTTTACTCTCTTATATAAATACAAAGATGGAAACTTTGAGATAATATATGTTGTGATGCCTCATTTAAACACATTTAAGTCCATCTTGATCCAAGTTTTGTTAAGATTTTACTCGAATAATGGAAGAACCAAAACATAAGGATTATTGGGACCCTTAGCTTTAGAATTAAAAGTGCCAAAGTTTAGGAACAAATGTTAAAGCATGAAAGCCAAAATGACAAGTCCAACAAAAAGTGTTAGAGGAGAAAAGAGTAGGATAAAAGAGATAACTAAATTTTGAATGTTTTGGTTGCTTCCTTATATCATTATTTCTATCATGTGTGTATTTGTTGTATGTCATTTTGACATGCTAATATTGGCAAAAGTTTTGAGGTTATGCCTTCTCAGCAATGAGGTTACCTAAAGCATTAATGGTCAATAACGAGCATAAATATTTCCTTATCATTGATTCCAACTCCAATATTCCTATTGTCGTCGGGATTAATCTACAATATGGTGTTACCCAAGATCCTATTCAAGTTTGTGCTGAATGTTTCACACAAGATAATGTATACTTTGTTCACTTGTTCAACTTTATTGTTGAACAATAAAATTTCCCCTTCATGCTAAAAAATATGGGCCCATTTGTTCAACCCATGAAGTATGAAGTATGAATATTTATATAAAAATATGGATGAAGTATGAATATTTATATTACCACCTTATATTACCACCAATGTTTCAACCTATATTTTGACTTGTATATGAAGTATGAATATTTATATAAAAATATGGATGAAATTATTCCATACACTAAATGGTCAAAATGATAAAAAGATTTTGATCTAAACAAGTGAACAAAGTATACCCAACAATAAAGTTGAACAAATGGGCCCATGTTGTAGTTTAATTAAAATAAAGTTGCATAAAGTTGAACAATAAAATTTCCCCTTCATGCTAAAAAATATTAAAAATAAAAAGAATGTTAATCTCCTATCTGGTGTTCCCAAGCATGAAGCATTGAATTCTAAAAATTTGCATATCATTATGAAACATGGCACAAAGTTTGAAAGGGAAAACAACCACGTCACAAAACTTCAAAGTAAAGGAGATAATTATCATAGTCTGCATCAGTAAAGATAATTTTTTAATAATGCTACAAAAATATTTGAAGAATTTGCATATGAAGAAGACACGATGGAGTCTCGAAACAAAACACTGAATGGATTATTGTAGCTTCTTATGAAAGAAGAAGTTGTTGCACAACTAATTGACTTAATGGATATGATAAAAAATAGCCCAACAAACGAAAAAGTTGCTAAAAATATTTGCAACTTAAATAAGAAAGATAAAGTTGATATCGACCATATAGTCGACCTGGAAGTTGAAGGATATTGAATTTCACAAGTCATCCTCATATTTGGTTATGAATTTAACATGATGACAATCTACCTGGGAAAGTTTAGGAAGACCATGACTATCTGAGTCGGGCATTTACCTTAAGTTGGTTGACTAGTGCTTGAGCGAACCCAATGGAGTATGAAAAAATGTGAATACCACAATTATGGGTATTGATACTGTCACGTCCCCTCCCGCCCAGGAGGACGTGACCCAACGACACTACTATCCTTTAATCGGGCAATCTAAGCCCCCATGAACATCACAGCTTAAAAATGCATTGAACGTAAAAACATTTACAGATGACTAAAGCAATCTACAACGGAAGCAGTACACATTCATTCAACATATTCATGTTGTTCGTAACTCATAAAACAAGAAACATTCATCCCATTTAAGAATTCCACATGTTCATGAATAATTTACAAAGCAAATACATTGCAGAGGTTAAATGCACAATAATACTTATCTTAAGAAGAAGCTTCCCCGCAACTAGCTATGTCGCTGCAACGTTCCACCCAACCATAGGCGAGTGTGCTCCTTAATCTCTCAACATCACTGCCACCCCCGAGTTGGGCATGATTTCCACAAGGAACTAGGGGACACAAAATTACTCACAGCAAGGCCAAACACCCACATTCAAGCCACTAATAGATGGATTCTTGGACTTACTCATCCAAGCCCACACCGGGATGCACTACACAACAAATGCAATTTTTGGGTATGGACCCAAAACGAAATTTCCCAACCGCGTGAAGGATGGAACAACATAAAAATGCCCAGTAGAGATCCCAATCGCTGAACATTAACAAAACAACTTCCCAACCATGTGGAAAACATAGGAAACTGCTGCAAACATGAGGGAAAATGCCCAAAGCTCTAGGCCATGCGTGAGGAGACAAAAACGCTCCCAACAAATCCTGAAACCATGAATCTATGCCACGTCTTCACTCAACAACACCAAAAATGGGTTTTCCCAGCTGCAAATACACTCAACAACCCCAAAAAATGACTTCCTAGTTGCAAATACATTTAGCAAGACCCAAAACGAATTTCCAACCATGGGAAAAAATGGAGTAGACTGCAATAACGTGCCTTGAAAAAATGGGGGATGGAGGACTGAGGAATAGAACTCTCACGTGAGGAAAATCAGCTGCATGAGAGTGAGTGAGAAAATGCCTGTGCGTGAGTGCATGATGAAAAATAGATGCTGCATGCACGTGAGGGAAAATGAATGAAATCTTTCCTTTGGGCATGCGTGTGGTCAAAGGCTTACAACCCTACCCAGAAATGACGGGTCCTTCCAAATCTATAGTTGCCCATACCTCCCAATACCCAAGGCAATAACTTCCCCAACCAAATACTTGGAGAATGAAGTGGTTGGTTGAATAAGACAAGAAGGCGGTTGACAGCTTGATGGGTTCTCCTCTTGACACTTGGCTCAAGGTTAAACATCCCCCCCCTCATCCTTAGGAAATCATGCCCCCTATCTCTTTAATGTTGCATTGACATAGCTAGTTGTGAGTATTTTATTAATTTCATATTTACATGTAGAAAATTATATTGTGTCATCATCTAGCACGATAACCATTGGCATCGATTTTAATTGCCGAAATGTAGAACACTAAATCCACGGTGGGGCCTTTTCCTTGAGCTCCACACCATGATTTATTAACACTATTTACATCATTTATAATTTAATGCAATTGAGGTTGAAATCGGGGTATTACAGATACTCAAGTTGACTTTGAAGTCGTTGACTCAAAAGAAGGATCCAAGTCCTTCCTTGCACTAGTCAGTCGACCATGGGGTAGAAAAATGAAAGCTTATATTCACTAGAAAATATATAATAAAATTGAAAGTTGAAGGGAAAAATGTCATTGTACCTATTTATCCATCCCAAGGAAAACCTCAAGTATAAATTGACGACAACGATGCAGACATAAGGCGCCTGTACCAAGTCATGCAAGATAATGAAGACTTAATTGAACCAAACGAATACAGAGATATCCATTTGGGCTCACCTATGTCATTCGAATATAACTTTGACTTGAAACTTTACAACTGGAAAATTGAAAATTATGAAACACATGCAAGAGAATGTTGGACAGTTGAAGTCATTCCCTGATGACTAGTATGAGAATGCTTTGTAATCATAGCAATCCCAAAAATATTTGAGAAGAAAATACGGAAATACCCCTCATTAGTCTCTATGAAAGTTGAGTCAACTAACTTTCCACTTCTCAGATACAAAGAAAGTGAGTCACTATCAAATCATGTCAAGGAATTATTTTAGAATGTTGGAGAAAAAGGACAACTCTAGAGCTTAGTCAAAACCTCTACGAGTCAAGCAAATCAATGGTGGGATACCCATCAATTGTATCTGCAGAATTGGACGACCGCTTCAAATTACTTTTTTGAAAAGTTGGGAGGACAAAAATTAACAACAAAAGCAAAATTTGATAAGTTTGTCCAAGTTCAAGACCCATTCAAGCATGTCAACACATGTGAAAACGAGTGGAAAAGGCTTGGCGACAGAGATGAGCGATCATGGCTTCATATGGTCCCCAACTTTTTGGATGGCTTGCCCAATAAATGGTACAAAATTAAAGAATCTAGGGGAGAAACATTTAACTGGAAATCCCTCAAAGAAAAATTTATTAAGGATTTTTCATTATCTCCTGTAGAAGAATGTCTTAAGTAAATAGTCCAAGAAATTCACCAGTTTATCAAACCAACCAGACGACCAATCAATGCAACCGAAAATATTGACTGACCGAGCTTCGACTGTAACATCATCAAGACTGCCAAGAAGTAACAAATTCATCTCCCAACTTGGCTAGACTTGGACAATGATAAAGCTCTAGGAAGCTTTAAGTGGAAGAAAGATCACCCCCAGATAGCCCATCCACTAAAACCAGTTATGAAAATTTATACTAAAGAAAAAGAGGATGACCATGAACTTAGAGATTCCCCCTAGCTTTTATTGAATTCAAGGAAGGATACCAACTGATTGATGAATCAAAAGCACCATAATGGATGGATGTAGGAAAACAAAGTTGATGTCTCTATTGACGAAAAGTAAAAAATGGTGAAAATTGGAGACTATTGGTCATAACAACAAACGACAAAAATAACACACCTTCTCAAAGAATAGTAAGATGTATTTGTCAAAGACTACAAAATTTGAAAATGTTTGGTACAAGAAATGGGTAAGATGAAAATTGAAATCATGCCAAATGTAAATCTTGTTAAGAAAGGACCGCATAACTAGCCCGTAAATACAATACATTGTAAAGAAGGAAATTAAGATCATTTTATCCATTGGAATTATATATCTTGTAGATTAGTTGGAGTGGACCAGTCCTATGCTTGTAAAAACAAAGAGACATGACCCTAAGTGACTTTAGATTTGTGCCAACTTTGAAGGGCTCAATAAAGTAATAATCATAGACCCCTTTCCGACACCTTTCGTCGACGAAATTATTAATAAAGTTGATGGTCATTAATGTTATTCCTCCCCAAACGGTTTCTTTGGTTATAACCAAGTACTTGTAGAAAAGGAAGATCAACACAAGACAACATTTGTATGCAAATTTGAGTCATTTTCATATAAAGTTATGCCATTTGGACTAAAAAATCCACCAACAGTCTTTTCAAGAATCATTATAAAATCCTTTCAGGAATTTCCATACAAGACCATGGTTTTCTACTTTGATGATTGGATTATCTATACTATGCTCAAATACCACATCTAGTGTCTCTAACTATTGCTAGAGACGTGTCAACAAATCCAAATCTCATTAAATATAAAGAAATGTATTTTTGTTACACCCATTGGGGTACTTCTAGGTCACGCATTTTGTAAAGAAGGCATTAAAGTTGATTTGGAAATTTTTTATTATCCTTGACATGAAACCACCAATAAATCCTAAGCAAGTTCAAATAATGTTGGGACATACATGATATTATGGAAAATTCACAAGGCATTACTTCAACATGACCCTTCCCTTAGAAATATTGCTCATACTAAAAGTGGAATTCACCTGAACACCAGAATGTTCATAATCATTCGAGCTGCTTGAAAGAAAAATGGTTGAAGCACCAATCCTTAGATTCCCGAATTGGTCCAAGAAGTTTCATGCTCATATGGATGCATCGGGTATTGTAGTTGGCATAATACTCACCCAACCTGAAGACAACATAATCGACTACCCTAACTCATAAGCTAGTCAGAAACTAAAAAAAGTAGAACAAAACTATTCAACCACTAAATGAGAAGCATTAGCATGATATTTGCACTACAAAAATATTGGAGCTATCTATTCGCTAATTTGTTCGTCTTTTTCACCAATCATAAGGCTCTCAAATACTTGGTAAACAAGCCACTGCATCATGGTCGAATATGCGGTTGGCTTTTTTTGTTCCAGGAATTAGAGTTTGAAATACTAATCCGATCCAGGAAATCAAATGTGTGACCCAACCATATGTCACATATAAAAATTGGTGAAGACTCAGTTGACATAGATGACAAATTGCTTGATACACGTATCTTTTGAGTTGAGGTTGTTTCGAATGAGCTCATCAACATTTCCCAATTCTTACAATAGGGACAAGATACTAAAGGAATGTCTGAATAAATATGACCATAGCATCGTACACCTTGATTAATGGATAAATTTATAAATAGGACCATATGACATACTCTGTCGACATGTGCTCAACCATGAGAGGGAATACATTATTGAAGAAACACACTTGGGTCCGATAGGAGGACATTTCCATGCTGGCACAACTGCTAGAAAAATATTACAATCCAGAGATTGGTGGTTAACACTAAATAAATATTGCAAAGCATATATTAAAAAAATGTGATAAGTGCTAAAGAATGGGTCAACCACTGCAACAAAACGAAATGCCACTTTTATTAGTAAACGCTATCCTAACATTTGAAATTCTGGCCATCGACTTTGTTGTGGCATTACCAATACATGGTCGATGGACAGGTTCCAAATATATAATTACCATAGTCAAGTATGTTACTAAGTGGGCTAAAGCAAAACCGATTAATGCTTGTCAAACTGAATTTGCAGCAAAGTTCATCTATGAAAACATCATTACAAGATTTGGATGTCCTTTTACTTTAATAAGTGATCGAGGGACACATTTCATAAACAAATCTATTTATGTTTTACTAAACGAATTCATGATTGACCTTCATAAGATTTTATTGTACCACCCTCAGTCGAATGGTGTTGTTGAGTCGTTTGATAAAACATTAACAAAGGGTCGTACACAAATCTGCAACATCAACAAAGACAATTGGCATGATAAGATCCTTGTGATATCATGGGCATGTTGCACAACTTATAAAAGATCGACTAGAAAAACACCTTTTAAGTTAGTATATAGACAAGAAGTAGTTGCCCTGCTACATTTTAAACAACAAGTCCCTATTACTGTAGAAGTGCTTCATATAGATGCTATACAAGCCACACAAAACAGAGTATTTGAACTCCAAAAGTTTGAAGAGCAGAAAATGACTCCTATATATCATTGATAACTACATAAACAACAACGTAAGATTTCCATGATAGGAATGTCAGGAAAAATGATATATCAATCGGTGACCTTTTACTTCCATATGACAACAAAATAAAAGGGCAATTGAAAAAGCTCGAAACTGCATGGCTAGGATCATCTATAGTGGAAGAACTAAACTATAATGGAACTATACGACTCAAAACACTCTAGGTTTGAGTCTTCACCAAGCTTGTCAATGGAGCTCAACTTAAATGATGCTAACTATAAAAGGAAATTCGTCGACTAGTGGTTGTATCACCACTAGTCGACCATTGTGCCCCAGGTTTGCGTATAATTATGAAAAATTAGTTATTTGTTAAAAAACAATTATTTAACTCCTAACATCAATTGCTTATAAAAAGAGTACCCAGACTTGGATTTTGGGACAGAGGACATGATTCAACACACATAGGGGTTGACTATGCATAAGAGGTAAAGTGAGAAAGTGGAAACATGCAACAGTCTTGGAGTAGCAAACTCTCACCAAAATCTGTATGGAAGAACAAACAAGTGGAAAATAAAACGATAGATTCATTCGATAAGAGGCTGACCAAGATGATTCCCTGACGACCAATGAAAGATGAAATAAGGCGAGGACCAAGAGACTGATGAGACCACTGACAGGAGCATCGACCATCAAGCAAACAAACCGGTGCATGAAAAAAATTTCCTTCACAAGTTACACCAAGTGTGCAAACAAGCTATCCCCCATAAACATTGCGTTTAATGTTGTCACCTACTCACATTAATCACTCGCCGAAGACCGTGACTATAAAAACGCCAAAGCTTGAAGATTCATGGATTAAATTTTGCACTGAACTTGAGCAAGTGCACTTCGTTCCTAAAATCACAGAGTTTCTCTCATAGATATTAAATGTAGACTATCAAGAACTAGTCATGGCATCGAAGAAGACCAAAACAATAGCAAAGAACAAAGCAACCTAAGAGAAATATAGAGTGCAGTAAGAAGAAGCTACCATGATCCCCTTACAAGCTATATTGTACAAGATCAAGAAATAATAATAATAAGAACAAAATTGGGGTAAACAATATGCAAAAATGAAGGCATGGGGAATTAGGGATAACCAATAGACAAAATACGCCAAGAAGATCGCCGTTGCAAATATTTGAGGGTATACAAATGCACCTTTGATACCCCCCCTTGGAAACCTGAAAGACATCATCGCAAATTTATCATCAACCGATACCATGATGGAAAAATCTAGATCAATGATCCCATCTCGACCATAGATTCCGTAATTGTTCATATTACTAATTTGTCAAGTAAAGGACCGCAGGTACCAATCATGACCAAGCTAATGCCTCTAGTGGAAGAATTGACAATGTCCTTAGTAGGTAAAAACCCAAAAGGACTCATTATCAACAAAATAATCTATGAGACAGTCAAATGGATCACAATTATAGTATCATTATGTCTAACAAGCTCAGGTCGACCATTCAAATTAAGAATCAACATGTTAGAGATGGTCAAACAGGTTGCATATGAGGCAAAAATATTCAACTGGGTCGATCATTTGGCATAACTTGTTAAGACTAACTACAAGAAAAACAATAATCTGCACAAGCAATTAGGTTCCCATCATTGATTATCTAGAATGTCATGGAAAGGATCACTCCAGTCAATTAAATAAAGTTCACCAACACACATCTTCTGCTGATGAAAAATTTCCAACTCTTTGCAACAAAGGGACTATATTACAACAAGGAGAAAGTAAAGGCCTACTTGTAAAATTGGTTTCAAGTCGTAAAAACTAAGTGTGAATGTTGGAGAGTGCCCCAACACATCCGTCACAGTCTACCCTGGTCGGTGTGTTTTGCGATTGGCCTTGACCATACCAAGGTAAAGTACATGTAGGGCGCAGAAGGAACTACACATGAACTCGATTATTAACCTAATGTCTATGAATTACTTACTGATTTGTCCAGATAATCAAATACTAAGATCCCTATACTAGATATAGATACGGTTTAAGATTATCCTCTCATTGAGACGCTATTGGATGGGGAGCTATAAAATAAAAAGGAAAACAACATTGTACATCACCACATTTGACCTAAATGATGAACCATAAAATACATTGGTAATTGTACTCTCCGCTAATTAAATCAAAGCACCAGTCATTGAACCTTCAGGAGATATGATCAAGGATGATGATGAAGAACTGCTCATCAAGGAAGGAGCCGTGCTTGACTTCAATGAGTCTCGAGTCAAGGAAAAAGTTGATCAATTCGCTGACCAAATACTCATCTTTCAACATAATCTCAAAGGAAAATCTACCAGGAAACTTTCAAAGAAAAGAAAACAATTGAAATTAGAAACAACATAACATGATCTCGAGTAGTTAGGGGAGCAATCCAAGTAGGTTTTAATAGAGGTCGCAAAGAATAAAGTTACCATAGAGCTCCAAATTAAAAAAAAAACTATGACCATAAAAGACCAGTACATTTGATTGTTCCAAAGACTTCCACTGGGTTGTCAGCACTGTCGCATAAGAAACTCAAGATAACTCAGACTATGCATGTAGAGGATCCAATCAATATGTCAGATGACTTTGCACCACCTTCCCTGTCCTGACTTGAACAAGAATAATCACAGGTATCAGTACTAGATCTTGATCTCATAACCATGATAATTGAATTTAACCATTTCCTTGCTACTTTTTTTACATTTTTTACCTCATTTAACTAAACTATTTACAACACCATTCAACTAGTTATCTAGTTTGTTGATGTCTACACCCCCTATTTCAAACTCATCAAAGAAACCATTACTTACTTCCCCTATTCCCTTTATCAAACCCTCTATTTTTCCTATGACCATCCTTGACCTCCCTTTGCAAATCCAAGGGAAAACAACTCTAACATTAACACATACTACAAGTAAAACACCCCCTTTCGACCTAATTCTGTCATTGATGATTGCCAAAATTATTTAGTTTGAAGCTACCATTTTTCCATCGAAATTGTTGAATACTTAACCATGTCCTTATGTTTTCCTTCTCCTAATACAAGTTCCATTACTTCGTCAATACCCCTCTCAACCGCTATGGATTTGACCGTTCTCACAACTTTGCCTTCAAACTCGTCGGCAGTGACCTTACCAGTTTTGACTACGTCTACCTCGACCTTGTTGAGTATATGTTATATTCTTTGCATGTGTGTGTCTAGGGGGGGAGGTGCGCCTATCAACGACATGCTTGATGATCCCTATCAGAACCTTCATGGAAATGGCCGGTAGGTCATTTTCGATGCGAGCGCAACGAGCACCAAATTTTTTGGGGTTGTTTTCGGTTGTTTTGGGGAATCTTCTAAAATTATATAATTTAATCTCGGTGAAGGGATTGTAATCTATTTTCTAATCCAATTTAACGGATTAGGATATTGGATGTTGTTGAATACCTATATTTTGTATTGTGAGGGATTCATAATGATAATGAGAAAATAGAAGGTGTGGCTCTAAGGTTTGCAGGTTTTCTTGGTTAAGGGTTTCTAGGGTAAATATATGTGTTTTAGGTGTGAATGTTGTGGTGTAATCTCTGTTTTGCTTAAAAGAATCTATATGCTTTGCTTCTCTACATAGGTTTAAAACTTACATGTGGTCTTAGAGCTCGATTATTGGTATCAGGGGGTTGCCTTCGTTGTCGAGGGTTCGACGTGGTTGATAGATCTTGGGTATGTGATAAACCTGGGTTCAATGGGAGATTTGTAGTATTGAATTGTGCATTGAAAGAGAATGGTGTGCATTTTGAGAATTGAGATTGATAAATTTAACAACCACAACTTTGAGCTATGGAAGCTCAAAATGGAGGATCTTCTTGTAGACCGGGAATAGTAGATTGTTGTGGATCCATGTATAGAACTAACCGAAATGCCACAAGAAGATTGGGAAAAATTAGAAAGAAAGGCAAGGAGTACAATTAGAATATTCCTATCGAACTCTGTTTTGTTGAACGTATCTAGTGAAGATAGTGTAGTAAAGCTTTGGGGGAAACTAGGGAGTTTGTATCAATCAAAATCCGTTGTGAAGAAGTTGTTTCTACAAAATAAACTGTTTCATCTCAGAGTGGATGAAAATGACAAATCGACAGAGCATTTGAATGTCTACAACAATCTGGTAAGTCAGATAATCTCTGTTGGAATTAAAATGGCTGAAGAAGATAAATGTATTACATTATTGTGTTCTTTTCCAGATTCTCAGGACAACTTGATTGTTGCAATAGGTGGTGCTAGTCAAGTGAACTTAAAATTTGATGAAATAGTATCATCCCTACTATTAGAAGAGATGAGGTGGAAATCCAGAGATAATCATAACATGGATGCCTTATCTGTGAGAGGTTTCCCCCAGGAGAGACACAAAAATAAAAGGATTTGAAGGAATATCTAAATCTAAGGGTAGATCTAAATCCCTAGGAAAAGGAAAAAATAAGAATTTGGAAATGCAATACAACTGGGCACTATAAAAAGGATTACAGATCTAAGAATGTTGAGAAAGCAAAAATATACGAGGATACCCCTTGCATAGAGGCGAAGACCTCATCAGAAGGAGGGGATGCGTACATAAATTCCATAGGTAATCATTCAGAACATGATATATGGTTAATTGACTCAGGTGCGCGATGTCATATGACCCCTTATAGGGAGTGATTATATGAATATCAAAAGTATAATGGAGGAGATGTGTACCTGGGAGATGATTCACCAGCCAGTATCATTGGATGTGGTAGAGTCAAGATGAAACTCAAGGATGGAAGGATTAGAACTTTTTATGGAGTGCTACACATTCCAAATCTAGCAATAAACTTGATATCTATCAGAAATATGGATGTTGCAAGTGTAACGACAGTGTGTGGAGACGGTGGTTGCAAAATGGTTCGAGGATCAATGGTATTGATGAGGGGAGTTCGATATGGAACTATGTACAAATTACTGGGAAGCATCATCATCAATTAATCCAACAATTCTGTTGTTCTTGAGGAAGGAGGTAAAGATCACAGAACCCTGACTGCATCAAGAGGAAATACCATGTTATGGCATCAAAGATTGGGGCATATTGGAGAAAAGGGCCTTCGAGCATTAAAAGGTAAAGGTATGAATGATTGCACTCTATATTTTGATTTATGTGAACATTGCATATATGGAAACCATAATGGAGTAAGATTTGCATCTGGTTCTACAAGAGCAAAGGAAATTTTAGAGTTAATACACAATGATGCGTTTGGACTTGTGTCTGATCCATCATTAAGCAGATTTATGTATTAAGTTTCATTTATAGATGATTTCTAAAGGAACACATGGATTTATTTCCTTCGAAAGAAATATAAAGTATTTGCTAAGTTTGAAGAATTTAAGGCTCTTGTAGAGAATCAATCATAAAAGAAAATAAAGGTGTTGAGGAAAATAATGGTGAAGAGTTATGCGGAAATGAATTCAAGGAATTTTGTAAGAAGTGTGGTATATTAAGGCATAAGACTACTCCATAAACACCTCGACATAATGGAGTTGTCGAAAGGATGAATAGGACGTTGATGGAAAAAGGCAAGAAGCATGCTAAGTAGTGCTGGGTTAAAACAACAATTCTAGGTAGAGGCAGTGGAGATACCATGTTACCTTGTAAATCGATCACCCACATCAACATTGGTTGAAAAAACTCCACAATAGGTATGGAATGGTAAGAAACCCTCTATTAATATTTGGAATTTTTTGGCTGTGATGCTTATGTACATGTTCCAAAGGAAAAAAGGAGAAAGTTGGATAACAAAGATGAAAAATGTATCTTTATTGGCTATAAAGATGGTATGGAAGGTTATAAGCTTTGGAATCCTGTAATTAAGAATATTGTTTATTGTCGAGATGTTGTGTTTAGAGAGGTCAAAGAAGTCCCCATACAGGAAGTGACTCCAATGGAAAAGGAACCAAAAAAATAGAGTTTGAGTTAGAAGGTGAAGAATATGACTCAACGGAAGTAGTTGAATCAGAGGAAGAAGAATCTCATACCCCAGTTTACAGGAGATTGTCTTGAGAAAGAAGGGAACCAGAAAGGTATTCCCCTCATATTTTTCGCTCTCATTTTGCTTTGTCTATTACTGATGATGATCCTAGAAGTGTGAAGGAAGTTGTTGATTCATAGGATAGTGGTCTCTAAAAGAAGGTCATGATTGAAGAAATGGATTCCTTGGACCAAAATGAAGCTTATGATCTAGTCTAGTTACCAAACTGGAAGAAAATTCATTGGCAACAAATGGCTGATTAAAAAGAAGTTGAATGCAGAAGATAAAGTGGAAAAGTGCAAATCCCACTTGGTAGCAAAGGGATATTCTCAGGTAGAAGGAATTGATTTTGGTGAAATATTTTCTCGAGTTGCAAAATTAACTTCTATTATATTTCTTCTTTCTATTACTGCTGCTTTTGATCTTGAAGTAGAGAATATGGATGTGAAGACAACGTTCTTACATGGGGATCTAGAAGAAGAAAACTACATGAAACAACTAGAAGGGTTAACAATAAAGGGAAAGAAAGAGCTGATATGTAAACTAAAGAAGTCCCTTTATGGTCTAAAGAAATCTCAAAGGATGTGGTACCAAAAGTTTGACACATACGTACTTGGATTGGGGTTTGTGAGAAGCAAGGTTGATCATTGTGCATACTCCAAATAGATTGGTGATGACTTCTTTAACATAGTACTGAATGTTGATGACATGTTTTTGATTGGAAACAACAAAGATGTTATAAAGGAGGTGAAGTCTCAATTGTCCTCCAAATTTGACATGAAGGATCTTGGTGCTGCAAACATCATTATAGGAATGGAGATAAGAAGGGATCATGTAAACAAGAATATTTAGTTAAATCAAAGAAAATATGTTGATACGGTACTACAAATATTTAACATGCAGGAAATTAAGTCGATCAAGAACCCTATTCTTGTAGGTGTAAAGTTATTTGTAGATCGATGCCTCAAAACACATGAAGAAGAAGAAGATATGTCACGAGCTCCATATGCCAGTGTGGTTGGTAGTTTGATTTATGCAATGGTCTATACTAGACCAAACATGGCTCATGCAGTGGGATTTTTTAGTAGATATATGTCAAGTCGAGGGAAAGAGCATTAGACAACTGTAAAGAGGGTCTTCAGATACTTGCATTGCACCACAAATTATGCAATCTGATACCAAGGAAGACCTGGACCAGACAGAGTAATATATGTACATGGATGTCACGTCCCCATCCCTCAACCGGCGAAGAGGATACGATGAACACATCGACACAACCGGGCAAACAACCCATGAACATAATCAAATGAAATCAATGCTGGAATTAAGCATACACAGATGCATTATTCTACAATCATACAGCGGAAGCACACATACTCATAAACCAGCATTTAACATCATTATAAATTGCAGAGATGAAGTATAGACAACAGACTTATCTTTTAATGAAGAATTCACTCGCAACCAGCTACGTCGCTGCAACGTTCCACCCAACCATAGGCCAGCTTGCTCATCAATCTCTTAGCAACGCTGCCACCCCCGAGCTGGGCATGATTCCTTCAGGATAAGGGTCAATTGCAGGCTTACATATAGCCAAGGGACACATTCAACCAAACCAAACACTGCTAGGTTTAACAGGCCTTCAACAGCAGCCAAGCCAGCACATCCCAAGGGGACAACCACTGCATACCAGCAGCAAAATAAACCCTTCACAGCCCTATGAAGAAGCCAACAACCGGGAATGATCCCCAAACCAAAGGTGAGACACAGCTCCAGCCTACAAGGCAACTCAGAGTTGGTTTTGGCCCTAACGTGGCCAAAACAACTCAGCTGCAACTCAAAATGGGGTACCTCAGCAGCCACAACACACAATGAGATGATAACGGCATTCCACGATTCCAAACAAGGAAATTCAGCCAACAACACTCACAATTCCTCAATGGAACGGCTGGGCAACATCACACAGTCCACAACGGAGGAGAGGCAAGCTCTCAGCGTGGACAGAGGGAAAATTCAACCAACTGGTTGGAAATCCACAGTGGCCCAAAACGAATTTGAGCACCACCGCCAACAAAACGTAAGGAAGACCACAGTCTTAAAACGAAATCAGTGAGCATGGCTCACAACATGAAAACGACTCTGGCAGCATCCAACAGTCATGAAAGAAATGACGGTAGCCCAAATCGTGGGTGAAAAATCAATAGCAAGCAGAAATCGTGGATTAAAAACCACGGTCTGGACACATACCAGGAGAATTCAGGCCCTTGAGGCCGTTCTACCTTCTTGCTACGTGCGCAAACCAGAGAAGAGCCGCGACTAGTGTGTGAGGAGGAACCAACATACTAATCCCAGCCTGCGCGTGAGGAAGAACTGACCAAGCGTGAGAGAAATGAAGGTTCTCCACTAAGCATGAGTACTGTCCCAAACTGACAGCAGCCTGCCAAACCCACGTTTTTCCATGCCCACGTTTCCTCATGCAATAACTGCCCCCAACTACCAGAGTCAAGAAATTGAAGAGGTTGGAGAGGTTGGGTAAGACAAGAAAGGTGGCAAACAAAACAAAGGTGGTGAAACATGGGTTTTTCCCCCATAGACTAAGGTTTGACATCCCCCACCCCTTATCCTTTGGAACCATGCCCTTTTCATTCAACGTTGCACTGCCGTAGCTGGTTGTGGGTTTATTTTATTTGATGTGCGTATTTACATGATGTCGAATTATAATGTGCCGAATAGCACGAGATACCACCGGCAACTATTCCCATTGCCGGAACATACACAACCAAATCGATGGTGGGGCTTTTGCCTTGAGCTCCTCACCACGATTAATTACAATATATACATCATGCAAACGGGGTCGAAACCGGGGACATTACAATGGATTTGTTGATGCATATTGGGTTGGATATCTTGATCGCAGAAGATCTACAAGTGAGTATGTATTTAACCTATTTGGAGGAGCTATTAGTTGGATGAGCAAGAGATAGGATGTAGTTGCAGTCTCAACTACATAAGCTGAATACATGGTAGCCACACATACCAACAAAGAAACAATATGGTTGAAGAGATTGTGTTTAAGTGTTGGGTTTGTACACAAAGTTGTAAGGTTATATTGTGATAGCCAAAGTGCAATATTATTGGCAAAGAACTGTACTTATCATGCCGAAACAAAGCATTTTGATGTGCAATATCACTTTGTGAGAGATATGGTTGAAGACAAGCAGGTGTTGCTAGAAAAGGTTGACACCTTGAAGAATGTTTCCGACTCATTAAAAAAGTATGTTGGTATAGAGAATTTATGGGAATTGATGCCCTGAACCTATGACTTTATGAGTACAAGAATCATTATATGCAAAGAAAACAACAAGTGGGAGAATTTTGGGTATATGTTATATTCTTTGCATGTGTGGGGGGGGGGGGGGGGGGGGGGGGGGAGCCGCATCGATAGGCCATTTCCGACGTGACCCCAGCTATCGCCAAATTATTTTGGGTTGTTTTGTGGAATATTCTAAAAATATGTAATTTAATCTCGCTCAAGGGATTGGAGTCTATTTTATAATTCGGGTTAACGAATTAGGTTATTGGACACTGTTGAATACCTATATTTTGTATGTGAGGGATTCATAATGATAATGAGAAAATAGGAGGTGTGGCTCCAAGGTTTATGAGTTTTCCTGGTTAGTGGTTTCCAAGGTAAATATTTGTGTTTTATGTGTGAATGTTGTGGTGTAGTATTTGTTTTGATTAAAATAATATGTATGCTTTGCTTCTCTACATAGGTTTAAAACTTACATACCTTACATTTGTCGACCTTGCCTCCATTAACCTTGTATCCATTTACTTTTCCTCCATCGACCTTGCCTCTGTCGACCTTACCTCCATCTACCTTACCATCATCGACGAAGCCTACAATGATGATTGTTGGATCAAACGCATCCTCATTGGCGGGGGGGGGGGGGGGGGGGGGGGGGGGGGGGGGGGTGCATCGGTAGGCCATTTCCAACGTGACCCTAGCTAGCGCTAAATTTTTTTGGGTTGTTTTGGGCTATTTTGTGGAATATTCTAAAAATATGTAATTTAATCTCGGTCAAGGTATTGGAGTCTATTTTATAATCTGGGTTAACGAATTAGGGTATTGGACACTGTTGAATACCAATATTTTGTATGTGAGGGATTCATAATGATAATGAGAAAATAGGAGGTGTGGATCCAAGGTTTATGAGTTTTCCTGGTTAGTGGTTTCCAAGGTAAATCCTTGTGTTTTATGTGTGACTGTTGTGGTGTAGTATCTGTTTTGCTTAAAATAATAGTATGCTTTGCTTCTCTACACAGGTTTAAAACTTACATACCTTACCTTTGTCGACCTTGCCTCCATTAACCTTGTCTCCATTTACTTTTCCTCCATCGACCTTGCCTCTGTCGACCTTACCATCATCGACCAAGCCTACAATGATCATTGTTGGATCAACCCCATCCTCATTGAATTCACTTGCATCAACTACAAAAAAAACGACTCATACTCTCATACTCCTTACACAAATAAAAAGAAAAGTTCAAATTATAGAAACAAAATCCAAAAGTCTAGAAGGGATCCTCATCTTACTTACATAGTGCAATAGGTAGCAGGCTCGTCATCAAAAAAAGTAATTTGTGTGCCTTCATAAGCATTAGATCAAGAGTTTGATGACTTTATAGAAATTGATACCAAAGAACACAATAAAATATTGTTGAAGCATAGTAAAAATCTTTAAGCATTAAAGAATGATCAAGATAAATCCTAGGAAGTATGTTCATCAAAGGTGGAGCAAATTATTGGTCCCTTACTGGAACGTAAGCTAGATTAAACAATTGAAAAATTTCAACATCTAGTTGATTTTGTACTACAAATCTACGAAGAAGTCCAAAATCAGTTGGTGTAGAAGCATCAAGATGAAACATGCCTACTTATGGACGACCAATTTAAAACAATTTAAGAATATGACAAAAAGTTGAAAGAACATGAATTTGAAGCAACTATAGCAACTATTGTACTCAACTGATGGTACTCTTACTATGGCAAGAATTGTGTTGAGCTTCAGAATATGTAAAGTACCTTATTAGAGTTTTATTTTAGGAAGAAATTAGTCGAGTCAGTAACGTCATAGACTTTAGAAGAGAAGCTTGCCATGGAACATCATCGACAAGATGAACTACAGTACCAGTGGCTACACGAGGCCAAGAGAGCGCAAGGAGAATCCACTAAGCTCACTAAACGTATCTACAAATTAATGAGAGATGCACAAATTTAACATCAACATTTCAGTAGAGATATGCAAACCATGTTGAATGAGCCTATACAAATAAAACTGCTCCAACTGCCCAAAATCACTAGTGTCAGTGCAAACATCTGTATTATATTAATTGACTAAAAATAATTTCGAGACCACCTATCTCTTTCTACCCCAACAATTGTCGAAGCATGCATTGACTTCACTTCGCTTGGTGAACCATCCAACTCTCAACATTCTTGAGTACGTATCTGATTTTCTATTTTGTTTTTGTAAGATTTTACATCTCCTTGTTCACTATGGGAGGAAGAAATTTTTTGGGGTGGGGGAGACGTTGGACGATCCTAGTTGAGTGCATCAACTAGGTCCTTCTGACTGACCACCGACTAGTCAGCTTGATATAGTCGAGTCGGTTAGGTCTTCCATACAATTATGTAGTTACAAGTGTATAACTACTTGTATAACACATATAAATAGGCTAGTGAGCTGGATGCAAAAGAGATGAATAATCCCCTATTTTTGTACATTATGTTCTAATGTTACAACAAAGATACTTGTAGGTGCTGCCTCCATTACTTTCTCACTTTCTTTCTCTCTTTATGCATGTATGATCTCGTACTTGTTATATTTATATGTATGTTGTGCTACTGGTAACCTCATGTAATCCCTTAGATTACAACAATCTCTGATAATATCTTTGTGAATAATAGTTTTTTGATGCCCTATTCCATGAATATTGTCAAGTATTCCATCTTCTCCCTTTATAGTGTCATTGTAGATCTTCTTATCTTTCTTGGAAGCTTTCTTAGTAATGAGGATGTCAATATGATTTCACATCGGATGGTTTGTTTTCTTTCTACCCAACCATATCATCAATCTTTGTTTTAGAGGTAATGGCATCCTCTATCCTTTGTGCTTGGTCTTTGATTACTTTTGCCTTTGAGATAATACCCTCATATTTGGAATGCACATCTTCAAGCTAGAGCTCAACTTCTTCAAGTATTTGCTAGTATACTTTTAGAATCTTGTTGTCCTTCTCCTTTTGAAGCTATAATGCGATGCCATTCACCAATTTATGACGTCCCTCTTCAATTTTGGATTGAATTTCTTCTTTTACCTCATATATATTTAGAGCTTCTTCAACCTTCTTGCAAATTTCCTCTTCAAGTCTTTTGGAAGTCTTTTCATCCAAGATCCTTTCTTTTTCTTGGTTTTGACTATGCTTCTTTCTTCAAGTTCAATTTATTGACCTCAGCCAATAGCTTTTGAATGTGATTTCTCAATTTGCATATTTCTTCATCCTTCTTTTTCAATCCTTTCGTTGACTCATCATTTTTCTAGTTATCTTTGCTATAATTTTCATGCTTTAATTTATGAACCTCCTCGGCGAGTGCTTCATCAAGGGCTTGTTTCTTCGATAACTCCTCACCTTTATTCTTGAGTTCATCTTTTAGTTCATCTTTTAATTCATCTTGAATTGTAATAATCTCTTCCATATTTGAGTCATTGATCCATCTTTTCAAAGAACATTTCTTCAAATACTTACCATGTGGTATTTCATCTAGTATTTATATCAATTTAATTCCACCAACTATAAACTTAACCCATAATGAAAAAAATATACTTTAGAAGGAATCAAATAATTTTTCTTTATTATCCTCAAGCATTCCACAAGATTATTTTCATCCTTATTTTAATATCCACTAAAAACCGGTATTGTAATTTTTATTAGCTATGGTAAAAAAAAACATTCAACTTCTAACCTCAATATAATGAAAATAGTATAAAAAATTAATAATATGATTTTTCCAACATATTATCATATGTTTCCTCTTTCCAACAATTTTTGAATCACCTAAAACAAACCTTTCAGTCAAAGGTTATGCAAATTTCAAAATAACATACCTTTTAAAACGCTAATTTGGAGACTGTTTTTCTGGATGATCTTTCGACTGAGGTAACTCTTTAATTTTGGCTCCTTTGAGTCTAAAAATTCATCCTGTAGTATCCTTATATGTATTATATGCAATCCCACATGTTTGACATAATTCTTTTGTTCCAAAAAATTTATGGTAACTTTCCCAAAATTTGTTATTTTTGTCCCTTTCGGGAGAGTGAAAGTGTACGGCTTGCCATGTGTCCAATTTTCCGGAGCTGATTATGAAATTAGTACCACCAACACTATGGTTTGTTTCCTTTCTGATTCAACAATTCTCACTTAGTTTTGGATCTCTCAAGCTTTAGATATAACATTTTTACCTAGACCGCTTGTTTAAGACTAACTTTTGGACTAGTTAAAACCCCTAACTTCCAAGACCCTAGAACTTTTAACTTGTGATGAGTCAAGACTTGAAATTTGTATCGCGTATAATTTTATATGTCCTTTGATGCCTCTCCACATTTCATTGTCTGAAATGTCCCCAAAAAATGGTTATAACAAAATTTCCAAGACGACTCATTTTGGAAGCGTCCAAGCTCTGATACCAAATGTCTTATACATTTAACCCCATATATGCCCCTCTTTGGGTCATATCAAAATAGATGTTGGGTAAATATAAATTCAATCCTAAACATCTCATACCATTGCATTGCCCCCCTAGGGTCATATCAAAATAGATGTTGGGTGAATATAAAGTCAATCCTAAACACCTTATACCATTGCATTTAGTGGCAAGAGATATTGCCAAGCACTTATCTATTTTTCATATACCTCATAATAGTAGAGAATGATATCATGTCGAGGGCAAACATATGTGCTCTTCTCTAGTTTTTTATTTGTCATTGCAAACATTAGTTATTTAATATTATGACTAAGCTTAGCTCCAACAACTTCCTGGTCTCACTAGTTGGGCTATTTTAGTTGTGTTTATTTCTTTTTGTCTCATTCACTTTGCCAATTCACGACTCTATATTTTTGGATGCCTTATGGGGTAAGTTTCATAAGTTGGGTGCTTTTTCTCCTTGTGGATTTAGATTGTTTTGGTCATCTTTATAGCCTTTTTTTTTTACAAATAGAATCCGCATAATTGTTTTGGAATATAATTATGAATCTTTTTGTCATTTAAAAAAAAAATGTACTTTCTCCCCTTAGAATGTATAATCTTAGTAAAATCTCGGGCACTTCTACTCATTATGAGGATGGTATCCATTGTAAAGTGAGTAGTGTAGACTTAGTGTGCCTGACCTTGACGTAAGATCATTGAGTGGGGTCCATAGCACCGAATACATAAGAACATAAACTATCACGGAGACTTGATCCTCACCACCTGCATGTATTTCACCACTCACTTATGAAGCTAGCCCACTAAGCTAAAAAAATGTACTTATATAATCACCAAATATGTTTTCTTTCATGTACAATAACCCACTACATTGTAGAAAAACTTACACTTACATAAGGTTTATATAAGTCACAAGTGTTAGTTCAAATGCAAATCCAAAAGTTACATCCTTAACTCATATCATTATTCATGATATTCATCATCCATGTCATTAGTGCCATGATTTGTGGGAATGTTAATGCTCATGAACAATTGTTTGCCTTTGGGTTTGTATGGAATAAAAAACCATCTTTTCTCCTCTAAAACACCTAGGTGAAAGAACACTTGACTACATTGACTTGCCCACACATATGGATCATTTTTACTCGTTAAAAAAAGTGTAAAAAAAAATTCAAGTGAACTGAAAGGAGGTGTGTATCATCATCCATCCTATTTCACGAGGTCAATTTAAAGTTTCAAACCACTCATATTTGAATGGTATTAGTTGAAATAATTCACTATATTCTATATGTGAAAGTTTGAGCAAAATTGGGGCTGCATGAACTTTGAAACTTTTATGAGACAATTTCAGCATTTTATGAAACTTTAAATTAGCCACATACGAAACTTTATATTGGCCACATAATCAACTTATATCAGCCATCTATGAATCTTTAAGTCAGCCACATATCTTTCTTTATATCAGCAACTTAGGCTTAACTAAGGCCTTCATAATTTGAGTTCACTTGAGGCATACATAGGCAATTCAAATTCTCTCTCTTTCTCTATGTTTTATCTCATTATAATTAATTAAATACTGCATGGTCCATATGTATATTAATTATTTATCCATCTTATCATATCATACTCAGAAGAATTATTCCATACTGATGATCATACATATTACTCCGGGTCATATAGTTATATGCTAAAGTATATCACTCTAGGGGTAGTTAATCCCTATAGGAGACTTATATCACACAATGACCATGACTGGTAATACATCACATAGCATAACCACTTTACCAAGTAAAGGGTGCCACCTCAAAAAAATGAGGATATTTGTAGGACTTGATATTAATCACAAGTCTATTGTCTTGATATTACTCACAAGACAAACTTGATATTGCACACAAGTTTCACAGACTTGATATTACTCACAAGTATCGTCTTGATATTACTCATAAGACTCGACTTCATATTACTCATAAGCTTTACAATACAACGTCACCACCTCAATTAGATGATGATACATAGGACTTGATATGACTCACAAGTCTGACTTGATATTACTCATAAGTCCTGAGAATGACTCCCAATGCTGTACAATCAACACTATATTCATGATTTTTTGTATAGCTTCCACGTATTCCAATTCAATATCAATAACATTCTTATCAAAATCACATGCATGACTACCACCATAAGTCCACAATAATGTCTAAAATCGTTAGAGGCAACAGATTGATTCTATGTAAGGATTCATCGATTGGTTGTTGTGGAAACCAAATTTTATTGGAACCTTTATAGCTAACACTTCATGGTAAAGGTATTTCAAGGTTAGAAGATGTTGTAGCTTTTGAGGAGCGGGGAGGTGGAATTTAGAGTTGGAAACCAATAGAGGAGCTAGAGTTGTAGGATGGTCAAGCATCATAATGGTCACAATTTTCAATCTACTAAAACAGAAGAAGGCACTAGTTACTTGGAGATTATATCTATTAATGTAAGATGATTTGTACCTAGCAAAGGGGAACCAATTGGCCTAGGATATATTTATTAGTTTTGATAGTTTAGGGTTGGACCCCTTGCATTTGTATTTTCGATTAGTAGTTAGAGCCCTACTGGTGGATTTGATGTAGTTCTCATCCATAGAGAAGTTGATAGTAACAAGTTGGAGGCAGTAGTTTAGCCAACTTTCTCCCCTTGTAGGTGTTGTTACATATTCAAATGATTATGATTGATAGGTTTTAGATTCCCTAATCTCTATTTAAGTTTATAAAGCAAAAATGTAGCAAGTTGAATCATTGCCATAATAAACACAGAGGATCATATTGACTCGTATGGTTATTGTTAATACGAATATGACCAAGAGGATGGTGGATAAATGAGTTATGATTCAACCTAGCCTACTCATCAATCCATGGGATCTACACGACGAGGACCACAATTCCATTTATCTTAAAGAATGTGATTACGAACTAAGATGGTCATGTAATAAAGCATCAGAGGTGCTTATATCCAAACTTGGTTATGAAGCTAAAATAAGTGATGAAGTTGGAGAGGAGATGTAATTGTGGAAGAAAACAACGTCGAAGTTAGAATGTCCCAAAAAACAAGAATCTTCCTATGTCTAGCACCGAGAAACATAATCTTAACCCGGGACAATGGAAAAAAAGGAATTGGCCGATAGGATTTGGTTGGTGTTACTTATGTAAGAACACAAATGAGACTGTGTACCACCTTTTAACAACCTATCCTTTTTTCTAAGGAAATTTGGTGGGATTTATGTAAGATTTATAATATACAAAATCAATGGGACAATTTATATTTATTGGAGTGCTTTGAATCTTGGACCTTAGATAGATTTGTGGCTGAGTACATGTATCTTGTTATGTTTTGTGGGGTTTATGGTTAATAAGGAACACGATGTTATTTGAAGGTAAGGAGGCACATCTAGTTAGTCTAACTCATCACATCAAACTTTGTTTTGTAGAAGGAAACAAGAACCATAAACAAAAAAAATCCCTAGAATATTTAAGGAACTGAGTGTAGACTAAAGTCCTTGGGGCTTCTTTGACGGAGCCAGTCAATGTAGTCCAGGAAGGCATGGGGAAAGATCTATCCTCTATCTTAATAATTCAAACTATTTTATGTTGAAGTATGGAGTGGAGATTGGAACAAATAACAAGGCATAATTATATGCTCTTTGGATCTTAGAATTAGTTGTTATAGACATGAATATATAATCATATTATAGGTTTTAGGAGACTCTAAGCTTTTGACAGACTAGGCAGTTGGAAAATGACAAATCATGAATTTGGATCTGGAACCAATAATGGAAAGAGTCTTGGATAAAAAATCACAGTTTTAACAAATATCCTTTGCTCACGCTTATAGGGAGGTTAATTATAAAGCATATCAACTCTCAAAATAAGCATTGGTTTTGTAGGAAGGTGTCTTAATTGAGCAAGAAATAGAGACAATAGTCCTCGTGAAGTTCACTAAATACACTTTTTTTACGAAGTTTTTAAATGTTTATATAATTGTACTGAAATATTTTTAAGAAGTTTGAATATGGTCAGGTGTTGGTTTACTTTGGTCAAAATGTATTGAATCTACTTTTATGGATGTCTTTAAACGATGATGGTATATGTCCTTACCATTTCTTGTTATGAACTTAGCATAAATGTGAATATTATGTGTTTCCCTTGCTTGATAAATTTTTTCATCTTTTTAAGCTTGGTATCCTGTGTCTATCTTGTTTCAAAAATAGGTGATACAATTTTAAGATTAGAATTGTCAATTTTAATAAATATAGATTAAATACACAAATTATTTTTTACTTTCTTAAACGAAGGTGAACTTCATATTCTTGTATATGTTTTTTTTCACTGCATTGTATTAAAATCATATGCATACCATACACTTCCTATCCATGTAAGGGAACACAACATTCCGAAGGATATCATTTCATATCGATTCAAGCACACATGGTGGCATCTCAATGAATTGGTATATTAAGGATCAAATTGAGTGATTACGAGACTTGATTTCAATTTAGGAGGTATAAGGTTCTGTTAGTGCTAAAAGATGCATCTTGACTGCAGAAGAAGTATAGTTAGCACAACTTAAGTTCTAGGGCTGATTGGGTTTATGGTTTTACAAACAATTTAAAGAAAAGAGATCAGTTTAACATTACAGGTTACTAACATTGAATACATAAACATAATATTAAGGCTAAGAGAATACGAGAATGAACTTATATAAGAAATGAACAAGCTTTGTTTCATATCATTGATAAATCCATAAATCATTCATAAGAATCCAAGAATAGGAAACTGTTATCCAAAGAAAATAGCAAAACACTTATCATTTCGAATTAAAACAAAACAAGCTCCATTCCCATATAACCACTCAAAGCATTCTTAATAAACCTGGAAATGTAATACATTCCTGTAAAAACAAAAACATTCTTAATAAACCTGAAAATGCAATACATTCCTGTAAAAACAGTATGAGTCTGGTCTCTACTCTCCTCATACACTCTCATCCCTCTAGGATGGAACTCACCACTTTTTACATTACAAACAATTCCCTTTATATCTTTTTACAAGCTGCTAATAATTAAACTAAAAATAAATATGAATCTTCAATCTATCATAGAAAAATTATGAGAATAATCGAACCGTCTTTGAATCTGGGATTGACTGCTCAAATGTGTCATCGAATGCAAAATATTGGTTCTAACTGATGCCTTTGAATGATGATTCGATGCTTGGAAATCTAGAGTTAATCACTGATTTTATTTTGGCCTGAGAATGCTCTGACACCTGGAATCAATTCTTCAAGTGTTGATCTTCTAGAACTGAATGCTAATTCGATGCTTGAAGAAATGGATTTTGATACTATGTCACATGTTTTCTTTTGACTGCCATCTCATCCCTATCACCCTAAAAATCTGTAATTGCAAGGTGACCTTCCAACTGTGTCTTTGAATGCAAAGATGTTGTTTAGAAATGCTGAATGTGATCTTAAAATTTGGGATATTTAGTTATCTGTCCTGGAAATTTGGGATTTGGAGCTGACACGCTAAATACTTTTTCATATGTCATCAACCTATGAATTCTTGTAGTTACCACCTGTTCTACAATTAATATGACTTTCCACTTCATTTGGTGTTTTTGATGTCGCATTATGAGAGTATTCCATTTGACATTGAGTACTGCATTAAAGATCTTCTTCAGATAAATATTTAGTTTTTTTAAAATCTCTGTAAATGACTTAATGTTAGGAACTCTGATGAGCAACATCCAAAGAAACCTTCATTCTTATCTCCCAGTCCAATGTAGGATTTGCATCTGCGTTTTGCTGGAGCTGTAATTGTTATCCAAGTGAAATCCTAGCAGGTTCTCCTTTGGAATTCCTGTGTGTGTATTTTCAAATTTCCCTTTGAAAACATGGAACGCCAACTTGGCGCTTGCTAGCTCGAGCTCATAATGTGAATGATTTATCTTCTATAACTATTTTATATCTCTGTCACGACAATTTTTAATTGACTGGGAAATTTAAGCTTCAGCGTGAGAAATGCACTTTGTATTTTGTTCTGGATCATTGTCGAAAAAGAGCTTTGAGATAATAGAAAACTGATGTTTATATCATCTAGATACCCCTGCATTTAACTTCTTAGAATATTGGATCCTCGGCCATTCAAGCATATAATTGCTGACATATTTGTTTATTTGTTTTATCTCATGGTTTTGTATTCTCTAATCATACGACATATACTTTGATGACCTGTTCAATGGTAGCATGAGAAACTGGGCAACCCCAATTCTTCGCTTTGATCTCATTTAAGCAAATGCAGGACATACAACCTGCAAGATGACCACAAGGTATACAAACTCCTTCTGCTGGAGCATCCCAACAAATTATACAGGTTCCCTGAGTCTCACCCTCTGCTTTGCTTGGACTTTCTAAGGACTGCGTGCCATGCTCTGCTGTAGAAGAGAAATCCTCTTCGATGGAATATACATCATTTCGGTAAAGCATTCAATATACAGTGAAGGTATTCCACATGTATCAAACCATAAAGACTTTATTATTCATACACAAATGTTTATGGATTCAACACCTGGAACCAGTTCACAATGGTGTGGGTGCTTGAGAGCTGGCGTCTAAGTGTATAGACTTGGAGTGGAACGAATAGTCCAAAGATGGAGAGGAAAGGAAATATTTTAACGTGGGCGAGGCTAAGAATAGCCTAGGGCTTCAGGATCAAAGACTAAACTAGTTTTTGCAAAACATGACAACTTACTGGAGGGTATAGAAATAAAAATTATTATTTAAAAAGAAAAGACCTTTTTTAAAATAATAATAATTATAAAAATAATGATACCCAACTCAATGAAACTTTGGATTGTAGTGGTCAACACTGACTCGATAAAACGTTGGTACTGAGGAACTTTAAGAAGTTTGGCGAAGGTTTAAGGCTAGACAAAATTGACACAAAATATGAAGGCTTTTTTAGATGTAAACAAGGAGAATAAAAGCCAGAGACGTATATTGCAAACTCATCAGGAGGTTAAAAGCTCGAAGTAATGAGAAATTGATCAAATGGACACAAAACTTGGTGCTTTGGTGAAAATATGTTGGGTTACGAGCTTCTGACAATAAGAACCATAGTCTCTCTTTGCATGCGTGCTGCCAAAATCCAAAATTTTTTGTGGGACGGATCTGGTACCAATAGGTTCTAATTGAAGCTTTCCCATTACTAAAGCATAAGTTGGTGAGCTACCAAAGGCATCTAGGATATCCTTGCGTCCACTCTAGATGTGATACATGTCACTTAGAACAAGCCCAAGTCAACACACTAGAAAATACAAGATCCCTACATGGAGTGGACCAAGTTGTGATATATTAAGTTGTAGTTAATGGACCCTCCTGAATTTTACTACATGAATATTGGGTATGGGTGCCTCTAGTTCTCAAACCTAGAGTATGAGAAGGTGAGTCAATAAAGGTCATGTTCCCCTTAGTGGCTATCAAAGTTATAAAGAACTTTCCCAAAAGGTATAACATACATTAAAGTGTCAAGTGGACAAACAATTTGCGTCCTTCTAGAGATCAAGGGGATGTTGGAATCCCAAGGATTCAAGTCAGATAATCAGGGGGGGAAGATCATTAGCAAATGAGAATCCTAGTATAGAGGATACACTTAAGTGTTGGAAGTAGGGGTATAGATTAAGGAAACAAAAGGCTTCAACCTTCAATGGGATTGTTAGAAGTGGGAATGAAGTAGAGGCCTAGATGGTTAACACTAAGAGACACATGTTACTATACAACTTCAACCCCTTATAAAAGACCAGTTTTTTCAATTATCAGTTGATGGATGGTGTGAAACGCTGGTGGAATCACCTCAAAAGTAAAGTGAAAGTGGATGAGAAGCATTTAGATTAGGATAAGTTCAAGAATCATTTCGAAGACACGTACTTGGGGATGATATTTAACACAAGAAGGAAGACAAGTATAAATCACTAAAACATGATAGCATGCTCGAAGAGGAGTATGAATTTAAGTTCGAGAATGAGTCAAGTATGCTCATGGACTGAGAAAAAAGTCTCGAGTTAGGAAATTCATTGGCGGACTCATAAATCATATTCAAGACAAAGTCAATACCTCTATCTCAATTATTTAGACATATGTAATATAGAGAACCAAGTTATGATGATAAAAAACTCAATAGAGTAATAAGTCGAGTGGGATGCACAATGAGGAAGCTATACACCAAGAGAATTGGTAAAAGAAATCAAACCATGCATCCCACCCAAAAGATGAAAAAGAACATAGAAAGAAGGTTGAATCCAACAAATGAAGGTTCAAATGCAAAGAATTTGGAAAAAGGGGACATAAAGTGTATTAAATCCCTTACGAGGAACACTTGGAAATAAATCAATAAATACTATTCTCCTAAAAAATGTAGCAAAGACCCATGCAAAGAACACCACATGGAAGGAGACGCGATCATCTTTTTTGGTATTATTTATAGGTCACCCCAAGCAATAATAATTAATTTCCAGACATCAAGACTTTGTCATTTTTTTAATATATTTCATTAGACAAGGTAGTGAACTATCAAGCATCCTTGGTTATAATCAATAAGATTGATCTTGTTACTGAAAGTATTTTTACAGTAATATGGATCACCTAATGTTGTGCAATATGGCATAGGAAGTATGATTGTTTGGTCATCGTTGAAAGATACTTCTTCAAGGCACTATATGCTCAAATATTTAACCTTAATTGATATGATGATATTATTGGTATAATTTCTTTTGTAGTACGTCATTCATTATAACCCTTTGAAAAGATGTGTTTTTATAGCTATTTAATTTATGGATACAATTGTGTGCATATTTCAGAGTTTGACGTTTCAGGTGAACAATCTACCCATCTTATTGAGCTCTCATGTTCCTTGAAGATGGGTGGAGTGTCCACCCAAAATGTCAAGCTCTGAAATATGCACACAATTATATCTAGAAATTAAATAGCTAAATGATGAACTGTGAAAATATACATGCTATTAAGATGTGTTTTGTGTTTTTACAATCGTCGCATAACACTGAATGTATAATTATGCTTGTTGAAGAAATTTTGAATAGATGAAATTGCTCTAAGATATTCTGTTCTTATCGAGAGTAGTTTTTTTTTTAAATATTGTATATGATGTGTCACCTTCATTGAAAATGTCCTACATAGAAACTAATTTCCCCATATCAAATGATTACAATCTAGTGTAACTTTGGCTAAATGACAATGACATAAGGATGATGCATTATGGGAAAATATAATATTGTGGGAAATGTATGTTGAATGAAATTGTATAGACTCAACAATTGGTGTGATGTCATGAGGATGCACCATGGTGTTTTGTTCATGTGGTGGTTTATTCACCGGTATGGGTTGTTCACCAACATGGTTTATTCATGTGGTGGTTTGCTCACGCAATGATTCGTTCACCATGGTTATTTGTTCATCATGGTAGTTTGTTCACTTGTATGGTTCGTTCACATGGTGGTTTGTTCACTAGTGTGGTTTGTTGACATGGTGGATAGTTCATTAACATGATTTATTCATGTAATGATCTACTCATTGCATCAATTCTTTCGCTAGCATGACAATGTCACCAATGCAATTTTTTCACCATTATTCGATGCAAATGTTCCTAGATATCCAACAAGGAAACATTGTTACTAGTGGATTATCTGTCTTGATGTACTAGTATCTATGCTTCTACAAAAAGGTATAAATTTAGACACAATATATTTCGTGGCTTTACAATGCCTCTTCAGAGTCTTACAATACCGTGTCAAATTATCATTGAGTATGGTCTTATGATTCCCATGCATCTCATATTTACTTGCTTGTGGGTATCACAAATTAATGCCCCATGGGATACAATATGAATGGCATTTAGACTCTAATATTCAAAATATAGTGAAAGATATTTTAGCATGAGGTTGGGGGATAAATAAAGGGGTTAACAACACACATTCATCGGCCCTTGATGGAAACTTTTTTAAATCCAAACTTGTTTGAACTCGAAAAATTTACCCCACAGAGAAATTTAATAAATACTAATTAGTTGCTTGATATTAAATATTGCAATATTAACGGACAATTTGTCCATATTGGAATTTCTCTCCAAGAAAGTGATCCTAAACTTCAATACACTTTTTTCTTTGATAAAGGACTAGATTTTTTTACCAAGGCAATGTTACTTGATTATCTCTATTAATGTAGTGGCACCATATTGTGGAAAATCTAAGTCTTAATGTATCCTTCTTAGCCAAATAATTCCTTGATTAACAAGAGCATAATTTTTATATTTAGCTTAAGTGGAGGATAACAAAATTGTAATCTAATTTTTACTTATCGTAAGATAGAACCAAATCCAAGATAACACATATAGCTAATTGCCGTAAATTTCTTATCATCATATTGACCTTCCCAATCAAAGTCAGTGAGAGCAAAGAGTTTGAAACCATAATTTCTTTTAAGTTCAAGAATAAGAGTTGACGTTCCTTTAGCATCTCATAATGTGTTTTATTGCAATCTAATGCCAACATAAAGGTCAGACTTAAATCTTAATATCAATCCTACAATAATGGAATATTATTTCTAATGATTATATGGTACACAATAATGCCAACTTACTCTTTGCATAGATTGTTATCAACCTTTTCAGTGGTAGTATATGTGCTCAATTTCAATCTCATTTCTAAATTGGAAACAATTATAATATAGTGATGCATTTTAAGTTTCTTAAAAAGCGATGGCATATTAGGATTTGGATACAAATATTTTATCTTTCTTTTGCCACAATTTCACACCAAGAAAGAATGTAGTAGTCCCCATTCAATTATAACAATGATGTTTTTCATATTTTTTGATCTCATTAAACATGTTATTAATGTTGCTAGTAATGATCACATCATCCACATAAAGAACAATAATTATGATTTGTTCTTTTAGGATTTCACAATCTGTTGGTTTTCTCATTGTTTTCGGATTAACTATGTTCAATATTAAATTATTGACATTGGAATCAAAACAACAATGCATAAATCCTATAGACACAAATTAAAAGAAAATGTATCAAGGTTTAGGAGCTTGTTTTATACTATATAAGGATTTATTATGTTTGCATATAGAATTTTCCTTTATCACATTAAATAAATCCTAGGGGTTGTTATATTTGAATACATATTCAAATAGATCACCATTGTTAAATGCACTTTTGACATGTATATGACTCCAAATGATAAATCCACCATCCATAGTTTGAAACAATAGACAATATAGTACTAATAGTTGTCAATTTTGAAATATGGGTAAGTGTTTTAGAATAGTCAATACCTTCCTTGTGAGAAACCTTTCCCTACCAACATGGCATTGCGTTTTTTAGTTTTTCTATCTAAGTTAAATTTAGTTATGTACACATATTTGCATCCAATCACATAAGCATAAGGAACTATTTCCTCAATCTCATGTCTAACCAAGGCTCAAATATATGTATTCTTCCTCTTCAAAGGTTTGAGAATATAATGTAGGATGGCATGGGTGGACATATCATAAGATGATGCTAAAGAGAAATAACACACAAATCAAGATGCCAAGATTTATGTGGTAAAACTTTTAGAAACAAAAACATCCTTGTAGCAACAATTATATTACTACTCATGAAATATTATATCAAAGTAGAATAGTCTTTGTCATGACTTGCCACAAACAACTAAGGCTCTATGATGTTTAAATAAAGACCATGAACCAAGAAGGTGAAAAGGTAAAATCACCTAAAAGCACACTAAGAAAGTGTACTAAAAGTGAAACATAATAAATGCACACATGTCTGGTACATTAGACAATGACGGTTTTAAGAAATATCCTATTGTCTAACACCCTAACATCCCCCTTAATAACAACTTGGGATATCAGGAATGATTTACAACATGGAAAAAGGAGGAAGGAGGCATTACTTAGAGGCCCTCTTAAAGACAAATTCCTTCACCTCTAACATCGTCCAAAGATGAAGCTTGTCTTTTGTTAGTGCTTTTTGAAGATTTATGCATATGTATCTCAATCTACTTAGCGCATTGATGGAGAATTGGATATTGAGTAAGTTGAAAGAGAAAAATTTCCAAAAGATTACGTTGAAGTTGAAAGTAATCTAACAAAGTGGATAACAAGTATCATGGATTAATGAGAGTGCTCCAATTAAACCAAGAACCAATGCAACACATGCTAAGATGTCATCCCATTAGAAAACAGTACATATCCAAAGGAAGCAAAGGTGTCCATGATAATTTGAAGTGTTAAAGATGAAAAGATCAAGGCAAATGTGTTATGCAAAATATGTTGATGATCCAAAATAATTCTTTAGGCAACTCGAGAATACCATAGAAGCTAAAAGCAGTCAAGTAAAGCTATAGCATGAAAGGTCAAACATAGTGTTTCAAGTAACCAAAGAGAGTTGACCCCCTCTTAGGAAAAAATGTAAAAAACTCATTATGTGCTCCATGTAACACATGAGCCAAAATTTATGTGTACTAGTAAGCAACTTTTTTTAATGCTAAAGATAATCCATCACAGAGGCATCGAAAAGGAAAATGTTGAGGATAATCAACAAATGTGCTCTAGAAATAGCGTGGTGCCGAAGTACAATGCTAGAAGTAAAAACCATGATAGTTCATATGGATGAAGTGAAAAGAACACGTGTAGATGCACAAAAAGGATAAAATATGATGACGATCAACTAATGTTGAAAATATCAAATGCAACTGGAAAAATATAACAATGGTTCAACTTAAGCTAAAAAGATCGCATGCATATGTAAAAATACGAGGACAATCAACATAAGTTCTCTAAGAAGAGAAGTGGAAGACATGTGTTCTATGTCTAACATTATAGTTGTCAAGGTGGTTGATGTTCTAAAGTTGAATAATATCCATGTAGATACACTTGGGTTTGATATAATTTTTCATTGTTCAACATAAAGGATCCAAGGAAAAAAGGGTGATTGCATTACAAATAAATATGGAAAACATTGATGCTATATAGATGGCTAATGTGTTGAGGCTAAAGAGGATCAAATGTAGATGCATGAAAGGGAAAAAAAGTATGGCCAGTCATCTATGGAGCTCCAAGCAAAAGAGATTTTATTGTAAAAGGGCTAGACAAAGTGCTTCATGAAAAGGAAATAAACATCAACACAATGCCATTAAGAAGTATCATCTACATGGGACAAACTTCTAAAAAACAATAGCCTAATTATGTATTCATTTACAATCGAAAAAATCATAACACAACATGTTGAAATATTGTAACTTCGAAGAATATTCTAATGTATTATATTGTTGTAATCTATCGGAGATGTTTTATTCCTTCGTCAGGATGTTATTATTGTATTTGGTCATCATAGAGTCACGAGGTAAAACCTCTGTTGTAATTTAAGTCGATAGAGCCCTCTAGAAAGTAATATTATATTGTTTTGAGTCTTGCTAGGTAAGTCGGCCCAGTAAGTTTGTTGGGGCCGACCTAGTTAGGAAAAAATTCAAGTGGAAGATAAAGTATAAATAAAAGTGATGTGCTCCTCATTTGGACACACACACTCACTTGTGTATTGCACATAGGAGAGAGATATATATATGCAAGGAGAAGAAGCATATGTTTGAGGTTTTGTCCTTGTACTTTTTATCATCTATATTGAGGAAGTTTGGCTGGGTTTTCTTCCCCTAGAGGGTTTCCTAGGATAAATATGTGTCTATCTTGTGATTGTGTTTCTTTCAGTGATCCTGTATATGATATTGTTGTGAAATTGAATTGAATACTAATGATATCTAGCTTAGCATATGGAATCTTAACATGGTATCAGAGCTAGCCTGAATAGGACAACTTTCACAAGGTGAAACTCCCTCTCTTCTCCCATCGACAAGAAATTAGGGTTTCTGTCAAAGTTGGAATTTTGGAAATTTGATTGCATAGAAAGTTGTGCCTCCCTAGAGCGCATCTATTGAGCTCTAGATCAAAATTTTTGAGTGGGAAGATCTCCCAAAAAGTCAAACCCTAGTCTGGCTTTGGACCAGAAAACTGCAGAAACTGCAAAATTAGAATCTTGCAAGTCAATTTTGAGAGTTGAAGATATGGAATCTCCAGAAACCAAGTGTACCAGCCAATTTGCCTAAGTCAAGCACATCTCATGGTAATGTCAGTTTTGCATTTTGAAGAATTTCATTTTTTGGTGACCTCCTAGATAAGATGACCCCAAGCACTAAGCTTGAGGATAAGCTAGAAGGCATAAATAATTTCCAAGCATGGAAATATAGGATTGGCCTCATTCTTAGAGAGAATGATCTTGACAAATACATCAAGAATGAAGTTGCAGAACCCGAAGAGGATGAATTTAAGGAGAATCACAAGAAGGACTTGATTAGTTAAATGAATATCATTATTGATTCTATCAAATACCACTTGATTCCTCAAGTGTCAACCAAAAAGAACTCGAAGGAGATGCATGATTCCCTAGCCAAAATGTATGAAGGAAGGAACATCAATAGAAAGATAAATTTGAGATATCAACTGAAAAGTACCAAGATGTTCCAAGGAGAATCCATCCAAGACTACTTCATAAGGGTCTCCCACTTCAAGGAGCAACTAGAAGCCATTGGAGACTCCCTTGATGAATTTTATCTAGTTATGACTGCTCTCAATGGTCTCACTAGACCTTGGGATTCATTCATCCAGACTATGTGTGCTAGAAAGGAAAGCATGAAATTTGACATTGTATGGGAAGATTGCATCCAAGAGGAGGTTAGAGTAGCCAATAGAGAAGCTCTACTTAAAGAAGATGATCAAGCCCTAGACACCCATACCAAGAGAAGAAGAAGTCAATCTAACTTCAAGAAGGAAAGCCACAAGGAGTCTCAACCTCCCAAGAAGTTCCAAAGGACAAGAGGAAACAATCCAAGAAGAAACTACTCCAACTTTCAATGTTTTAATTCTGACAAGATAAGACACATTTCCAGAAATTGTCCATTGAAGAAATAAAAACATAAGAAGAGGAACAACAACAAAAAAACATCATGCACACCTAGTTGAAGATGAAGATGAAGAAGAAGAGGAAGAAGCACCTCGAAGACAACAAGCAAAAGAAGAAGATGAAGAAGAGTATGTATTATTCTCTGCACTCTCTGGGTCTAAGACACCTGGAGAAGATACATGGCTTATTGATAGTGATTCTTCAAAGCACATGACAGGACAAAAGAAAAATCTCTCAAAACTTGAAGACAAGAACTCTCCTCAGAAGGTATCATTAGGATATGACTATCAATAACCTATCAAAGGAATTGGTGAACCAAGCTACAAGCTTGATTCTGGAACCCCCATGAAGATGAAAGAAGTATTATATGTACCAGGTTTGAAGAAGAACTTACTTTCTATCTCAGCACTAGATAATAAAGGATATAGGGTTGCATTCATAGATGTCCAAGTACTTATGTGGCCCAAATGAAAATCAATTGAAGATCCAATTGTCATTGGTGAAGAAGAAGGAGGCTTATATAAACTCAAGGGACATTAAGAAACAACCCTTGTTCATGAGACCACTAAACCAAGTGAATTATGGCATAGGAGGCTTGCTCACATCAACTACAAAGCACTATCCCACATGAGCAAAGTAGTGACGAGATTACCATATTTGAAGATCAATCATGAAGGTATTTGCAAACGATGTGAAAAAGAAAGAATATCAAGAATCTATTTCTGAAGAGTGAGACAAATACTAAAGGTACGTTTGAATTAATCCATTCAGATGTATGTGGTCCAATCCCCTCCACATCTTTGAGTGGTTATGCATATTATGTTGCATTTATTGATGACTATTCAAGAAAGACATGGATATATTTCTTGAAAACAAAGGATGAAGTATTTGGAAAATTCAAGGAATTCAAATCCTTGATAGAGAATCATTCAAAAAGAAGAATGAAGACACTACAAAAAAATGGTGGAGAATATACTTCAAAATATTTTGAATCCTTTTGTAAAGAAGCTAGAATCAAGAGGGAACTAACTACTCCCTACAATCCTCAACAGAATGGTGTTGCAGAAAGAAAGAACACGACCATTATGGAAGCAATGAAGACAATGATAGATGATCAAGATCTTCCAATGCATATATGGGATGAAGCAACAAGGACGACAATTTATGTACAAAATAGATAATCCCATAGTTCCCTTGGATTCAAGACTCCAAAAGAAATGTTCACAGGAAAGAATCCTGAAGTGAGCCACCTCAATATATTTGGTTGCCCAGTATATGTTCACATACCAAAAGAAAAGAGAACCAAGCTGGACCCTTCCAGAAACAAGGGAATATTTGTTGGATACTCTGAAGTCTCCAAAGCCTTCAGAATATACATTCCAAGATTCCATCACATGGAGATTAGTAGAGATGTAACATTTGACGAAGAAACAACTCTCAAGAGATCAAGAAAGTGTCAACATGAAGAAGTATATGAAGAAGATGTACCTCCTAGAAATGTAGAAGCTGCACCCTCCCTCAAAGGTGAAACATCAGAAGACCACGATATGTTAGAACCTTAAGAACCTCCTACTATGAATATGTCACGAAAGAGAAATCCTGCTTGGGTAGGAGAAATTATACAAGAAGTAGAGAAGTATGGAGCTCTAGAAGGCTCCACAAGAGTAAGCAAGAAGTCAAAGCCATTTTCTAGTTATGTGGCTTTGATGTGTGATCTTGTAGATTAAGAACCTACCAGTTATGAAGAAGTTATATAGAAGAAAGAATGGGTAGAAGTAATGACGTAAGAATACCAATCAATAATGAAGAATGATGTTTGGGATATAGTTCCCAAACTAGAAAGCAAAAGTGTGGTATCTTCCAAATGAATATACAAGATAAAGCATTCAGCTGATGGAAGTATTGAGAAATACAAGGCAAGGTTTGTGGCTAGAGGATTCTCTTAGAAAGATGGAATTGATTATGAAGAGACATTTGCGCCAGTATCAAGGTACACTTCCATTAGAACCATCATGGCACTTGCATCCATGATTAAGTGGAGTTTACACCCGATAAATGTGAAGAAAACTTTCCCGATTGGTGTTATTGAGGAATAAGTGTACATAACAACCACATGGATTTGAATTTGAAGACAGACGTACTCACATATGTAAGTTGAAGAAGGATCTACATGGATTGAAGCAATCTCCTAGAGCTTGGTATGGAAGGATATATATCTTTTTGACGAGCTTGGGCTTTACCAAAAGTTAAGCTGACCCTAAAATTTACTTTAAGGTTATGGATGATGAACCTATCATAATATTGCTGTATCTAGATGATTTATTTCTGATAAGAAATTAGAAACAAATTGTAGAATGTAAGAAGAAACTCGCTGAAGAATTTGAGATGAAAGACCTTAGATTGATGCACTATTTTCTAGGCCTGGAAGTATGGCAGAACTAAGAAGGAACCTTTCTCAACAAGGGAAAGTATGCTGTGGAAATCCTAAAAAGATTTGATATGTTGGAAAGTAAATCCATGAACACACCCATGGATACCAACCTGAAGTTGTTAGCTGATGAATCATTAGAGTTAGTGGATGTGACTCAATATAGACATATTATTAGGTCGTTGATGTATCTGACGAATACCAGGCCAGATATATGCTTTGTTGTGAACACCTTCAGCCAGTATCTAGTTAAGACTAGACATGTTCACATGGTATCTGCAAAGCATGTGATGAGGTGCCTGAAAGGTATGATAGAATTTGGTATATACTATGTTGGATATCATAACTACAGATTGTATGGCTATAGAGATCCAGATTTGGCTGGAAGTGTCTCAGACAGGAAGAGCACCTTAGGTGGATGTTATTGTCTGGGATCCATCATGATCTCATGGTTTAGCAGGAAGCAATCCAATGCTGCTCTCAACACAACCAAAGGAGAGTATATAGCAGGTTGTTCTGCTAGTTGTGAAGCCATAAAATTTGAAAGTTGATGTCAGGTCTATTTGAGTTGGAGTTGGATACCACAGTGATTCTATGTGGCAATCAGAGTTCTATAAAGATGTTGGAGAACCCAATGTTCCATGACAAATCAAAGCACATAGAAATCCTGTATTTTTACATATGGGATATGGTACAGAAGGGAGCTATAAAGATACGGTATGTGAGCACTGATGAGCAATTTGCTGATGTGTTGACTAAACCTTTGTCTTGAGTAAAGTATGAATACTTCCGTGACAAGCTTGGTGTAGTTCGAAAGGACCATCCTCGAAAGGGGGAGGAGTGATGATCATGTTGTTAGAAACAATGGCACACTGAGAAGGGCAGGGGGGGGGGGCGGGGGTTGAATAAGTGTTTCTCCTTTGTATTAATAATCAGATATACAAACTTTATTCTTTAGCAAATAACTCAAAAATACACAACAGTTTGTAAAATATTTAATTTAAGATATATATATATATGTGAATATGATAAATATCGATTCAAGAATTATGCTTCAACACAGATTTGATACACTAGATACAAGTAATGTTTATGAGGCTTCAACCTCTGTCAGAATAACAACACCAGCTAAGAATAATGGGTTAGGCTCTAACCCAAGAATGTTTGGTGATCCTTAGCTCCACTCCACTTGCAAAAGCTTAGATGCTAACTTGATTTTATTATCATCCTCCAAAAAAATCTTACATATTGATCCAACCTCAACACTTCATTGTGTGTTTAAGACACCAATCTCTAGACCATCTCTTGCTGACTGAGATAAACAATTTGATTCCATCTTCAATTCGCTGCATTAATCTTTAAAGCACCTATGTATGCTCACTAATTGCTTTACCAACCCTTACAACACTTGTGTCTGTCCACTATTTTCTGTACCAACCCTTACAACACTTGTGATTGTCTACAATTCACTGTGCCAACTTTTACAGCAACTGTGTTTGAACTCAAGCTCGCATTCCAAGACTACTATATCAACTATACAAACTAATGCCAACCTTCATGAATGTCTGACTGTTACAGTCTCGCTCCTTCTGCTCCTATTTTACACCACCACTTCATCTACACTTCATTTAACCTTTGTCGTTTGTATTTATATTAAATATGAACTAGAAATATTAAGATGGAGCCGACCAGTCAAAGAGTGATGAGCCAACTTGTCAAAAAGTGATATGGAGTCGACTTGTCAAAAAGTGATTTATTATTCTGTTTTATTTGGGGTCGAATTCAATATTTAGGCCTGTTTATTTAGTGTCAAATATATATTAACAGGATTCCATAAGATTGTCAAAATCTCCTTCAAGATGTTATTTAATCATTGATTAAAATTCATTTTTATGGACTTCAAACAAGTGTGTCCGAGTGTGTTGCCATACCACCATGAATATAAGTGTAAAATTATTCTTAGATATTAACCATCTTCAAGGGTTCCATGAGCCCTATTAATTCACAAATTACCACAGAATAGGTCACTTGGTCCTTCTTGCTAATCTATCTACCTTTATCTTACCTTTGTTTCCTAGTCACTTCTTTGTTGTCCCATTAACATACTTTGTCATGAATGAGTGTCATCAATGACAACCTATACTCAACAAACTCCCCCTTTTGTCATTGATGGAAACCCCCATACAACAGAAAATACTCTCTCCCTTTGACATTAATGACAAAGGGACAATAACTTGTCCTCCAAGAGCTTCATAATACTAAAATTTGTGCTTACTCCCCCTTGCATGTAGTCTAATTTCTTCCCCCGAGGTTTTGTTGGTATGTCTATTTTATTTGTCTTATATAGATTTGTTCACCCTCCATGAAGAGAAATCCATCAAACCAGAGAGTTCTTCCTTTCACATGGGTGTGTATAAAGGTCTTCTTAGCGATGATTAAACTATGTTTGAGTAAGCCTTTACTCAGCCACTGGTGTAATATTCTCAGCATACCCTTTTTATGCCTCCTTCTAGTCAACTGAGCACTTACTGTTGTTTACTGCAACACTCTTCAAAACCTCAGAAGTTCACATAAATGGTCATGTCATTATTTATTCACACTGTTATTGCATTCAAACTTTATGTAGTTCTGCTTGAATCTTGGCTGCTAAGGATTGTTTTTACTTTGTTTTACTATACTCTTTAATCCTTTACATGTCAAAGGTGTGAGACCCTTATCATCACAGGGTTTTTACCAATAAGGCTTTGACACACTCTTACTCCCATGCTTCAAGTCTTCCTTCAAGCTATATCGAAAGTTAGTCTTCAATCACAGCTCTTGAACATTCTTCAAATCTGCATGAGCATCCCTATAGACAAGGCCATGAAAGTGTCCTTAAGTTTGCAATTTACTGCCATACAGTTTGCCTTAAGTAATATTTAGTCTATTTTAGAAGTATTTCCCAAATTTGATCTTAAAGACCATACAAATTGCATAGTTGTATCACAACCATTCTTGAGGACAGTATGAACGTTTTGATGACAAAAAAATCTTGATTGCAGTTGAGATCTTGGGAGCTATTCTTTTTCTTGAAAGAACCATCGTGAACCCTGTTTGGTTCATTACCAATGCTCAGAAATATCAAACTTTCACACTTGTATGATCATCATAGTTAACCTTCTGATTCTCAATTGTGATATATTTAATAATGTTATTGTTTATAGAAGACGTCTATGTCAGAATGTTTCTAAACATTTGTTACAATGCCCATTGGAAAGTCACTCCTTTCTATGAGAATTGGCAAATATTTTCCCATAGTTTTTGTTTCAGCTTGTTAGCTTTCACTTTCTCAACTGTCTTTGCTCTGTGCTCCACTTCCTTTTATCATACTGCTCCCCCTTATCAATGAGCATTCTATAGAGCCAAATTGTATCATCTCACACTTTTTTGACTTCATCCTTGCATTACCTTTCCTCCTGTCAAGATTTGCAAACCGATCCTAGAACCCGTAACCTCAACAAGTGCCAACACAAAAGGACACCAGCTTAATTTGAAAGGTAGGTAACTCCCAACTTATGCCTAAGATGTTCAAATTTATCTTTAGGCAAAGGTTTGGTAAAAATATCAACAATTTGATCCTTGGTGTTCACATACTCTAGTTTTACTTTTTGTTCACCAACTTGTTCTCTAAGGAAATGATATTAGATAGGTATGTGCTTAGTCTTTGAGTGCAAGACATGATTTTTAGAAATGCTTATTGCATTGGTGTTGTCACAATAAATTGGTGTAGGTTCATTGCCGTTGACTTGGATTTCTTCCAGGGACTGTTCTATCCACAAGATTTGAGTGCAACACTCAACAACAACTATATATTCGGCTTCAATAGTAGACAATGATATAGATGACTGTTTTTTGCTTAACCATGCTACCAAGCAATCGCCCTAAAAAATACGTTATGTCTGGTACTTTTTCTATCATCGAGACTACCTACCTAGTCTACATCAGTGTAAGATGAAAGTTCAAACTTTTGATTTTTGGGATACCAAAGCCCAAACTCAGAGGTATCTTTGAGATATCTAAAAATTATTTTGACTGTTGCCACATGGGATTCTTTGGGACAAGATTGAAATTTGGCCACCATTCCAACGGCTTGCATGCTGTTAGGCCTGGATGTTGTTAAATACATCAGGCTGCCAATCATTGATCTGTAGTAAGTGATATCAACTTGTGGGGACTGGTCATATTTACTGAGCTTGCAACTAGTAGTCATAGGTCTGCCAACAGTGGCACAATCTGTCATCCCAAATATGTTAAGCATTTATTTTAAATACTTGGATTGAGATACGAAGATACCTTCTGTGGTTTGAGAGATTTGTAGTCCAAAAAAAAATGTCAGCTCTCCAATCATGGACATCTCAAATTCACATGCCATTACCTTGGCAAAATCATGACTTAATTTGCCATTATTACATCCAAAAATGATATCATAAACATAAACAACAGTTATTGGAAGTCCATTATCTTCTATTTTGAAATAGATGTTGTTGTTTGCATTGCACCTTTTGAAACCTTGCTGAGAGAGGTATCTATCTAATCGATCATACCATGCTTGTGGGGCTTGTTTGAGTCCATAAAGGACCTTATTTAATTTCCACACATCATTCTCTTTACCAGGCTATTTGAAGCTTTCTGGGTTGTTCTGAATAAACTTCTTCATTTAGTTCTTCATTTAAGAATGCAGATTTTACGTCCATTTGACATACTTTGAAAATTTTGAAACATGAGTAAGAAAGAAACATTCTAATTGCCTCCATTCGAGCCACATGAGCGAAGGTTTCATCAAAATCAATTCCTTCAACCTGTGCATAGCCTTTGCATACAAGTCTAGCCTTGTTCCTTATTACTTCTCCTTTTTCATTTAGCTTGTTTTTGAAAACCCATTTTCTTCCTATTACATTTTTGTCTTTTAGACGATAGACCAATTCCCAAGTTCCACTTTTCTTTATTTGTGTAAGCTCTTCTTGCATGGCGTTGTTCCAATGCTCATCTTCATAATCTTCCTTGAAACTTCTTGGTTCAATTATTGATAGAAGTGCCACATATTTTCACACTGTTTGTCTTAGCTGCATTCCTTCATCTAAGTTTTCAATGATAAAACCCTGAGGGTGATCTCTTCTAGCTGATTTGAGGGAGAGATTATGAGCTCGTGAGTTTTTGCACGCTAATGATGACGTTTGTTTTTCGTCTTGCTCTTCTTCTTTTTTCAGTCATTTCATTTCCATCTAGTGCTTCATCAGATGACTCATTGTAACGTCCTCGACCCTCCAACCGGTGAAGAGGACGCTACTATACATCAAATCATCTGGGAATCTAGCCCCATGAACATGGACATACATACATATACTGCTGAAGCATGATACTTAAAGCATAAAAACATTTTACGAAGCATAGTCATTCATATACACAACGGAAGCAAAACATATCAATCGGTATTCATGCATATACAGCTCAGCATTTAACATGTATATCGTCAATCATCAATGGTAATATATAATTGCAGACACAAGTTAGGCAAGAACACTTATCTTATTAAGAACTTGTTCCGCAACCAGCTACGTCGCTGCAACGTTCCTCCCAACCATAGGCCTGCGTGCTCCTCAATCTCTCAGCGATGCTGCCACCCCTGAGCCGGGCATGATTCCCCAAGGAATAAGGAACTAACAGGTTTACACATAGCCAAGGATAACAACACCACAAGGGTACACAGTTCATCCAAGCCAACACAGTTGGGTTTATTAGGCGAACAACAGATCAGCCAAGCCAACAAAGTTGGGTTTATCAGGCCATCTAGGAGCTGGGAAAGGCTAATGCTAAGTTGGTGAGCTCATTGAAGAGCTACAGACACCAACACCAGAGCCAACCTGGTTTCTAGAACACCCACACATACCCAACACAAGGAAATCAGTCCCTTCTCTGCAACGCAGTCCCTTAAACCCTGATCTCCCTTCCAGTGCTATTCAGGGGTTGTGGAGAAGAAAGCCAACTCAGTAGCTTTGTCTGTGTGGTTCTCAATCCACCAAGTTTATCAAGCACCTCAGGCCCTCATTCACCACTCCAATACAGTCCGAGGACAAAACCATTGCATGCAAGCGGCCAAACGACTATTCAAGCTTTTACAGGGGAAAAACACAGCCAATCAAATCGTGAGCAAACAGTAGCCCATAAACAATTATGAACCCACAACACTCGATCCTCAAGGCAATCGATTCTCAATCTATGCGTGAGGGGAAAAAGACACAGGCAAAGCAAAATTTGGAAGAGACCACCACCCACATAGCGTAGGGACTCAAAACACCCAATTGATCCTTAATACCATTGCTGTAGAATTTGCACAAACCAGAAAAGGGTAAAGGAACAGACTACCACTCTATATGGGAAAGACAAAACGCAGCCCCCACCAAACTATTGAGACCATTACAGCCTCGAATCAACGGTGGACATCACCGAACAATATGCAGTCTGAAATTGATGGAAAAAGATACAAAACTCTGCGTGAACAGAGGAAGAACGTTTCTCCGATTAGCAAGTGGTGTGTGAAGGAATGGTGAACCCCCAACAATGGAATGTGGATTCCTTTAACTCCCTCGCGTGAAGAAACTGAATAGACTCACGAACTGGTTATTGGGCAGACCATTCGCATGTCGTGGAGAGTGAGAGTAGGCGTGGGCGTGGTAGTGGTCTTTCTGCCAGCAAGTCGCTGCCCCAACTAACAATGGAATAACTAAGGGTGGTGATGACACATGGCTCCTCCCCCATGACTCAATGTTCAACATTCCCCTTTCCTTATCCTTAGGAATCATGCCCCTTCTCAATTTATTTGCAGTGAACATAGCTGGTCAGGTTATTTAATTAAAATGCACGTTTACATGATGTCACAATTTAATATATGCCATATGTCCCAATATACCATCGGTGACCATTCCAAATCAGAAACACAACATAACCAAATCGATGGTGGGGCCTTGGCCTTTAGCTCCTCACCATGATTATTTACAATATATGTGTCATGTATATTTAATGCAAATGAGTTCAAAACCAGGGTGTTACATTCCCCTCCCCCTTCATTAGCACTGTCCTCAGTGTTTTACAAAATTTGAACAAAATGCCACACTGGTACCGCCTCAGTGTTCCGCAGGATTGAACAAAAATGGATGTGCCAATCGCATGGCATCCTCCAGCTCCCACGTAGCATCTTCAGGTCCGTAATGCTCCCATTGCACCTTTACCTGCCCTATGGCTCGGTTTCGGAGCATTGTGACCTTCCTGTCGAGGATGCGCATTGGATTGATTTGGAATTCTCCCTCAGGTTCCATCTGGATCACATCCCAATTTATCACATGGTTAGGATCATGCACATATTTCTTAAGCAAAGAAACATGAAAAACATTATGAGCTCTAGTACTAGCAGGCAATGCAAGTCTATATGCAACAGACCCTATTATTTCAAGCACTTCAAACGACCCACAATATCTAGGTGACAGCTTGGCACAAATTCCAAGCTTCAAGGAACTTTTCTTTGCTTTCACTCTGAGGTAAACATGATCCCCAACACTGAACTCTTTGTTCATCCTATGCTTATCTGCATAGCTTTTCTGTCTGTCCTGTGATGCTTTTAGATTTTGCCTAATCTTTACAACCTCCTGCTCCATTTCCTTGAGCAATTCTGGTCCAAGCACAACTTTGTTCACTGGGTTATCCTAAGTCATCGGTGTCCTACACCTTCTTCCATACAAAGCTTCATATGGACTCATCCCCAAGGATGCGTGTTGTCCATTGTTGTAAGCAAACTCTACCAAGTGTAAGTAATCTTCCCACTTGGTTGGTTTGTCCATCACATACATGCAGAGCATATCTTCAAGCACTTGATTAACTATTTTTGTCTGCCCATCTGTCTGAGGATGGTATGCAGTGATAAAGTTTAGCTTTGTACCCAAATCTGCAAACAATCCCTTCCAAAAATTGGAAGTGAACTTGACATCTCTGTCAGAAACTATTTCCTTCGGCAACCCATGCAATTTGAAAATCTCCTTCATGAAAATATTTGCAATGTCATCAGTCTTATGCGTAGACTTCACTGGTATAAAATGTGCTGCTTTTGTCAACTTGTCCACCACAACCATGATGGAATCATGTTGTCTCCAAGTCATCGGCAATCCCGTAATAAAATCCATGGAAATAACTTCCCATTTCCATTCTGGAATTGACAAAGGCTGCAACAAACCTGCTGGATGTTGATGCTCAACCTTTACCTGTTGACATTTCATGCACCTTAAAATGTATTCAGCCATGTCCTTTTTCATTCCTGGCCAAAAGTATTGCTTTCTAGCTGTAGCAATTGTCTTCTGATATACTGGGTGACCAGAATACGGATCTTGATGGTTTTCATCCATAACAACTCTCTTCAAATATGCTACATTCAGAATATAAATTCTGCCTTTATAAGTAAGGAGTCCATCTTCTTCCAATTTATATCCCTTACCTGCTCATACAATTCATCTTCGGCAACATGATTAACAATCTGCTGCCTCAAATCTGCTTGGCAAATACTAAGAGATGCCACATGCATTTCCCGTACCTTCTTGCTGAGTGCATCAACTATCTTATTCTCCTTTCCTTTTATGTGCTTGATTTCGAAATCAATCTCACATAAAAATTCTAGCGATCTTGCTTGCCTAGCATTCAGAGTAGGCTGATCAAACAAATACTTCAGTCCATAATTATCTGTTCTGAGCTCAAATCTTCTACCCATCAAGTAATGTCTCCATATCTTGAGAGCATGTACTATGGCTGCAAGCTCTAGATCATGAGTGGCATAGTTCTTCTCATGGTCCTTCAGCTTTCTTGACTCATAACATATAACGTGGTTGTCCTGCATAAGGACTCCTCCAAGCCCTTGTCTGCATGCATCGGTACATACCACAAAATCTTTCTCTGGATCTGCAACCTTCAATACTGGCGCACTGGTGAGAAGATTCTTCAACCACTGGAAGCTCTCTTCACACTTCGAAGTCCATTCGAACTTCATCCCCTTCTTTTGCAAAGAAGTGATGGCATGTGCAACCTTGGAAAATCCTTCAATGAATCTCCTGTAGTATCCTGCAAGTCCCATAAAAGATCTTACATCCGTCACATTTCTTGGAGTAGGCCAATTCATAACGGCTTCAATCTTCTCAGGGTCCATAGATATACCCTCTGCTGAGATAATGTGACCCAAGTACTGAATTCTATCCCTGTAGAAGTCACACTTGCTCAGTTTTGCATATAGCTGATGTTCCCTGAGCACTTGCAATGTCAGTCTCAAATGCTCTTCATGTTCTTCCTCATTCTTAGAATAAACAAGAATGTCATCAAGGAAAACAAGAACAAACTTGTCCAAATACTTGTTGAAGACACTATTCATAAGGCACATAAATGTAGCTGGTGCATTTGTGAGACCAAATGGTACCACTACAAACTCATAATGTCCATACCTTGTCCTGAAGGCTGTCTTATGAATGTCTTCGTCCTTGATTCTCACCTGATGGTAACCAAACCTCAAGTCAATCTTGGAAAACACCTTTGCTCCTCTCATTTGATCAAAGAGGTCATCAATCCTAGGCAAAGGATATTTATTCTTCACAGTAACCTTGTTCAATGTCTGTAATCAATACATAACCTGAGTGTACCATCTTTATTTTTTACAAACAGAATCGGTGCTCCCCAAGGAGACACACTTGGTCAGATATACTTATTTTCCAACAACTCTTGCAGTTGCATCTTCAACTCTAGCATCTCTGGTGTACTCATCTTGTAGAGTGTCTTGGACACTGGTGCTACTCTTGGCACAAGTTCAATGGTGAAATCAATGTCCCTCTTTGGAGGAAGCCCTGGAGTCTCATCAAGAAACACATCCTTGAATTCCTGTAACACTTGATAGTCCTCCAACCTAGGAGTTTCATCACCTGTTGGTTCTAGAATATGAGTTGCATACAACTGGCAACCTTTCCTACATAACTTCTTCAACTGCATTGCTAAAACCTGTCTTACTGAAATTACTTTCGGAATACCTTTCACTACTACTGGGTTTACTTCTTCATCCATGCATTCAAAAGTCTTGTTATAATAGTCAAGCTTCACTCGGTGAGCTTCTAACCAATCCATTCCAATGAGAACATCATAGGAACCAAGCGATAGAACATTCAAATCTACACAAGTGTTCAATCCATTCATGACCAATGGGCACTTCTCTACTGCTTCACTGACCTTTCTCTTAGTACCAGTGGCTAGCTGAACTAACCAAGATTTTTCATGCTTTACCTTCTTAAAAGCACAAACCTCCACTACCCTAGGGGTGATATAACTGTGTGTAGAACCATCGTCAATCAAAATAGAAACAAATTGTTCAACAATATTACCTGCAACTTCAACCACAGCTGACTGATGATATGCCTAGTGGTCCTCTAGTGTTGCATAAATTCTAGGGACTGCCCTTGCTACTTGACCCACTGTTTCTACTTCCTGAATGTTATAAGTTGGCCTTGCACTTTCATTCTCAAGTGGACAATATCTGCACAAGTGGGTTCCTTCACATTTCCAACATTTGAGTTGACCATTATTCTGATGTGGCTCTTTAGGCTTTCCACTTGTCACTCCAACTGGATTACTCGCAGCTTGGGATGGCTTCTTTTGCTGATTCCTGAATCTAGAAGGTTTGAAACCTTTCCTCCTTTGGTCAAAATTCTCATTCTTCTTGTCCTTCCATGCCTTATGGTAATCAGGTTTACCTTTGCTTTGCTCATAGCAATATTAGCCTTCCTGATGGCTTCTTCAAGAGTTCTTGGTTCATAAAACTCAATTCTATCTTTGTAAGCTTGAGGCAATCCACTTAGAAACCACTGGATCTTCACTTTTTCATCTCTGATGTACCGGACATACCTCAACAATTCCAAGAATTTATTTGCATATTCATCCATGGTATGCTGTCCCAATCTCAGATCATGGAACTCCTTGATCTTGTCATCATAATACCTGTCAGAGAGGTATTTCTGCTTGAAATACTTCTTGAACTGTTTCCACTTCAGTTTTCTTTCACTGATCTTCTTTACTTGCTTGAAGTGTTCCCACCAAATGGATGCCCTTCCATTCAGATTGAATATGGAAACTCTTGCCTTCATGTTTCCTGAATAATCCTGTACTTGAAAGTACTTCTTTATCCCAAGAAGCAAAGATTCAGCCTCTTGTCCAGTCATTATCTCACCATCAAATGTAGGAGGTTTAGCTTTCCTAAATTCATCTCGAGAGCGATCCCTATGGTGTCTTCTTCTTTTCCTTTTATGAGAAGATGAACTTGTATCTCCATTGGATCCTTCAGAGTCAGATGACCCATTGGAAGTCCTTCTCCTTCTCCCAGTGCTGCTGTTACTGCCTTCTGGCCTTGATGTACCCTGTCCCGAATCTATCTTTTTCTGCAAGTCTGTCAAACTCAGCAATATGGTAGCATTCAACTGATGCTGCTCTTCCTGGGCTTTAACCAAGCTTCTCATGGTGGCTGCAACCTCGGACGGTGTCCCCTGGAATCTCCTTCCAGTAGACTCTATTTCATCATTTACATTACGGACATTTTCTCCCATGGCATCTTCTGCTCGCTCGTAAGAATCCCGAGCATCATATCCATCATGGGTTCTCATGACTGAACCACCTCTTGCTTTACCACACTGTTCTTTCTGGGGCACTGCTCTTGAAAGTTATCTATAGTTCTGCAAATGTGTTGGCAGCAAACTGTTAGATGCATAATATTAATATAAATCAAAACTACTTACCTCCTTCTTCTGGAAATTTTATAAAACAACAATTATTCTAAAACACAGAATTTTCTCTATTTCTTGTTCAGCTCTGTGACTGCTGATAATCTGCTAAAATCTGCTAAAAACCGGTTGAAAACAGTTTGAAAAACTACTGAGAAATCCCTTCGAAAAACCCAAATTTCCTTAAGCCCAATCGGACCTCTTCCCAGCTATTTTTCCGATTCTACGATGGTCAAAACAACTACACTTCTGATCTGCATAGGCGAGCAGATCGACTGTTCATCGGCGGTCTGTTCGCTTACTCCTTTTTGGCGTTTCGATGGGAAAAATGACTAAACTCCTGCTCTGTATCGGCGAGCAAATCATCTGTTGATCGGGTGCACAATCTCTTGAGCATCCACAATGGCGGAAAGTGTTCTTACTTTGGTTTCCGTGGGCAACCGACTGAGCTTCCAATCGGCGATCCGATCATTAGCAAATTTTCGGTGCTTTTTGACTCTTCAAACTTTTCCTTTGATTGGGTCTATTATCCCGCGTCTTTATCGGTGACCTGTTGGTTTATTTTCGTTCACAGTATCGGGTCCGCAATCGTCATTCGTTCCGAACTTCATCGGTGATAGCATAGACTAACTATGTTGCGTCGGCAGTCGGGTACCCTACGCATTGGACAATTAGTCCCTTTGGCTTCCGCAACGACGATCCACAATCTTCCTTTATCTTTCGCAGCTCATGACTTTGTCGACAGTCGAAGTGACTAATCTTTTATGGGTTCGGCGCCTGGATGCTCATCAGCGAAATAGTCTACTAATCAGCCGCAACGACGGACGTTCGATCGACTAACTTTATCCGACATAGCTCATCGATGACTGAATCATTTGAGCATCGACGATGTGATCAACTAACCATCGCCGATGGCCGATGATTCTAGGACTTAGAAAAATTTTGAAATTTTTTCTCTTTAGTCTTCCTTTTCACTGCTTGATCGGCTCAACTATCTTCTATTTATCGGCGAAATAGTTCAATCAGCAGCCGCAACGGTGGCTCATCATCTTTGATCTTTTTCCGATCGACGGCCCAATCTGCTAATGACTTATGATCGACAAACTGAGGCATAACCCGATCGGCATCGGCAGTCGGAACTCTTCTCGTCGGAAGACTAGTGCTCTAGGCTTCTGCAACGGCGAGCGCACAAACCACTATCTTCTTTCGATGACCGATGTTTTCGTCACTTAGAAAAATTTTGAACTTTCTTTTACTGCGTTGACAGTCGGAGGCTCTATCCGTCGGAAGGATAGTCCTATAGCTATCCGCAACGGTGGGTCTACAATCCCTTGATCCCTTCTGATGTTCATTGGTAATGAATACCACTAACATGCTTTGATGGACGACGAAGTGAACAATTAGAAAATTTCAGAACTTCTGCGCCATCGGCTGTCGGATCAACTATCTGTTGGGTGGATATTCCTTTAAGTAGCCGCAACGGTGGATGGATCCTCTACTAACCTCCGCCAATGTTTCGGCGATCGCTTCATCATAGTGGCGTCGATCGTCGATGATTTTTAACACTTAGGCAAATTTTCATGGATTTCCTTGCCGCGGGTCCCTCGTCGGGTGGTCTTCCGACTAGATGATCCGATGCATCGGCGGGAATTCAGACTAAGTCCTCCGATGGTCCGATGATCCCATACTTAGAGGAATTTTCCAAAAATTCTCCTGTCATGCACATGTTTTCTTCTATTTTTCCTGGTTTCTTCTGGGCAGTAGGAAACCTGCCTCTGCTATCTGATTTGTCATGGCCCATTCAGGCCCATGCTGCAACCAGAGCTCTGATACCACACTGTAACGTCCCCGACCCTCCGACCGGCGAAGATGACACTACTATACGTCAAATCATCCGGGCATCTAGCCCCATGAACATGGACATACATACATATACTGCTGAAGCATGATACTTAAAACATAAAAACATTTTACGAAGCACAATCATTCATATACACAATGGAAGCAAAACATATCAATTAGCATTCATGCATATACAGCTCAACATTTAACATGTATATCATCATTCATCAATGGTAATATATAATTGCAGACACAAGTTAGGCAAGAACACTTATCTTATTAAGAACTTGTTCCACAACCAGCTATGTCGCTGCAACGTTCCTACCAACCATAGGCCCGCGTGCTCTTCAATCTCTCAGCAACGCTGCCACCCCCGAGTCGGGCATGATTCCCCAAGGAATAAGGAACTAACAGGCTTACACATAGCCAAGGATAACAACAATACAAGGGTACACAGTTCAGCCAAGCCAACACAGTTGGGTTTATCAGGCGAACAACAGATCAGCCAAGCCAACAAAGTTGGGTTAAGCAGGCCATCCAGCAGTTGGGAAAGGCTAATGCTAAGCTGGTGAGCTCATTGAAGAGGTACAAACACCAACACCAAAGCCAGCCTGGCTTCTAGAACACCCACACACACCCAACACAAGGAAATCAGTCCCTTCTCTGCAACACAGTCCCTCAGACCCTGATCTCCCTTCCAGTGCTATTTAGGGGTTGTGGAGAAGAAAGCCAGCTCAGTAGCTCTGTCTGTGTGGTTCTCAATCCACCAGGTTTATCAAGCACCTTAGGCCCTCATTCACCACTCCAATGCAGTCCGATGACAAAACCACTACATGCAAGCAGCCAAACGGCTATTCAAGCTTTTACAGGGGAAAAACACCGCCAATCAAATCGTGAGCAAACAGCAGCCCATAAAAAATTATAAACCCACAACACCCGATCCTCAAGGCAATTGATTCTCAATCTGTGCATGAGGGGAAAAAGACACAACCAAAGCAAAATGTGGAAGAGACCACCGCCCACACAGCGTAGGGACTCACAACACCCAATTGATCCTCAATACCATCGTTGTAGAATTTACACAGACCAGAAAAGGGTAAAGGAACAGACTACCACTCTATACGGGAAAGACAAAACGCAGCCCCACCGAACTATTGAGACCATTACAGCCTCGAATCAACGGTGGACATCATCGAACAATACGCAGTCTGAAATTGATGGAAAAAGATACAAAACTTTGCGTGAACAGAGGAAGAACGTTTCTCCGATTAGCAAGCGGTGTGTGAAGGAATGGCGAACCCCCAACAATGGAATGTGGATTCCTTTAACTCCCTCGTGTGAAGAAACTGAACAAACTCACAAACTGGTTAGTGGGCAGACCATCTGCACGTCGTGGAGAGTGAGAGCAGGCGTGGAAGTGGTAGTGGTCTTTCTGCCAGCAAGTCGTTGCCCCAACTAACAATGGAATAACTAAGGGTGGTGATGACACATGGCTCCTCCCCCATGACTCAATGTTCAACATTCCCCCTTCCTTATCCTTAGGAATCATGCCCCTTCTCAATTTATTTGTAGTGAACATAGCTGGTCGGGTTATTTAATTAAAATGCATGTTTACATGATGTCACAATTTAATATATGCCGTATGTCCCGATATACCATCGGTGGCCATTCCAAATCAGAAACACAACATAACCAAATCGATGGTGTGGCCTTGGCCTTTATATCCTCACCATGATTATTTACAATATATGTGTCATGTATATTTAGTGCAAACGGGGTCAAAACTGGGGTGTTACACTCATCATCTGTATCATCTTCTTCATGGCTTGATGGATTTTGAGATAGTTCCTCATCCACTTTTACATCCATGCTTTCAACAATTTTTCTTAGTCATTTGTTGAAGCATTTATAGGCTTTTCTTTTTGTTGAGTACCCTAAAAATATTCCCTCATCAGTTCTAGCTTGAAAATTTCCCAGATGGTCATTATTTATCTTAATATAGCACTTACTACCAAAGATTTTTAAATTTTCTACAGAGGCTTATCTACGTGTCCATAGCTCATATGGCATTTTGTTGCTACTAACTCTTAACTGAGCTCTATTGATGATATATACAGTTGCTTCCATTGCTTCTATCCAAAAGTTTTTAGCCAGTTTTGATTATAGTAGCATAGTTCTTGTTGCTTCTTGAACTGTCCTGTTTTTCCTTTCCAAGTTCTTGCTGCTTCGTGAATTGTCCTGTTTTTCCTTTCCAAAATACTGTTTTGTTGAGGAGTATTGGCTGTAAAACATTACCTTTTTATACCATTTTGTTCACAATTTCTTTTGAACTCGGTTAGAACAAAGTCACCACCATTGTCGGATCTAAGGTTCTTGATTTTATGACCACTCTCATTTTCTACTTTAGCCTTGAAAGTTTGAACTTCTCAAATGCTTCAGACTTGATCTTAAGGAACATTACCTAGATCATTCTAGTATAATCATCGATAAACAACATAAAACATCTCTCACCTTGAAGAGTTTGAACTCTTGTTGGTCCACACAGATCCATGTGTACTAATTCTAGAGGTTGTGAAGTGGATTGATATATCTTAGACTTGTAATTGGCTCTAGCTTGTTTCCCGTGAAGACACGATCCACATACTCTGTCTGCAAGCTTGGAGAGTTTTGGCATTCCTCTTACTGCCTCTGTTCGTCTAATTTTCACCAAGTTATCAAAGTTCAAGTGGGATAACCTTTTGTGCCACAACCAACTATTGTCATTTTGACTAATATAACATTTATTTCCTTCAATTTCATCTAGGACATACACATTTCCGGGGGATCGAGTTCCTTTTCCAATTATTCTTCGAGAACCATTTCTTCTAATTTCACAGTGATGGGAAAAGAAAGTAATGTTGTGATTGGCATCACAAATTTGACCTACACTAAGTAGATCATGCTTTAGGCCATCAACAAATAGAACATCTTGAGCTTTAGCATTTCCTTTGAGGGCCACTGTTCCTTTCCAATAATTCTTGCTCTCCCATTATCTCCAAAAGCCACATCACCTCCCATTACCCTTTTCAAGGTAAGAATTTTTTTGTTGTCACTTGTCATATGCTTGGTGCATCCACTATTAATGTACCATTTTCTTTCCTCCTTCTGAGCATAAAGAGCTATCCCACATATATCTTCTGGCTTTTCTTCTTCTTTGATTTGCATCAGTCTAGAATTTTCAATTGTGTGACCAAAATTGTTGCACTTCGAGCATTCCTCTTCATTAGATAGTAAGGAGAAGTATTTTTTGGTTTGAGTCATAAATCTATTAGCAATATATTCCTTCCCTTCATTTCTAACAAAGTTTCTTCTCATGGGAGCCCTGCACTCAAATGCTTTATGACCAAACCTATAACAATTTCCAAAAAATGTATTTTGATACATGATAAAATGTGATCTTCTTGGTAGTGCAGAATTTGTGGAAGCAGGCTCTGTCAAACTTTCCTTTGTATTTGAGGTCTGTATTGGCCACCTTGTTTTTCTACCAAGCTCAACTTTATTATCAAAATTTGGAGATCCTTCTTCCTTTCTTAGTCTTGAAACTTCCCTTTCATTTCTCACATTCTTTCTCCCTCATAGATAGTAATCTTTGAGCTTCATTCAAGGGTTCATGCATTTTTTTGAGATTCTCTTTATGCTTGGAAAGAGCTTTTATCAGTGCGACTTCCTGATTCGTAGAGCACTCAGCTGGTTGGTTCTCCATTTTGTGTGAGTATCCAGTTCCAATTTTGTCTTCAACATTTATTTTTGTTGAAGAAGTAGGTTGTTCAAGTCTGGAGAGATCTTCTCAAATTTCTGATTTAAATAACTTGTCCTTTTTAGCTTTCCTGAAGAGAGCTGATCTCAACATCCTTTTTGAGCAGATTTTCCCTAGTTTTTCTAGTTGATTTCTAGCTTCCAATTGATCTCTCTCTTGGTTTTCATTTATGTTTCTTAAATTTTCTATCTCATCCAACACAACCACTAGTTTTGCTTCAAGATCCACAATTCCTTCATCATTGTTTTTGATAGCATCCATGTTATGAAGGTCTTTTTGAGCTAGAAACATGATTTTGTTTCTTCCTTCAACAACAGGTTCATCATCCTCTTCATAATCTGAAACTCCATCTTCACCTTGAAGGTTTCCTCATTTGATGTGGGGTCCACAATCCTCATTTCATAAGCAATCAAAATCCCATGCAATTGACTCAACTTAAGATCGTCTAAACCCTGTCTTTCTTCAATAGCTGATACCTTGGGGTTAAATCTGACTGGAAGAGACCTTAGGATTTTTTGCACAACCACAGTTTTATCCATAGTTTCTCCAAGACCTCTCATGGTGTTAACCACTTCTTCCACCCTTTGGAAGTAGCCACCAATATTTTCTTCTTCTTGCATTTTGAGTCTTTCAAATTGCCCTCTCAAACTTTGAATTTTTTTCTTCTGTACCTTAGAGTCACCATGATACATGGTAGCCAATTTGTGCCATATTTCTTTGGAAGTCGAGTAATTCATTACCTTGTAAAATTCTAATTCATTTAAACCAGCAAGGAGTGCATTGATTGCAGTGGCATTGTTTTCACATGCTTTTAATTCATCTGGAGTAGATGGCAGAGCGTTATCTTTAGGAGAAATGTATCCATCAAGCACGATGGTCCCTATATCAAACCCAAGAGACATAAAATACACAGACATCTGTTTGTTCCATCAAATTTGGGAACATCTTTGAACTTGACTCCACCCATTGCCGATTGAGTGTGCTTGTAAAAACTCTAAGTTTGTAAGACCTGATAGAAGGAGTCGGCTCTGATACCAATTGTTAGAAACAATGGCACACTAAGAGGGGGGTGATGAATCAATTTTTCTCCTTTGTATTAATAATCAGATATACATACTTTATTCTTTAGCAAATAATTCAAAAATACACAACAATTTGTAAAATATTTAATTCAGGATATATATATGTGAATATGATAAATATCAATTCAAGAACTATGCTTCAACATAGATTTGATACACCATCTACAACTAATGTTTATGAGGCTTCAACCTCTGTCAGACTAACATCACCAACTGAGACCGATGGGTTAAGGTACAACCCGAGAATGTTTGGTGATCCTTAGCTCCACTCCACTTTCAAAAGCTTAGATGCTAACTTGAGTTTATTACCATCCTCCAAAACAAATCTTACAGATTGATCCAACCTCAACACTTCATTGTGTGTTTAAGACACCAATCTCCAAATCGTCTCTTGCTGACTGAGATAAACAATTTGATTCTATCTTCAATTCGCTACACCAATATTTAAAGCACCTGTGTATGTTCACTAATTCCTGTACCAACCCTTACAACACTTGTGTCTATCCACTATTTTCTGTACCAAACCGTATAACACTTGTGACTGTCTACAATTCGTTGTGCCAACTTTTACAACAACCGTGTTTGAACTCAAGCTCACATTCCAAGACTGTTGTATCAACTATACAAACTAATGCCAACCTTCGTGAGCAACTAACTATTACAATCTTTCTCCTTCTGCTCCTCTTTTACACCACCACTTCATCCACACTTCATTTAACCTTTGTCGTTTGTATTTATATTAAATATGAACTAGAAATATTAAGATGGAGCCAACCAATCAAAGAGTGATGGAGCCGACCTGTCAAAAAGTGATATGGAGCTGACCTGTCAAAAATGATTATTCTGTCTTATTTGGGGCCGAATTCAATATTTAGGCATGTTTATTTAGTGTCAAATATATATTAACAAGTTGCCATAAGACTATCAAAATCTCCTTTAAGATGTTATTTAATCATTGATTAAAATGCCTTTTTATGGACTTCAAACAAGGATGTCTGAGTGTGTTGCCATACCACCATGAATATAAGTGTAAACTCCTTCTTAGATATTATTACCATCTTCAAGGGTTCCATGAGCCCTATTAATTCACAAATGACCACAGAATGGGTCATTTGGGCCTTCTTGCCAATCTATAAACCTTTATCTTACCTTTGTTTCCTAGTCAGTCCTCTATTGCCCCTGTAACATACTTTGTCATTAATGGGTGTCATCAATGACAACCTATACTCAACAGATGTTGCAATGGGATTGTATCATCCTTGGACATTAGTCCTAAAGTGATCCGCATAATTTTGTCTCCATGATGTGGATGGGATTGTATCATCCCTAGACATTAGTCCTAAAGTTATACGAAAACATTTGTCTCCGTGATGTGGATGGTATTGTATCATCCTTGGACATTAGTCCTAAAGTGATCCACAGACGTTTGTTTCCGTGATGTGGATGGGATTGTATCATCCTTGGACATTAGTCCTAAAGTGATATGCAGACCTATGTCTTGATGATGTGGATGGGATTGTATCATCCCTGGACATTAGTCCTAAAGTGATCTGCAGAACTTTATCTCCATGATGTGGATGGGATTGTATAATCCCTAGACATTAGTCCTAAAGTGATTCGTAGACCTTTGTCTCTGTGATGTGCATGGGATTGTATCATCCCTGGAAATTAGTTCTAAAGTGATCCTCATACTTTTGTCTCAGTGATGTGGATAGGATTGCATCATCCTTGGATTTGTCCTAAAGTGAAAGGGATTGATCATCTTGTAATTAGATCATGTGTGTTGTAGGTTATGTTGCTGCAAATGATGTTTTTTTTTATCGAAAGATCAAGTGTTGCTGTAGATGATCGAGTGAACGAGTGCTGCAAAATATGAAGACTCGGTGCTGTCGAAGATGCTTCAACACTAAAGATATTGAAGATGTTCCAGTAACTGTTCCAGTTGCTGATGTTGTTGAAGAAAAATTTCGATGTTTTATAGACGTATCACCTTGATGTTGTTGATGATGCTCTCTCTCCTTGATCCTACAGTTGATGTTGTTGTTATCAGTAGAATACCCTTCTCATTAAGGGGGAGTGTTGAAATATTGTGACTTCGGAGAATATTCTAAATTATTTTATTGTTGTAATCTATCGTAGATGTTTTATTCCTCAGCAGGGATGTTATTATTGTATTTGGTCATCATAGAGTCATGAGGTAAAACCTACGTTATAATTTGGGTCTATAGAACCATCCATAAACTAATATTATATTGTTTTGAGTCTTCCTAGGTAAGTCAGCCCAGTAAGTTTGTTGGGGCTGACCTAGTTAGGGAAAAAGTCAAGTGGAAGATATAGTATAAATAGAAGTGATGTGCTGCTCATTTGGACACACACACTCACTTGTATATTGCACACATGAGAGAGAGAGATATATATGTGCAAGGAGAAGAAGCATATGTTTGAGGTTTTGTCCTTGTACTTTTGATCATCTTTATTGAGGAAGTTTTGCTGGGTTTTCTTTCCCTAGAGGGTTTCCTAGTATAAATCCGTGCCTATCTTGTGATTGTGTTTCTTTCTGTGATCCTGTATATGCAATTGTTGTGAAATTGAATTGAATACTAATGATATTTAGCTTAGCATATGGAATCTTAACACAACATCCCCTGTAATGTTCAATTAGGTTGTAAAAATAATGATCAAATATGACAATATAAACTTCAGCATAACAAAGTGCTAGACCAATGCTCAAAGTGTTAGAGGGAATATGCATAAACATACAACAATATATTTACTAGCATGTAAATCAATACCAAGAACCAACTACTCTACTTTCATACCCATACAAGAAAAAAATAATGAAATAATAAGAGAGGGACAAGAGAAAAAGAGATATTACACGAATATAAGTGGTAAAACCTCAAATGAGAAAACATCAACAGGAAGGCTTGATCTTCCTTATTCTTTATAAATCTCAAATCTTATAATACATGATATCCTCACAAAAAGCATCAAATCGCACTCCATCTTCACTTCATGTCACAATGATGTATCAACAACATATCCTAAGAGGGTCTCCTTCCCCTCTATTATATAGCTAAAGGCATGGAAGATTTAGATCCCATAACACATGGGATAAATAGTTTTCCACCTCTTTGATATAAAGAATGGTGATGACGAGATTTTTAATTGCTTTCTAATTACTTAAAAAAACTAAGAGTTTGTACATTAATTATCAACCCGGGGTTCATTGAGAACTTTCAAGTTACCGTGCATTGTATGTGCAAACCACAATATCTTCTTACATTGGTTTTTATACTGTGAAGTTGTGATTCAATAACCTTACTTACAAACAATGGTATGAATAGTTACATAGTATTGGAAAGGAACTAGCTAGCTAAACAACTAATGAAGCTAAGTTGCAAGGAATGTAAACCACACCACATGAAAGTAAATTCACACTAGTTGCAAGTATCATGAGTATGAATCAATTGTGTCCCAAAGTAACCCCATTAATGTACAATAAAACTAATTGCATAATTGAAATTCACACCATGCTAGAAAGTAAATGCTAAAAAAAAATTCGCACTTTGCGGTAAAAGTAAATTCTAAAACTAATTCACACTTTGCAGGAAAAGTAAATTCTAAAACTAATTCACACTTTGCAGAAAAAGTAAATTCTAAATTTAAATCACACGGTGCTGGAAAATCAAATTCTAAAACTATGTTCACATTGTGCAAGAAAGTAAATTCTAAATATAAGTTCACATCACACTTGACATAAAGGTAAATTGTAGAATAAAATCTAAAAGCTATCCTTTCCAAATACAAGTTATTGTTTATGATCCAAGGTAGTAAATAATATCATTACATTAAGCATATTCATTGTAAAAATAAACATTTAAATCACTAATCTATGGATTAAAATCAAATTGCAAAAATAAACTTTACGTATAATAAGAAATGAAAACTAAGCAATGAAGTAAAACTATATCAACACAAAATAAATAAAATCATACTTTAAGGAATTCTAGAACTAAGATCTATATTGAATCAAGATGAAATTGAAGTTTACTCCATCATTATTTGGACTATTTCTCTAAGAGTCCTCCCTATTCAATGGAGAATGAGCTCTTATTTATATATGATGATTTTTATAGCAAATAATAAATGAAGATCCAAAATATCTTCAATAAAATGCTAATAATTTGGATACCAAAACTAATTTAAAACTAATTTCAAGATCTTGGATAACTACATGTTATTTATGATGTCTTTGAAGTCAAATTCGAATTTAGGGGTAGAGGCTATTATAAAATAGTAAAAAATCATCCCATATGTTGCAGAATAACTTTTGACTCTTTACTTCTATTGAGGCCTGGAAATTCGCAGGCAACAACAGCAAGGGATTCTCCCCAGTCAACGTTCCCAACTAGCCCGTGACTGTTTGGTGTAGGGAATCCGTCCGGTTTGCGGTCCGGCTACCGTAGGTCAAGTAACAAAAACAAAAGGTTTTACCGGTTGCGGCCCGGTCCACCGTATATGTTTTTGCATTTTTTGACTTTAAGTATGATATGCAAGTGCCTATCTAAGATGCAGATTGATAAAGAATGCAAGGAGTGGTCACAATGTGATGCGCAGGTTCTTACCTCTCGTCTTAGACTCTCTCACATCTAAATCACACACAACTAGAAAATACAACACTAACTAAGCTGTCACTAGGGAGCAAGATATTAATTCATGAGTAATGCAATACTTGTTCACATGTTAAGATAAATCACAGATAGTTATTCTTAGAATCAAAAAACATAAACATGAATAAAGATATACATGGCAAGATAGCTCATCAACTGTTAAACCCTCCATTACTCATAGTGGAAATTATCACAAAATAAAATAGAGAACATTCAGATAAGAACATAGGTTCAGAAAGTTAGAACGCTCTCATAGTTAATGAAACACAGTTGAAAACGAAATAGTTCCCCTTCAACATTGTTCATTTTATCACATTCGAACATTCCACACAGCACCTTCTCCAACAGGCAAAATTTGTAATTTATTATTGTAAAACGAAGTAGTTCCTCTTACAACAAATGGTTCACAAGTTTCTCCAGGGGAAAAAGCCCCCATTCCCTCTAACTTTCCTATCTTTATACAAAAACAACAAGACCTTTGGGTTTCCCCGCCCCTTGACCTTCCGGCTCCCCGACCGTTTTAATCTCACAGTTTTGTCAGTTTGTCAGTGCTCATGATTTAGGCAATACGTTACATTTCGGATTTAGTCTTATGAGTACTTCATAAAATGGGACCAGCTCGGTAACTACTGAACCTTTTCCAAGCCTGCGATTTTGTTGCTATCGATTCTGCTTTGTCTTTTATTTGTCCTTTTTAAGATCTCATTGATCTCAAAACAAACTCTGCTTATCAATTTTCAGCCAACTTCCCTCAGCTCTATCCTTTAGCTATGCCTTCTTGCAGTAGTAATCTGAAGAATCTTCTAAGTCCGTCTGTAGTTAAAACAAAAATTCATCATTAATTCGGATTGCATCTTTTCAACAAATGTAAACCATACTAACAATAAAACTGATCATCAAAATGAGGCCTTGTACTGAGCTCTCGTCGCGAAAACCTTGAAATGATAGAAAATGAAACCTCCGCCGCCCATAAAACAGGATAAAAAACACATACAAAACAGGCGGGAAAAACCTTCACTGGCGGGAAAAATCACTAAAGCATCGGCATGATAGTTTAATTAACAGCCACAATGGCGGGCTTCAGACGGAAAACGAGTTTCGCGGGACCATTAAGTCTAACGGCGTCGAAAAGACTAAATGCCAAAGCATCGGGCGGAAAATCTCCTTGTCGGCGAACGGAATGACATAAACGTCGGGAGGTTAGTGCATTACGCAACCGCAATGGCAGAAGATGAAAAGACTACGGGCTCCGCGACAAATAAACATATCGGCAAAAACTGTAACAAAACATTGGCGAGTGGAGTAGTTATATGGCGGAAATTTAGTTCGCCCGGGAGCCGCAATGGCGGAAAGCAGTCAGGCTATAGCCTTCGATCAAAGTCATAAACTTTCCGATATGGCGCAGAAACATCATGAAAACGTTAAGTGTTTGAAAAATCTTAGGGTTGTGCAACGGTCTAAGAAGATTGTCTCATCTCCAAAACAAAGGCTTCATAAAGATCAAAAACCCCGACTCAACTTCAACCAACCTCTGGCAGCGCGAAGCAAGTCAAAATAATAACATCACAACATCGAAAAAGTCAAAGCTATCTGTCAGAACAATTACCATTCAGCTTCCGCAACGGCAGCCCCAGAGGAAAATATGGCTCCGATGCATTGCTCAAATGACCTCCGATCAACGAAACTAAAAAATGTTAAGTTCCAAAAGACTTTCGGCTGGGCAGCGATGAAAGGTTTGTTTCACCTTTGAAACAGCGGCGAAAATGAGAAATAGACTTCCGATATCAAAGAAAGAAATCCTAGATCGAAGGACAACATTTTCAAATCAAACTTCAAATTCCACAACCCAAAGCAATTTCGGACATTAGCAATTTTCCGAAAAGCATGAAAACCGTTGACCTCAAAACAATCCAAACTTGCAGCAGAGGAAAAACAAAACAGAGTTCTTGGATCCAAACAATTTTCGGCAAGATAAAATTAAAAGGAGGGTCCAAAATTTCAAAAATTTGGGAAAACAGTTGCAGCTGCAACAATTGGTGACTACCTAGTGAACCTAGATCTCTGGACAATTTACTTCTTAAGTAACAGACTGTTTAACAATAAAACGAACATGTTGAATTCTTCTAGATGTCTGGATTTCCCAAATGGCAAATATATGTACTTTTAATCATTGACGATAGTCCAATTTAGGAGAATGGAAACCAAGACTTCCAAGTCAAGATAACTCTTTTGAGGCCATGAGATGAGTTTCATTTATTACCTCTGTCTTCAGGTAGCTTCTAGCTTGGACACCACATGATTGTGACATATGGTAAACATAAATATTCATTTGTTCCTCATTCCCATGCCATTTTGTACTTTTTGTGCTTTTGGACTTTTGTCTTTTGCGTATGAGTCCTCCTGCATGCCTTTCTATCTAAATTTTTATTCAGGCTCCTCTATCCATAGTGTCCTTTTGTGTGAGAGATGTATTTAACTTTTAGCTCACAGACGGAGAAGAACTTTTGGCAATTTAGTACTTATATGGTTCAGTACTTTGTTTTGATACATGTTGCTTTCATAGGAGTTTTCTGACTCTTGTCTACCTTTTGGCTTTCAATTCTTGGCATGGGATCATTTATATATAATATATTGTTTACTCTGCTTCCTTTCCGTGGGTCTTTTGTTGTCACTCCCTAGGACATTTTTAAATGTGAGATGGATGGAGTCTCGAAATAGTATTCTAGACCTTTTGATCCTGAGTTATTTCACAAGGATTAAGTAGGACTTCAATGTGTTCATAGCCATTAAGGAAAACTACTAAACTGGAAGAAATTCTTTCAGATAAAACAATAGTACACAGTCTTACACTCAAGGACTTTCATTACTTCAGAATTCTGATGCTCTCCAGGCAACCAAAAGTTTGCCTCTTTTTTATTAAAATCAAAATAAGCAAACCACGCAGATTATTTATGTACAAAACAAAAGAACAAAAACAAAACTCAGGAAAAATAAGGTTTGAGAACTAAACCATTAACTGGTAAGTTCTCTTCCCACCTCTGTAAATCTTGCAATTTATAGGTTGAGGGGCCGAGTTTTGCCACAATCTGGAAAGGGCCTACCCATAACTATTGAAATTTCGTGTGTTTTCCTTTCTCATCATGGGGGTGATCCCATTTGAGAACCAAATCTCCCACCTCAAATTCTTTTGTTCCAGCTTTGTGCTTATTAAACCACCTCTTTACTACCTCCTGTTGTTGTTTAAAACTTTCTCTGGCCTTGGATCTAGACTCTTCTACCTTCAAAAGATTATGTATCCTCATTTGCAAGACTTCATTATCTTATCCTCTGGATTCCTGAGCTATTATGGAAGAGGGTAGCATGATATTAGGGGGTAGAATGGCCTCTTTTCCATAAACAAGGGTATACGGGGACACACCTAATGAAGTCTTGGGGGTGACCCTATCAGCCCAAAGAGCATTTGGTAATGCTGAGTGCCAACTCCTTTGATTTTCTATCACCGTCTTTTTTAAAATCCTAATCAGATTCTTGTTCATAGATTCAGTCAAGCCATTTCCCCGTGGATAGTAATTTGCAGAGTAATGCAACTTAATTCATTTCTCATGAGCAAATGCAGTTAATCTAATCGAGGAAAAGTAAGTAGCATTATCGAAAACTAAAGAAATTGGAACTCCAAACCTGGTCATAATATGATCTTGCAAGAAGTCCATGACCGCATCTTCATTTACTTTACGCAACGAAATGGATTTAACCCAATGAGTGAAGTAATCGGTTGCTGTCTGAATATACTTGTGTTGCAGAAAAGAATTTGGCTTTATCTCCCCAATGATATCCATCCCCCACTGCTCAAAAGGTTCTGTTATCATCACAGGCTTTAATGGTCCTGCTGCTTTAACTTGTCTTCCACCACACCTTTGGCAGATGTCGCACTTTTTGACATGGGCATGTGCATCTTTGAACAGTGTGGGCCAATAGTATCCAGCTCTGAGAATTTTATGTATTGTTGTATCTCTGGAGAAATGTCCTCCAGCAGGCCCATCATGTAAGTCTATCATTACCTTCTTCGAATCTTCTTTCTCTAAGCATCTAAGAAGAACTCCATCATAATTCTTTCTGAATAATATTCCTTCAACAATCTGATATGAGGCTAATTTAAGACGCAGTGCTCTTCTTTGCTTAGAATTCCAATGTTCCGGTAACAATCCCGCCTGAAGGTAATGCACAAGGTCTCGATACCAGGAGTCCAGAGTTGTGAAAAGAGAACATACATCCATCAAATGTAACTCAGCTTCGTCTTCCCAGTCATGTTCTTCATTGTCTTTACTTTCAGTCATCAGTTTGCACAATCCCTGCCCTTTAACTATGGAGGCTGGCTTGAATTCGAGGTCGTACTCCTGTAGAGATGTTACCCAGTTGCCTCTTCTTTCTCCTAACTCTTTTTGTACGAAAAGAGACCTCACAGCTGGGTGTGGAACGATTACCTTTGTCCGGTTCTTGAGTATGTATGGCCTGGATTGTTTCACCGCTTTGAACACTGCGTAAGCTTGTTTATCCACAGCTGGGTAATTCAATTCAGCGCCTTGCAGACCAGTGCTCATAAATGATATGGGGAACTCCTCTCCCCCATCTTCCTTCTGGGTAAGCACAACTGTTAGTGAATCATCAGATGCGAAAGTGTACAAAATAAAATCTTTCTCAAAATTAGGACTTTTGAGGGAGGGTGCATGCGCAACAGCTATTTTAATTTTACTAAATGCGTTCATCTCTACATCAGTCCACTTGAATTGTACACTTTGCTTTACTATTTGCTGTAAAGGTTTAACAATTTGAGCGAAATCTGGCACAAACCTTCGCACGAAATTTATTGTCCCCATAAATGATTGCATGCCCTTTTTATTATGGGGTGAGGGGATCTGCTCGATAGCTTTGATCCTCTTTGGGTCTATGGAGATCCCTTTCTTAGATACCACGTGGCCCAACAACTTACCTTCGGTAACGGCAAACACGCACTTCTTGGGGTTGAGTGAGATGCCATATTTTCGGTAGCGTTCAAAAATCTGCTTTAGATGAAATGCGTGTTCCTCTCTTTTCTTTGAGAATATTGTGATGTCATCGAGGTATACTACAGCACTGCAGCCAATTAGACCATGGAAAGCTATGTCCATAGCCCTCTGGAAAGTAGCTTCAGTGTTTATGAGTCCAAAGGGCATCCTTCTGTAAGCAAAAGTTCTCCATCTGGTTCTGAATGTCGTTTTTAGTCTGTCTTCTTCGGCTACTAATACTTGATTGTAGCCTGAGAATCCATCTAATAAAGAGAACAGTTCAGAACCTGAAACCATTTGCAATATCTGTTCCATGGGTGGAACATGATAATTGTCTTTATCTGAAGCGCGATTTAAGTTTCTGAAATCCACACATAGCCTAATTTCTCCAGATTTCTTCCTTGCTGGTACCAGATTTGAGACCCATTCCGAGTGTCTAACCTTGAAGATAATTCTAGCATCCAATAGTTTCCTAACTTCATTCTGGATTAAAGGCTCTAATTTTGTATGCATTTTCCTTAAAGGCTGCTGATAAGGTTTGATTTCAGATCTGATGGGAATAACATGTTGGATAATATTGGTGTCATATGTCTTCAGATCTTCATAGGTCCAGGCAAAAACATCTTTGTATTGTTTGAAAAGACTGATAAACTTATTCCTTTCACCTGGGGAGCAACACTTTCCCAAATTCACATATTTAGGCTCAATTTCAGCCCCCAAATTAATCAACTCGAATTGTAGAGACGAGCTATGAGTCTTCACATTCACTGGTCTTCTAAATTTCTTGTTTAAATCAAACATTCGCTCTAAAGTCCTAACTCATTTAGGAATAAAATTATCGAATTTTAGCTCGGCTTGATGTTCTTCATCATCAATAATTGCCCCTTTGAAGGTCTCGTCATTTGTTAAGCATTCTATAATCTGCTGATCATCATCTAACACTCGTAGATTGGTAATCATATATGGAATTGAAGGCCTGAAAAGCAATTCAACAGAGCACCGATTATTAGAGGGCACAAGCCTCGCAGCTGAGGTGGCCAACAAGTCAGCTGCTGTATTTCTAAGTCTAGGAATTGATACAATGTTAAATGCACTAAAATATTTAAGCAAATCCCATACTTCATTTTGATAAGCTTTTAAATGAGAAGAAATGCAATGTATTTGATTTCGGATTTGTTTTACAATTATTTTAGAATCTCCAAACAGTTTCAGATTTTTTGCCTTTAATTTAATTGCTTTCCTTAATCCCTGAACTAATGCTTCATATTCACCTATGTTATTGGTACATTCAAACTCTAGCCTACACGAAAGAAAATGTTTGTTTTTCTTAGGGTCAATCATGACACAGCCGGCTCCTAACCTCTCTAAAGTTTTAGAACCATCAAAGAAAAGCATCCAAAAATCGCTAACTACTACTGTGCGAGAATTAACATCTACATCTACAGCTAATTCTACTATTTTACAATCAATTTCATCAGCCTGTGAAAACTGAAGGACATCAGGCTAAGCATCTGATGTATAGTTGGCTTCTTTTGCTTGATAGTTTCTTGGTTCTAGCTCAATAAAGTAATTTCCCAAAACAGAATCCACTGGTTCATTTTTACCTTCGAACTGAGTAACATTGTGTTTCATGTGGGGCTCCCTCAAAAATTTAATTTCATTTGGGCTTCCTTTATATGGTAGCCATAGATGTGACCAATCCGAGGAAAAATATCCGTTCAGCTTTGCTGACCAATCTCTGCTCAAAACAAGTCCATAAGCTTCCGGTATGTTAGCCACCACAATATCAATGAATTGACACACCTTATTATTTGAAGATAAGCGAATGAGAACATCCTCCATTTCCCCAATTACCTTCACATTCATTCTATCCAACTGAACGACCCTCCATGTAGATGGTTTAGGTTGCCCATTTATCTTTTTGCAGACCGACAGTGGCATGACGTTGACTGATGCCCCCGAGTCTACTAGGCAGTTATGCACGTTGTGGTTGAAAATTTCAAAAGTAAGGAGAAAAGGTGGATTCTTGCTTTTAGGCTTACCTCCCATACTTGCTTCACCAATTTCTTCTTCTTGGGGCTGATTGTCAGTGGGCAGCCTCTCCTCTGATACTTCAAGTGCTTTCAATAGCTTTTCTTTCTGCTGCGGCACATTGCACATTTCAAATAATGAGATGTTTGCCCTTACCTTTTTGATATCCTCCACAATGTCATAATCCATCTTATGTTCTGTGAGATTCGATTTAACATTATTTATTTTTTCTTCATTGGGCTTAGTAGGCATGTGAACATGTCTAGGATTTTGACTGGTGATGGTAAATTCCAGAATTTTATTAGTTGAGGAGTTGTTTTGAAATTTCTTAACATTCTTTTGAAGCCTCTTGATCTTCGGGAGCATAAGACTGTTTTCCTTAATCAACCCCTGGCTTCTCGTCGTTACGTTTGTTTCCAAGATGCCCTCGTGTCTCAGATCCTTTTCTTCCTCGGCATCAAACAACGATACACAGTCCCATAAAACCATGGCTTCATCCTCCTGTTTTTCTGTTGATTTATTGTTGTCTTTCCCCTCTTCATCATTATCTTTAGTTAATTTGGAGTCCAACAACTGATTCATATCCAACGTCATTGAATTTATCCATTGAGGACAATTCTTTTCAGAATGGGGTTGTTGGTGGAAAGTGAAAAAGTTATCCATTCCTACCTCCGTTAAGTTCATAGATGCAGCGCTGTGTGGAGGAGGTTGGGATTGATTGTTATCTTCCATTTTCTTGTAATAAGGCTTGTAGAACTTTTGGGCTTCCTTTTCCTTTTCCAAGTCTATGATTCTATTAAAGAGCTTTTGCATCATATTTGCCATTCCTTTGAAATATGGTGATTGCTTCTCTTTAGGCTTAGTAAATAACAAATCTTTCCTCCCAACATTTTTTTCTCTTGACCATTCAGGATAATCCTCGATGCTTTCTTTTTCGGCCTCTACTCTCTTCGCTTCTTCATAAGTCTCTGCTAGCGTAGGTTTGGCCTTCATTTTGGCAAACATGGCCAAATCGGGTCTTAGAGCTGAGATATAATATTCAATCAAGACTTTATCCAAGGGTTTGTTAGCTTTAGAAAAATTCTTAAGATAGGCCGCGAATCTTTGGGTAAAACTATGCACCTTCTCTTTTCTTTCTTTCTTTAAGGCGCACAGTCCTTTCATGAGAACTGTGTGAGTTTTTTGGGTTGCATATTTACTTCTAAAAATCCTTTCAAAGGTATCCCAATTTGGGATAGAGTTTGTAGGTAAACCAAAATACCATGATGTTGCTGCTCCTTTAAGGGTGTGTGGGAAAAGTCTACAAACTACATCCTCATGTTCCCCAGCCCTTAATCCCTCTATTGCCAAGTAGAAACTTTGCAAATGGTCATCTACTAAAATCTTCTCATTTGGATCAAACTTAGGTAGCATCTTTTCAAAATCTTGAGATAAATCATGCAAAGGAGGTGTTAGGTTTAAAGGTGATCTGGCTTTCCAAGCAGGTGGTGGATTTGGTGGGTTGGGTGGCTGATTTGCGTTTACGCCTACCATGAGTCTGGGTGGAGAGTGAGGTGGTGAATTAACAGTAGTATGAACAGGTGAACAGTAAGGTGTATTTGGGCCCACTTGATTTAAAGGCTGAACCACCTCCTGTAAGGCTGTTTCTACCAGTTCTTCCAAATCTCCAACCAACACCGAGTCTTTCAATATAGGACGATCTTTCTTTTTATATTCTCTTCTGGGAAAGTCAGGGATAGTCGAAAATCCTCCAATCTTCTTCACATATGCCCTAGTGTGTCTTCTTAGATCATTAACTACTTCGTTGTCCATAGAATACAAATGCTCTTTACCCCTCTGTTCAGGAATTGGATTGGGAAACAAACTGCTTTCTGAACTGTCATCGGTGGAATCATCTCGAGAAAACGAGTTTCCTCGGCCAGCCATGCACTGGCGGCCCTCCTTCTAGCGCCAGAAACTATTGAGGCCTGAAAATTCGCAGGCAACAACAACAAGAGATTCTCCCCAGTCAACGTTCCCAACTAGCCCGTGACTGTTTGGTGTAGGGAATCCATCCGGTTTACAGTCTGGCTACCGTAGGTCAAGTAACAAAAACAAAAGGTTTTACCGGTTGCGGCCCGATCCACTGTATATGTTTTTGCATTTTTTGACTTTAAGTATGATATGCAAGTGCCTATCTAAGATGCAGATTGATAAAGAATGCAAGGAGTGGTCACAATGTGATGCGCATGTTCTTACCTCTCATCTTAGACTCTCTGACATCTAAATCACACACAACTAGAAAATACAACACTAACTAAGCTATCCATAGGGAGCAAGATATTAATTCATGAGTAATGTAATACTTGTTCACATGTTAAGATAAATCACAGATAGCTGTTCTTAGAATCAAAACACATAAACATGAATAAAGATATACATGACAAGATAGCTCATCAACCGTTAAACCCTCCATTACTCATAGTGGAAATTATCACATAATAAACCAGAGAACATTAAGATAAGAACATAGGTTCAGAAAGTTAGAACACTCTCACAGTTAATGAAACACAATTGAAAACGAAATAGTTCCCCTTCAACATTGTTCATCTTATCACATTCGAACATTCCACATAGCACCTTCTCCAACAGGCAAAATTTGTAATTTATTATTGTAAAACGAAGTAGTTCCTCTTACAACAAATGGTTCACAAGTTTCTCCAGGGGAAAAAGCCCCCATTCCCTCTAAATTTCCTATCTTTATACAAAAACAACAAAACCTTTGGGTTGCCCCGCCCCCTGACCTTCCGGCTCCCCGACCGTTTTAATCTCACAGTTTTGTCAGTTTGTCAGTGCTCATGATTTAGGCAATACATTACATTTCGGATTTAGTCTTATGAATACTTCATAAAACGGGACCAGCTCGGTAACTGCTAAACCTTTTCCAAGCCTGGGCTTCTGTTGCTATCGATTCTGCTTTGTCTTTTTTAAGATCCCGTTGATCTCAAAACAAACTCTGCTTATCTTTTTTCAGCCAACTTCCCTCAGCTCTATCATTCAGCTATGTCTTCTTGCAGCAGTAATATGAAGAATCTTCTAAGTCTGTCTGAAGTTAAAACAAAAATTCATCATTAATTTGGACTGCATCTTTTCAACAAATGTAAACCATGCTAACAATAAAACTGATCATCAAAATGAGGCCCTGTACTGCGCTCTCGTCGCGAAAACCTTAAAATGATAGAAAATGAAACCTTCGCCGCCCATAAAACAGGGTAAAAAACACATACAGAACAGGCGGGAAAAACCTTCACCAGCGGGAAAAATCACTAAAGCATTGACAGGATAGTTTAATTAACAGCCGCAACGACAGGCTTCAGACGGACAACGAGTTCCGCGGGACCATTAAGTGTAACGACGTCGAAAAGACTAAATGCCAAAGCATCGGGCGAAAAAGCTCCTTGTCGGTGAACGGAACAACATAAATGTCGGGAGGTTAGTGCATTACGCAACCGCAATGGCAGAAGATGAAAAGATTACGGGCTCCGCGGCAAATAAACATATCGGCGAAAACCGTAATAAACATCGACGAGTGGAGCAGTTATATGGTGGACATTTAGTTTGCCTGGGAGCCGCAATGGCAGAAAGCAGTCAGGCTACAGCCTTCGATCAAAGTCATAAAATTTCCGATATGGCGCAGAAACATCATGAAAACGTTAAGTGTTCGGAAAATTTTAGGGTTATGCAACGGTTTAAGAAGCTTGTCTCATCTCCAAAACAACGGCTTCATAAAGATCAAAAACCCTGATTCAACTTCAACCAACCTCCGACAGCGTGAAACAAGTCAAAATAATAACGTCACAGCATCGGAAAAGTCAAAGCTATCCGTCAGAACAATTACCGTTCAGCTTCCACAACGGCGGCTCCGGAGGGAAATATGGCTCTGATGCATTGCTCAAATGACCTCCAATCAACCAAACTAAAAAATGTTAAGTTCCAAAAGACTTTCGGCTGGGCAACGATGAAAGGTTTGTTTCACCTTCGAAACAACGACAAAAATGAGAAATAGACTTCCGATATCAAAGAAAGAAATCACAGATCGAAGGACAACATTTTCAAATCAAACTTCAAATTCCACAACCCAAAGCAGTTTCGGACATTAGCAATTTTCCGAAAAGCATGAAAATCGTTGACCTCAAAACAATCCAAACTTGCACCAGAGGGAAAACAAAACAGAGTTCATGGATCCAAACAATTTTAGGCAAGATAAAATTAAAAGGAAGGTCCAAAATTTCAAAACTTTGGGAAAACAGTTGCAGCTGCAACAACTTCCATCATATATTTGATAGAGATCTTCAAATCTTCCTTGATAAGACAAATATGCACTCATATCCACCTCCAATTGCCACCTTTAATTTTCAAATAATTTAACATCATTATTTGAGACAATAAGAATGATAGAAATAATAGATGTATAAAAATCCATTACTTCTATTGAATATCTTTCTCCAAAGTTGGTGCTTCAAGGTAAACTTGAATTATTGACTTTCTGTAGCTTTTGTAGGTTTTGTAGAGGTTCTGCAACTTCCTGTAAAGTTTCCGTAGCTGCTACAAAATTCTCTCAAATATTTTGTGGTTGCTTCCTAACAAATGATTCAATATCCAAAGCAAATACATAGTATACTAATTCCCCTAATATTAGGAAAAAATCAAATGAAATACTAAGACATGTAATGGAAAAAACATTTTGAGGATAAAATACGGGTATGAGCATTAGAGGGGATTAATATAATGTTATTGATAAGAAATATGTCAAATCCAAGTCCCATCACGTAATAAGAGAAATTGCTTCATGATGCATGGTAAAAAACTTTTTATTTTTATTTTTGTTTTATTTTAATATAGAGAATTATTAAGAGTATTATGACTTCTTTTACTACATAGATCAACACACCATCTTATGACATCTCACTGGACATCATTACACCTTTCAACAACATCACACAAGTCATCTTTAACATATTCCAACATCCCCCCTTAATAATGACTCATGGGAGAGAGAATACAAATGGAGGAATATGGCATTACATTAACACCCCCTTTGAGGACAACTTTCGGAATTCCCAATAAGATGAAAATAAGAACACACTTTGCCTTATGGATTTGATGAAGATAACAATCACTTCTTAATTATCATGTCAAATTGCACCGAAACCAAGATGTATGATGAACTCTGTAGAACACCACAATAGTGTACACAAACCTCATATGGCCAGTACAATAGAAAATGTGTCTAGAATATGATCATCATAATCGTAACCCAACTTAAAGTAGAAAGAACTATGCAATAGACATCATCACAAATACAAGAAACCTAGATGGTCTATCCATAAAAAATGTGTTGTGAAGGTAGTATTCACAACCAAGCTGAAAGATGCAAGAATTATGCAATAGAACTCATTGTGAATACAAGAACCCCTTGATGGCCCAGACATCGAGAAATGTTTCTAATATACATTCTTCACAACCAAATAACTCTAATAAATATTACATTGTGGATACAATACCATCAGATGGTCTATCCACCAAAAAATGTGGCTTGCATATAATCATGACTTTACATAAAAAGACATGTTAATTTCATTACATATAACTGGAAGGATGTGGCATTGCATTGTATTTTATTACATTACAATCCTTTTTATTTACAACTTCAAAGATCCAAGATAAAGAGATAAAAGATTTCAACTTTGTTGTTGTCAAGGATAAGCTATAAAAGGAATAATGTTAAATGACTAGAGATAATCGACATCAATATACTTAAGTTAGGAAGGAACAACATAACCAAGCTCCTCCACAACTCTTCATAAATACCCTTGTGGAAAAAGAAAAGTAAACAAAAAGCAAATATGCACAAGAGAACCTCCAAGTGTAAAGCATATAATGAACATGATAAGGCCATAACAATAAAGGAAAATACACGAGATGGCATGTGAAAGATAGAAAAGATGAATTTACACAAACAAGGGTTAGAAACACCATATAAATTTTGAGCAAAATATGGATTAAAGAAAAATTGATATCACTTATAGATTGGTAAACATTGCAACCAAGAAACTAAGTCTTAGGAATTGGTTGGTTTCTTGTTGTGACCATGATAAAATGCTAGGGATACATGCTCTTGAAAATGTCAAACATCTTCCACATAAGAAAGTTAGTGACAAATAAAATAGAAACAATAGACAACCTCAAGCATAATGAATAAACTAAGAAACTAAACCCTAATGCAAAAAGACAAGAATCATACAATAAAATTAGGATTTCTCAGCAATGACGAAACCCTACAACACCTTACCTACATATATGTAATTCCCTAGCAGAAATAGTAAAAAGAATTCAGGTTTAAGTCAATTATTCACCTAAAAAATGGTCCCATGCTCTTTCTTAATGGCCAAGGCACATGTTTACACACCACCTATGAAGAAAGGGAGTGTGTGTATGCAACCCTACTAAAGACAAAGAGCATGTGCCCCTAAAATTATCTGAAATTGTAATTTGCGAATGCAGTCGTCGTCTGGATGAAAACCTATAAAAAAACACAACTAGAAATAGACAAACAACCAAATATGCTAAAAGAGAGATATATATTAGATAAAAATTCAGTATACAATGGATTTCAATTCAAATCTAAAGAAAAAACCAAGGAAAACTTGGAAAAAATTTACAAAATAAATTGTGAGGTTAGAGTTTTGAGAAAAAAAGCTAGAATATGTAGAAAATGCCCAGATCTAAAGAAAAAACTTAAGGGTTGTCCATATATGATGGACAATCTATTAGAGAAGGAGATCTCATTCGTTTTTTGAAGAAATTGATGCTTGAAAAAATATTAACAATAAAATTACCAAAAGAGGTGGAGCATAATAACTAACTCTGATAGCATGTTAGAATATTGAGAAATATGCATAAACATAGAACAATACATTTTATAACATGTAAATCAATAGAAGGAATCAACTAGTATACTCTCCTATCCATACAAACAACAAACAATCAAATAGTAAGAGAGGAACATGAGAAAAATAGATATTACACCAGATATACATGGTAAAACCCCAAATGGGAAACATCCATAGGAAGGATTGATCTTCTTTATCCATCAGAAATATTCACTCTTACAATACATGACATCTTCACATAAGCATCACATCACATTCCATCATCACTTCATGTCACAATGATGTTTCAACAGCATACCCTAAAAGGGTCTCCTTCACCTCTATTATATAGCCAGAGGTATGGAAGATTTACATCCCATAACACATGTGGGATAACATTAGAGGAAATTTGAGGTCTAAAATGGGCCTCCTAAGGAAAATAATAAAATAATAGTTAAAATAATAAAATAATATTTATTAATTTTGGAGGAAGAAAGAAAAAAACTATTATTTTTGTTCGTATTTTCCACATATCTCACTGTGTTTTTACTCAAATTTCAAGCAGGAGGTCTCGTTGGATGTGGAATTGAATTCTGCATCCAATGAGTACCCACACTGCATACGTTTGATGGACCCCACTACCCCCCAAAAAATAAATACCTGAAAACACGTGATAATGATGCAGTGTGGGTACTCGTTGGATGCAGAATTCAATTCCACATCCAACGAGACCTCCCGCTCGAAATTTGAGTAAAAACACAGGAATATATGTTGAAAATACGAACAAAAAAAGTATTTTTTTATGACAAATATGTCAAGTCAACCATTATGGTTGACTCATTTTATTGAAATTCTATTGGTTCTTGAATTCCAACTCAAAAGAATTTATTATTGGCTCGTTTTCTTATAAGGCCCATTTTAGACCCCAAATTTCCTCTAATGATAGTTTTCCACTTCTCTTTTAAAAAGAAAGGTAATGAGAGAAATTACTTCATGATGATTGTGGGATAACTCATTTTTATAATATAGAGAGTTATTAAGAGTATCATTCCTTATTTTGCTAGGTAGATGTGTTAGAACACACAATGATACTGAGGAGGGGGGAGGGGGTGAATCAGTATCATCCACAATTTGCTACTTTTTTTTCCATTAAATTTCGTCAACCATATGTAATTATTCATTCATCATCAATCATGTATTATATGTTCATCACAATGTATGCATCAAGATATACACCATCAACAAGAGAAGACATCAGATATGTATGAAAAACTCAATATATCATATTGATAAAAATCACAATCTTTTACATAAGGAGGAGACACCAATCTCCAATATTCTATCGATCCAACTGGAAGGAGGCTCCACCCCCCTAACTTTGTCAGCTACATTTGTCGAGAAGCTTCAACTCCCTTAATTCTTCAGCTCCAACTGGAAGGAGTCTCCAATCCCCTTAATTTATGAGCTACAACTAAAAGGAGGCTCCAACTCTTCTGTAATGTACTTCAATGTTATTCTTCACTTAAGTTCTTCAAATTGTTTCCCAACTGTTAATATCATGCTGCTTCAAATACTCTTCAAGTCTATTATTTCTTTGCTCAAATATTGTTCTAAACACTTCAAGAATGTCCTTCTAATGCTCTTAAAATTATTCAGACTAGTTCTTAGATCTATCCTTTTTTTATTGTTTTAAAAAATGACTCTTAATCGAGTTACATATTTGTCATTCAAACATTCCTTAGCATCATCTCTTAAATAAGTAAGATCAAATCTTGTTTTTCCTTAGAGAATCTTCAGAACTTCCTTATTCAAATTTGTAATCAAACAACAAATCTATTTGGAGGTGTTCAAAGCAATGCACACTTTGAACTTTAATATCCAGTCAATATATCTTTATTTTGGCCTTTTAAAAAGTCTATTCGGAGTGTACAAATAGTCAAACAACCACAATTTTTACAAACTGTTTATGGCGAAACGTCCTTGAGCAGTCAAATAGGATTTATTTTCAATCAATACTTAGTTCATAACAAAGCTTTCAAGATCATATTCAACTTCGGATTTCATACCTTCAATTAGGAGCAATCTTAGGCAACATTTTTACATAGTACTTCAGACCTTATCCTCTATCATTCTAAGCTTCGTATGCTTTTATCAATCAAACCAAGACGATCTCCAAAACACTAACTCATGAACAAATTCCAAACCCGATCAACTGTTTCACAAAAAAATCCTTCTTAATACCCAAAAACAAGTAGTACTTATAGCACTTACTAAAATTTTGATCTGTTGCAGGGTCATCCTTTATTTGTACTCTTAATGATCAACCTTCAGCCTCTATTTCCATCATACTTAGGTTTGCTTGTTCGTTCCTTTTTTCAGTTTATAATCATCCACATTATTTCCACACAAATGCCTAAGTGGAGAGTCTCATATATATATATATATATATATATGATTCTTTCTTGGCATTCTTGGGTCGACCTTGTCCTACTTATGTCATTTGAGATCACAATCATGCAAGTTCTTTTTAGGGCCGACCTATTAGGTCTCTTTAAGGGATTTAGGATAGGATTCTTCATGATCTTTACCTTGCCAAGTTTAATACTCCATTTTATGACGTGGTTGAATACTCTTTCAAGATTTCCTTAGTAGATTTTCTTCATGACTTCACGAGGCTTGTTTTTGCAACATGCTTGCTTGTCCTTAACTAGTCAAAGCTTTCCATATCTCTTCAATGTATGATCACAAAATGGAGCTACTCCATAATGAATTCATATGTGGAATCCTCCTTGAAACGTTCATCAAGTATTTTATGCACAAATCCTTAACTCAACTATTCCAATATGATCATACTATTCTTTCAAATTTGATCATGCTATTCAATCAATCCTTGTTCATCTCTTAGTACATGGACTTTCAACTTGGTATCAATGACCCTATTGACATAGGACACCTTTTGACATCAATGATGACACAATTTCAACAATCTCCCCCTTTGTAATTGATGACCATACACAGTAAAACAAATTATTCTCCTTATGATCATATTTGATCAAAGATTACTTCTATTGTCCATGAGTTTGTTCTTCACCAATTCTTGTTTTACTAGTATTTTCTCCCCCCCTTTGACATCAATGGCAAAGGTGGGCCCCATGTTTCTCTATTACTCCCCTTGTACTTTTAAATCACCAGTTCCCCCTATCATTCCGAGTCATCAACTTCCCTTAAGTTTGTAAACACTTTATTTCCTGATCACATGTCAATTGGCTATCTTTGGAGGCTTTCTTCAAATTGCTCCCCCTATCAATATGTTTCTTTTAATAATAGAGTATATTCTCCCCCTTTGACATAGCTTAGTGGTTTGATAATGGACTCTGCTCCCCTTTTCATAATTGCATTAGATCCATTCATCAACAATCTTTTCCTTTTTAATGGAAACAAATAGGCCTAGACGACAATCAACTCAACCAGACTAATTCTTCTCTCTATCTTTTGCATCTCCACTTGTGTCCATTTGATCATAAAAGGTTTCCAAGAGCACAAGAATGCTTCAATCCTTCAATGTATAAACTTGTAATCTTTGTCTATAATAAGAACTTTAAGCTAGCTTCATTTCCTTTCCCTCTAATTGTTGTCATTGCATGAAGGAAATTTTTAAAAACCCAATCCTAGTATCAATGGAACAATATAGTTTTCAATATCCTCAATCTTTAACTACTGGAGCAATGATCTCTCCTCTGTCTATTAAATAACGATTCATAGGTTGGGTACGTTATGATTATTTGAAACTACTTTGAGACACTTGGATTGCTAATGCATTTGACCTTGTAAATGTTTCAATGACCCATTAAATTACTGTTCAAACTTCCAATAAATCACATCACTTAGATTAGACAATGTTAAATTTGAGAGCCATAGATCTACAAGCCAATATGAGAGCTATTGGAAATGAATTATGCTGTGGAATAATTGAGATCAATATACACTTGGCAAAGAATTCATGACACAAATATCAGATTGATCGGACAAGAATTGCTCAGGTAATCACAACACTAATGCTCATTAATTAATTAATAATACAATGATTATACAATGTATAGAATTCAAATACTGTGGATAGGATTCAAATCTTTCAGTTCTATCTGACTTATTAGGTAACTTAGTGCGTCTAAATCACAGCTGAAGCTCACTAGTCAACTCTGGATGCCTAAATCAATCTACAATCAATTAACCGATGAGGTAGGTGGGCAAAAGGGGTCACACTCCCTGCATGCATGCAAAACTAGTGCTAGGATAACTGATAGTGATTTAACTGATTGTAACCAGAGGATAACTCAACATAAATGCTTACCTACCACAACCAAGTGTAGGAGGCTGCTGGTAGCACTCATAGTGGGCTCCTATAATATAGGGATTGGTCCCAGAGGCACATAAACTCATGCATGCACATGCAGTAAGTGGTAGATAACCTCTAGGTGTGTCCCCATATTCTAGTACAGTGATAATAACTTACTAAGTTACGAAAAATGACCAAATAAACTATATTGGACAAGGAGGATTAATAAATCCTAACACCCCCCCTTAATCCTAACTTTGGACAACTTGGACCTCACAACTAGGCCAAAAGTCACCCATACAATATAAATGAATAAAATACTGCTTAATAAAATAAGGAAAATGGGGAAAACCTCATGGGACCCCCCCCTCAAAATAAGTAGGAATCATGAAATTTTGCTGCAATCTGCAACTTTGTGGAGCAGTAATGCAGAATCTTGGTTCTTTTGGGCATCAACACCCTGAGACTATGCATGTGAACCTCTCCAAACTAAATGATTATGTCTGGAGGAATTTTCCTCTTTGGAAGAAGAGCAATATGCTTAACTAAATCAGGATCATAGACAACTCCAAGATGAAAACCAGACCCATGTAGAGCAACTGAGATCAACTGATGAGAGAGAAAAATTGCTTTAGAATTCAAATCATGTGAGGTAAACCTAAGAAACTTTAATGTTGCAGCCTTGAACATTGAACCATTTGAGGTAAAATCATCTCCAGGTGTTAGGAGCAAGTGTCTAGGCGAATGGAGGATGTATCCATATTTACTATTACTGTGAGGAGATGAGCATGTGATCAAGTAAAAAGGTACATAAGTCCCGGGACCATGGAGAGCGAATGCTTGAGTTCCATAATCTGATATAGCTTCTAAAATATCAAATGATTCACAAAATTTAATGTCAACAACCTTATGAGAGAAAACTGACATCTAATCCCCAACAATAAATTTGAAAGAGACTTGAGGTACTTGATTTTTCACACCAAAATTGATGAGAAAAACAACAAGCATGACTGGAGGTAGGTAATCAGGAAACGCGCTTCCATACTTAAGAGATGATTTTACTCTTTGAGCAAAAACTTGTGAAAAAATTGCTGCAATTTGCAACACTGTGGAGTAGTAATGCATAATCTTGGTTCTTCTGTGCATAAAAATCCTGGGACTGTGCATGTGAACCTCTCCAAACTAAATGATTATGTATGGAGGAATTTTCCTCTTTGGAAGAAGAGGAATATGCCCAAATGAATAAAGAACATAGACAACCACAAGATGAAAACTGGACCCATGTAGAGAAATTGAGATCAATTGATGAGAGAGCAAAAGTGCTTAAGAATTTGAACCATGTGAGGTAAACCCAAGCAACTTATATGTTGCAGCCTTGAGCATCGAACCATGTGAGGTAAAATCAGCTATAGGTGTTAGCAGCAAGTGTCCAGGCAAGTGCAGGGTGTCTCCATCTTTACTAGTACTACGGGGAGATGAGCATGTGATCAAGTAGGAAGGTAGAGAAGTCCTGGGACCATGGAGAATGAATTCTTGAGCTCCATAATATGATATAGCTTCAAAAATACCAAATGATTCATAAAATTTAATATCAACAACCTCATGAGAGAAAATTGACATTGAATCCCCAACAACAAATTTGAAAGAGACTTGAGGTGCTTGATTTTTCACACCAAAATTGATGAGAACAACTACAAGCATCACTGGAGGTTCTTGAAACTTAAAATTTGAACCAAATAAGGTCATATTAGATCCAAGAATGTGGAACAAAGGTTCCAAGGGCTCCACTAAGATGGTAGATGCACAATTTTTTCCTTCTTCAACAAAACTTTGAGTATTGGTCCAAGCAATCATGTAGGAATTTGCTGGAAGCTCTAGATAAATGAGGGTGAGTGGATCACTCCTAAAATATGATATTTATTCCAAAACATACAAAGTATCACTTTTCTACAACCCAACAACAACATTAGAGAGAGAGAAATCGAATTCCTCTTCATTTTCCGAGGCAATCACTAGCAAACTTTGCACATAATTTAGAATAGAAGAATCACTAGAGAATGCCCAAGTAGAATGAAAGGAGAGGTTTTCTTCAATAACAGAGATTCAAATGTCTTCTTCTGGATCAACTATATGAGAATATGAGATATCAAACATCTCATTAAATTTTGAAGCAACAGGAGAAGGAGTCACTACGAGGATACTTTCAACAATTCAAATTGATTGAGTTGAAGATTCCGATTTTTCTTCATCTTGAACAATTTCATATGAGAGAATAGAGGCCGAGACTTTTGAAGGAAGAAATATTGTAGTGCTGGGTGTGCTCTCCAAATTTCTAAAATGATCCTCATTGTGCTAGTCAAAGGTTCTATCCAATCATGTCTAGAGTTCCTTTGGATATTCAACAGAATCAATATGGTAGTGCATGCTTGGAGAAATAGCTAGACATATCCTTCCAAAAGCTCTATCACCGTCATTTAGCCAGTCATTTTCATGTTCATAAGTCTCTTTACCAATTCCAATAGATACCTCATAGAGACCTTGTCTCTTTAGAGATGAAATCATCTTCAATTTCCACTCTGAATATCTTGTGAATGGGGTAAGAAGAGGAACCGATACTATCGAATCCATATTGAAGTTGTACCTACAAAATATCACTCCAAAACAAACCAATTCATAATCATATGTCAGTTCAAGCCTTTCCACCTTGACATGTGCACTTGTTTAGAGTACGTCACACATGTATAGACTTCTCTGGACAGAATCCAGAGGAAACAATGCTATGATTCCAAGAATTATGTGGAAACTCAACTGCTTCTGGTACACAATGGAGGTTTCCAAGGTTTGAGTTTAGCCTGAACAAGGCTTTGATACTGTTAGCACTCAGAATCACACCCAAGGTTGTGGGAAGGCGGATCCCGAGGTAACAATAAAACCGCTTTAGGAAAGGGAACTGGCTTCTTCAATTCCAGAGAGGGATCTCTCACAAATGTATAACAAGGCCAGACATATTGTCACAGAATGAATATCAAATATTAGTGGTTGAAACAAGGTAAAACGTATCGGGATATGGAGTCACAAATACCAAGAAAACAGAGCGGCCTGCATAGGAAGTGCTTGCAAGAGAAATGTAGTACTTCGATCACGGTCGATATGTTTTGGGTCTGGTGAAAAATGAAGAACGATGAAAGTCCATCAATGTAGAGCACCGCAGGGATGAATTCTACACCGACTTTGAAAGAAAATTTTGGTGAATGTCTAAAACAATGGCCGGAGCATATGAGTATGAATTCCGGACCATTATACACTAAGTCTAAAACATGAAGAAAACATAATGTAAAGAAATAACAGGAAGCACATGCACATTAAGAAAGGAAAATTACAGACTGTAATTGAGAAATACACATGAATTCTTGCATTCAAATAACCAGCATTCGGCTCTGTGACTTGTATTAAACAAATCAAAATATCATAAAATCAACAGTTTCATGGGTTCCAACCCCTTCTCCCTCTGTGGGGAGCATATTTATAGTGTTTGGGCCGCCGAGACCAACCTCAAAACGGGGCCGAAATTAGTTACAAAATCAGCAACAAACTCATAACAAACTGTATCATGGTAATTTCTCCATGGGTAGCATAAAATAGAAAGTGATGGAGGCAGCACTCTTGTTGGACCCCAAGAGGTGCTACGTCTTCAAAATCCAGGCTCACTTGTATCTTTGGTTCTAATAACGACTTAGGCATATCGTCATTGGAGTAGTTTGTATTTAGTTTTGCCGTAGTTCTCAATTACCTTCCATTGGTTAACCGTTAGCACTTCTAGCTTTGTAATTTCTTCTGCCAATACGCCGAGTTCTAGGTTCTCCGGATAGGAAGGCACTGATAATTTTGTGCACATAACTCTGAAATCGAATAGTAATTCAAATTCACCAGATAATTTTTCGACCATAGTTTTACTTGAAAGCGACTGCTGAGCCATGTCTTCAAATTGCTTGTGTTCTTGTTTGCAATCGATCAATCTGTCATGATACTTTTTCTGGGACAACATTGATCCTTTTTCTTCCCAAAAGAAGGGGAGCCCTCTCTTGACCAAAGGATAAAAAAACGAAGCAAATTCGTCCACCTGCTTGTGCATGAAATTCCACTTTGCTTCGACCATGTTCAAGTGACGGTGTTTGTGTACCACTCTCCTGGCCCATGTAATGACCACAATTCTGTCTTGGATGTTTCCCCGCCTGATGTCCTCTTTAGTTAAACTGTTCAGAAAGTTAATTGCGCCTTCAGTTGTGTCCAGGGTCCTCTTGTTCAAGTCAAGTTTTGCTGTCTAAATATGCTTTTTGGCTGCCTGTATGGCATTTTCCTTATCATGGATAAAATCCAAGTATGGCCGTAGCTTGGTTACTTCTGCTATTATCATGTCCCAGATGAGGTTCTTTGCCCCTTATAGAGCTGCTTGGCCTGAAACAAGTTTTGCTAATTTGTTGTTTTTATCCTCCGATTCTTTACAATGCTCTTCCAGCTTTTTTCTTATTCCTTCTTTGACCTCAGCCATGTCCATTAGGTCCTTATTCTGTTTTCTTAGACCAGTGATCTCTAGAGCTTTGATACTTACTTACGACATGGCTTGGGTGACGAATTCTGCACTAGATATCTCAGACGATTGAACCATAGGCACAGGCTGTTCCCAATCCCTTTTCTTCATCTCTTTTAACTCTCTTTCTAACTCAGCTTGCCGTGCTTCAAAAGCTCCCTTTTCTTCGACCTAGAGCTCTGCATCTTTCTTCCACTGTTTTTCCTTCTCTTCATGTTTGAGCAATCTAGCCTTACAATTGATTAGATCGGTGTTTAAGGCTTCCTTCTCTTTTTCAATTTTGGTCAATTCAACAGTTTGTATAAGCCGGATAGTTGGGATATATATCTTCTTCTTTAACAGTTGGATTGCACCTTCCTTGTCCTTCAGTAACTTTTGTGTGGCGGTACCGATATATCTACCTGGAGCTTCTTGATCTGGGCTTGGTGAGCCTTGTTTTCCATCTTCTCCTTTCGGAGCAGTTCTTCAACTCTTTTCTTACCAACTGTTAGTTTGGATATCTGCAAGGTGGCTTGGAGCAGATCAGTGTAAAGGAAGTCACTTATCCCTTGGTGTAAGTGAATCATGTCAGTTTTAGGGAACTTTTTTGGATCTACCTTCAGCTCAACTACTTGATCTCCTGTAATCACGACCAAATTCAACGTACCCCTGTTTTGGTCTCTTACAGTCGCTAAGGAGGTACTCTGGCCTGACAATTTTTCCACTTCATCGCATAACTTCAATCTTTCTTCGAAAGCTTTTCCACTAGCTTCTTTGTATCTCTCCAACAGCTCAGCTTTAGACTTGCATTTATCTACTGCCTCCTTAGGGACACTGCTGAACGTATATTCCTGAATTTCAAAAGTTGGGCCTTTGACTTTCACAGTTTTCTTTCTCCCCTTAGCCTTCGCGCTTAGCACGAGTTTACCTGGTTCTTCAGTTTTTTACTTCTTGGAGGTTCTAGCCGTGTCCCCTTCATCCACATCCATGGCTTTCGAGTATTCTCTCTTATTTCCCTTTTCAGACACGCTTGCCAAAGGGGCGATCTGTGTTGCCGCAACCACCACACTGGAGAGGTTTTTTTGGGGGGAGTTACTTGCTAGTGTAGAGGAGGTCGAATTCTCTGGCATATCTTCATCATAGTCAGCTTCTCCAGGGTACTTCATCAAATTATCCTTCTCTACCAACCCTGCCACATCAACATGTTTGAAAGGTTTGTTTCTATTGTCATACCTCCTATTTGAGATGATGTGGTGAGGGTCATAGTTGATCCGACCTCCATTGCAAACCCTTTCTCTCTAAGCAAATTTTCAATCATGGGTAGAGCTGATTTGTTTTTAATGGTAAAGGGGCCAACTACCCATGGAAACTTAATATCCACTAGCTTTTTGAAACTTATGAAATGTTCATCTTCGGCTGTGAGTCTTTGCATGATCAGTTCCAATGCAAACATTCTCAGTGTCAGAAACGTCGGTAGGACATACAGCTAGCGAGTAAACTCGTAAACCCTAATCACAATATTGTCTTTGGAGAGGAACCAGTCCCCTACTCTCCTTTCAGGAGACAACTGCATCAGACTCTTCATCTTTGGTAGGACCCTTGGCAGCCTCTTTTGAAAAAGGACTTCATATACCAGTGGCATGAGGACATTCATGAACTTGCAATAATCTTTATGCATATCCTCTGTTAGAACCATCTCCAGGCGATGCAGATTGTCATTATTGAAGCTCAAAAACATCTTCATAAGGAGGGACTGAAACCTGAAGGTTCCCGACTGACGAAAATTACTCAACTGAGAATTGATACTTCTAGCCAAGAATTCATCAAATTGCAGACATACGGATGGTGAAAACTAACTCATTGTTTCTGACGCTACTTGGCCTGAACTAAGGGTGAATATTAGACTCAATAAAGGTTCGTTGACAAATTGGTTTGAGTCCATACCTAAGAATTGGCTTGCTAGGGTTATCACAGACTGCGTCTCTTTGTTAAACATGTCGAAATCAATGGGGAATAGAGGATTTGATAACTGAATTTCTGACTTTAAACAAGTTTTGAAAATAACCTCCTTTTGTTTGGCTAAAGACTCTCGAGTAAACCGGAGTATCTTTTCTTCATCGTACTCACTGGACATCTGGGTAAACTCAAAAGGGAATATCAGAGTGTTTCAGATGGTAAGGGAATTTATGGGACACAACACCCTAGACCTAGACATGTCCATTATCACACCTTCAGGGGGAGAATAGTTACTTACACACCAGTCTACGAATTCTGGGCAACCAAGGGTTCACTCAACAAAGAAGTAAAAGAAAAAGGAACCGAACACCCCATGAGTGTCGATTCCCTGCAACTAAGGAGTTTTCAGTTTACTCTGAGCGACCTCTATACTATCATGTAGTATGATAGTGTCAAAAACCTCAGAGTTCTTTATCTACTAGGGCTTCTTCAGCTTCCTGAAATTCGAGGCCTCGAGCTTCTAAATCTTCTATTTCGGCCATGAGAAAAAACTTAATAGAGCAAAGACGTACCAGGTTAGTTGATAGTTTGATTTGGAAGTTTGTCCAAGGTGGCACCGTTTGCATAGTCTAAACCCTTGCTTTTCGATGCTGTAGAAGAATAACTGGTCTAGATCCACGTGCTGGGTTTTATACTATTTTATTCCCTTATTTGACCATGCATCTTTCCATCCGGATAAAATGTCAGCCGTGGATTTGCGACCTGAGAGCCTTGAGTCATGTGATCTTGGCCGTTGGTATTTGCACAGTCATGTTTCCTCTTTACAACCCCACGCGTACTCCTGACTCGCGGGATTTAACCTCCTCCGTCAATCTTGAACACTTTTACCATCCCACCATCTAGAGTGGAGAGATTTACTAAATTTAGCAACTTTCGACCAAGATTTCTCTCGTGCAAGTACATCTGGCAGAATAGCTTCTCACCGTAGATTTATATCCGCCTTGATCTCTACCATCGGATGGCTCCTCTCTTTAACATATTTCACAAGTTTTGAAACGCTGTCTCCACCGAGCGTTTTAGATCGATGGAATTTATTTCCGCCATTGTTCTAAATCTCTCACGATTTTGGCCGTCGAAAGCTGTCGGCGTTTAACTCATTTCGCCAATTCGAAACACACCTTTTCGTGGTGCACTTACAACCCACGGAATGGCTCTCCGCTGTCGATTTGCTTCATCTCTTTCTCACGATCGTTGAACAACGCTTCATTCTTCGTCATTCTCCTGACTGGGGTCTTCTCTTTCCTCTTGCGTGGCCAACACGAGGGGCTTGCCTATGATTCTCAACCTTGGGCTCCCCTTCATTTGACAAACCGTGGCCAAGGCGGGTCAGTCTGTTCCCGTCAACTCTTGGACTCCTTCCTTAGAGCCTTTCCTTTCTTTCAGAAACTCATCATAGCCCGTTGAGGTCTCTTGTCGTGACAATTTTGTAGGCTTTGTTTCTTCCCCTAAGGGTCTGAAACCCTTCCATCTACTCAGCACAAATCATGTGCTAACAGATGCCATGTTAAATTTGAGAACCATAGATCTACAAGTCAATATGAGAGCTATTGGAAAAGAATTTTGTTGTGGAATAATTGAGATCAATATACACTTAGCAAAGAATTCATGACACCAATTTTAGATTAATCGGTCAAGAATTGCTCATATAATCACAACACTAATCTTCATATATTAATTAATAATACAATGGTTATACAATAAATAGAATTCGAATACTGTGGATAGGATTCAAATCTATCAGTTCTAACTGACTGATTAGGTAACTCGGTGTGCCTAAATCACAATTGAAGTTCACTTGTCTAACTCCAGATGCCTAAATCAGTCTACAATCAGTTAACTGATGAGGTAGGTGGAAAAAAGGTGCCACACTCCCTGTATGCATGCAAAACTGGCGCTAAGCTATCTGATAGTGATTTAACTGATTGTAACCGAAGGATAACTCAACATAACTGCTTACCTACCATAGCCAACTGAAGGAGGTTGTTGGTGGCTCTCATAGTGGGCTCCTATAATGTAGGGATTGGTCCTAGAGGCACATAAAATCATGCATGCATATGTAGTAAGTGGTATATAACCTTTAGGTGTGTCCCCCATACTCTAGTACAATGATAATAACTTACTAAGTTAGGAAAAATGACCAAATAAACTATATTGGACAAAGGAGGGGAAAATCCAAATGACTAAAATATTGCTTAATAAAATAAGGAAAATGGGAAAAATCTCATGGGAACCCCCCCCCTCAAAATAAGTAGGAATCATGAAATTTTGCTGCAATCTATAACTCAGTGGAGCAGTAATGCATAATTTTGGTTCTTCTATGCATCAACATCCTGGGACTATGCATGTGAACCTCTCCAAACTAAATGATTATGTCTGGAGGAATTTTCCTCTTTGGAAGAAGAGGAATATGCTCAACTAAATCAGGAACATAGACAACTCCAAGATGAAAACCAGACCCATGTAGAGTTACTAAGATCAACTGATGAGAGAGCAAAAGTGCTTTAGAATTCGAACCATGTGAGGTAAACCAAAGAAAGTTTAATGTTGCATCCTTGAACATTGAACCATTTGAGGTAAAATCAACTCCAGGTGTTAGGAGCAAGTGTTTAGTCGAATGCAGGATGTATCCATCTTTATTACTGTGAGGAGATGAGCATGTGATCAAGTATAAAGGTTGAGAAGTCTTGGGACCATGGAGAGAGAATGCTTAATCTCCATAAGCTGATATAGCTTCTAAAATATCAAACGATTCATAAAATTTAATGTCGACAACCTTATGAGAGAAAAATGACATCTAATCCCCAACAATAAATTTGAAAGAGACTTGAGGTACTTGATTTTTCACACTAAAATTGATGAGAACAACTACAAACATGACTGGAGGCAACTAATCATGAAACACACTTCCATACTTAAGAGATCATTTTTCTCTTTGAGCAAAAACTTGTGAAAAAATTGCTGCAATTTGCAACACTGTGGAGCGGTAATGCAGAATCTTGGTTCTTCTGTGCATCAACATCCTGAGACTGTGCATGTGAACTTATCTGAACTAAATGATTATGTATGGAGGAATTTTCTTCTTTGGAAGAAGAGGAATATGGCCAAATGAATAAGGAACATAGACAATTGCAAGATGAAAACTGGACCCATGTAGAGAAATTGAGATCAACTGATGAGAGAGCAAAAGTGCTTGAGAAATTGAACCATGTGAAGTAAACCCAAGCAACTTATATGTTGTAGCCTTGAACATCAAGCCATGTGAGGTAAAATCAGCTCCAGGTGTTAGGAGCAAGTGTCCAGGCAAGTGCAGGATGTCTCATGTAGAGCAACTGAGATCAATTGATGAGAGAAAAAAAGTGCTTTAGAATTCGAACCATGTGAGGTAAACCAAAGAAACTTTAATGTTGCAGCCTTGAACATTGAACCATTTGAGGTTAAGTCAACTCCATGTGTTAGGAGCAAGTGTCTAGGCGAATGGAGGATGTATCCATCTTTACTACTGTGAGGAGATGAGCATGTGATCAAGTATAAAGGTAGAGAAGTCCTGGGACCATGGAGAGAGAATTCTTGAGCTCCATAAGCTGATATAGCTTCTAAAATATCAAATGATTCACAAAATTTAATGTCAACAATCTTATGAGAGAAAACTGACATATAATCCCCAACAATAAATTTGAAAGAGACTTGACTTACTTTATTTTCACACCAAAATTGACAAGAACAACTACAAGCATGACTGGAGGTAGCTAATCAGGAAACACGCTTCCATACTTAAGAGATAATTTTTCTCTTTGAGCAAAAACTTGTGAAAAAATTGCTGCAATTTGCAACACTGTGGAGCAGTAATGCAGAATCTTGGTTCTTCTGGGCATCAACATCCTGGGACTATGAATGTGAACCTCTCCAAACTAAATGATTATGTATGGAGGAATTTTCCTCATTGGAAGAAGAGGAATATGCCCAAATGAATAAGGAACATAGAGAACTGCAAGATGAAAACTGGACCCATGTAGAGAAATTGAGATAGACTGATGAGAGAGCAAAAGTGCTTGAGAATTTGAACCATGTGAGGTAAACCCAAGCAACTTATATGTTGCAGCCTTGAAGATCAAACCATGTGAGGTAAAATCAGCTCCAGGTGTTAGGGGCAAGTGTCTAGGCAAGTGCAAGATGTCTCCATCTTTACTAGTACTATGGGGAGATGAGCATGTGATCAAGTAGGAAGGTAGAGAAGTCTTGGGACCATGGAGATCGAATTCTTGAGCTACATAATATGATATAGCTTCAAAAATATCAAATGATTCACAAATTTAATATTAGGAACCTGATGAGAGAAAACTAACATTGAATCCCCAACAACAAATTTGAAAGAGACTTGAGGTGCTTGTTTTTTCACACCAAAATTGATGAGAACAACTACAGGCATGACTGGAGGCTCTTGAAACTTAAATTTTGAACCAAATAAGGTCATATCAGATCCAAGAGTGTGGAACTAAGGTTCCAAGTGCTCTACTAAGATGGTAGATGCACGATTTTCTCCTTATTCAACAAAACTCTAAGTAGATGCACAATTTGATTCAATGCTCTCTTATTATTTGTGTCGTTTTGTAGGAGAAAGGAAATTTAGTCCAATTGGAACCCCCTAGAAGTGGATAATTCAAGTTAAATTTCAGTATGGATGCAAAAGGAAACTCTAGGAGAGAAGCTATGGGAGATCAAAAGCAAATGCGGAATTTATGGTTGTTTGCATGGATGGTGTAAGTTTGGACTCTTAAATTATGATCAACCTTGTGAAAGGCCCTACCTCTTCACCAAGTTGAAGTTTTAATCCTAGGCTAAGTGGATTGAGGTATCAATGAGAATTGCGAGAGTTATGCTCTATCAATGAGGCAATGATCAAAGATGTTGATTGGCTAGCCAATGGAACATTTCTTAGAGTACAACACAAACATAGTTGTGCATAGTATGGTCAATGTAGCATTTGTTGAAGTATAACACAAAATAAGTTGAGTGTAACATGGTCATTTTATATTGTTAGTGACATCTAACCAATGTAATATTATAATGTTAACGTTAATGCTAAATGGTTTAACAACCATATCCAACTTAAGGTGGGATATAATCATGTGTAAGATTATCAAAATAGAGAGTAGTATTTGTAATGTTGAGCAATGTAACTCACGCGCCCATAAATGTACTTGTTAGAGTAGCAAATGACCCTTGAATTTTAAAAGCAAGTACTTTCCTTTAGACATTAGGGAAATGACAGAAAGATTAATGGAGTTAATAGATAATGGGATATGAACAATTAGACCTTCAAAAAAGATTTATCCTTTGGTGACCAACTTCCAAGGGGTCCCATACGTTTTCATTAACGAAACCAATCTAGTAAAGTTAGGCATGTCATACATTGCAAAACTCAATTCAAATTTATGAGTAGGAATTGCAATTCTCATCATAACTCACTACAGAAGCGACAACAATTAATGGCCTATAATATCAATTATTCACCACCCAAATGCATCTATCCACTGACCATTTATTTAAACCCACGCAAGCAAACTTTCATCACCGTGTCCCCAGACACAACTTATCTTGTACACAAACTATTTTATTCATAAGCTCATTAATCTAATAGTCAGATCATTAAGTCATGTGTGATCATTGAGATCACTTGGTTGTTAGTTAGTTGAGAGATAATTAGTTACTTATCTTAGAGTAACTCATTGGTAAGTTAATTCTATAACCTCTTGTATTAAGAGGGGTTTCCCATCTTTGTATTGTCATTCTATTATGATTCAATGAAATATTATTATGCATTTGTGTCCTATTTGGTTGTTAGTTAGTTGAGAGATAGTTAGTTATGTTAATTGGTTAAGTTAGTAGAGTGGTGTCAATGACTCGCAATAACTCATTAGTAAGGTAATTTTATAACCTCTTGTATTAAAACGGGTTTCCCACCTTTTTGTATCAGCATTCTATTACCATTCAAAGAAATATTGTTACTAATTTGGGTCCTATTTTGGAGATGCCTTCTTCCGACTTGTCAGTCAAAATTGCAGGTGCATTCCTAAAAGTAGGCGCAATTGCCGCCAACCTTTGGGTGTATGTTGTGAATAGTTATCTCTTACCTTTTGTAATGTTAAGGGCACTATTTGTTTGTGTGTTATTATCAATGTTAGAGTAATAGTACTCTTCATTTGAGTTAGAAAGATATTGCATTCTCATTTTCAACTATCTTCTACAATTTATTGCTTGTTTGTATGCTAAAAGAGGTATTGTGTTGGTTTATACCCCTATTTTCAATGTTACCCTAGAGCCTATAACACAGGGATGCCCAAAATAAGGATAAGGCAAGGCCAAATCCCATAAAATTCCCTCAGGGAACCTTCGAGAGGAAAAATCTCATGTCTAATATTTGTGAAGGTTAAGATAGAGTTTGATGAGACTCCTTACCTGGTATCGAAGAAAGGACAATCCATATACAGGGAGATTGGCAAGTGTTCTATTCAAGTAGTGAGTCTTTCACATGCAATGATCCTAAGTATTCTCAAAAGAGAGGATGCATACTTTCACATGCAATGATCCTAAGTATTCTAAAGAGAGAGGATGTATACTTGATAGTGACTCTTTAAGCAAGACATTCATGAGTTGATGGTCTACGTGGAAGAGTTTTATACTTGTGGAAGAAGATATAATGGCCTTTATGTCAGGGAGATTGTGGATGATGGCATGACAAGGCTTCATGATGCTATGAAAGCTCAAGTAATCTAGGTAAGCTACATATTTTGAACCAAAAAATATTGTTGCAAACTTGACCATTTTTTCTACGTCCCTTAACCCTAGGCATAGGAACACTTTCCTCTACAACATGGAGCCTCGTGGCACTTAGTGTCCTCCTATTGAGCACCCGTCAATCTTTGGAACTAACTTGTGGAGCTAGAAGGAAACCTCGTGTTCTGTTGTTGAGCACCCAACAATTTATCTCAAATCAAAAGAGATAAGTGTTTGGGGTAGACACATTAATTAGATTTTCCTTTTCTTGTCACAGACATTAATCCCCTAAGCTAAAGTGAGACCTAAAATTAACTAAAAACTTACAGGACTATTTGCAAAACACTACAATCACTTGTTTCTTTTTGCATTTAATTTGCAAAGCATTTTTACTTCAAGCTCTTCATTTGATTCAGTTTATTTACAAGCAAGTTCATATTCGTTGTGTAGTTTTACAGAAAGTTCCTTTCAATAATTTGAATGGGAATATTGGATTACTTTTGGAATGTGAATTGGTTAATTTTACTTGTATATTTGGTGATTCTATTTTCTTGGTTATCAAGTACATTTTCTTAAACCTGTGATTCCATAGCCCAAATAGATTAGGCACTGGTTTTGTGATTAATTTACTTGTAACTTCATTTGGTTAAGTTTCAAACCAATGTTTGCCTGTCATAGAACGTTTTGCATATTTGTATGATTGCTTGTCATCTAAGAAACCAGACACGTCCCTTTAGGCCTACGTGTTCGACACGACTGTCCAGCATGTCCCGTGTTCGGACACACGTGTCCGGGCATTGTCACATGATGTCCCGAAAACAGGACATGCAACCCGTGAAAAAGACGACCGGGCCCTCTTTAAAACAAAATTTTCTCTTTTTTTTCATTTCTAAATTGTGGGAGAGCTCAAAGAGGGTTTTTTTGTAGGTGAAGAGGATTTGAAGGCTTTGGAAGGGTGCTAAAGTCCATTGAAGGAGGATTTGGTTGGGTGGATTGTAAGCTTAACCATCAAACAAGACGAACAATGTCTCATTCAACTAGGGGAGGAGCTAAAGGGAAAAGGAAAGGGAGAAATGCCCCATCTATTGTCTCCCCTCCTATTCCTCCAAACACAAGCTCTTCTACTCATCTTGCTAGTGCTCCATCTACTGCTAGTGGAGCTCATGTTCCATTGAACCCTGTTTTAGCAAGACAACAATCCCAAGAGAAGAAATACCCTTTGTGGAGGTATGTGACTAGGAAAGAAGGCCCTGGGGAAAAGCTAGGTAGGGGAGGCAATGTGTCTTGGACTTGCAATTTTTGCAAGAATGACTTCAAGAGCACATACTACCAAGTTAAGGGCCATTTGTTGGGCCTTCCTTCTTGTGGGATTTATTGATGTAAAGGTGTGAGTGTTATCCAAAGGAAAGAAATGGGAAAGGAGGATCTAGAAGGCTTAGGGAATGTAGCGGCAACAAGCAAGAAAAAGGATAAGGATCCTCTTCCATTCTTAAGGAAACCCTCTACAATTCGGCCTCCATTTCCACCTAGCAGAGGTGATACACATCCAACAAAAAAGAGGCCATCTTCAAGTGGTCCAATGGACAATATTTTCCAACAAGAGGCACGAGAAGAGGTAGACCTCACCATTGCATTATTTTTCTACCTCAACTTCATCTCATTCAATGTTGCACAGTCACCATTGTTTTTTGAGATGTGTCAAAGTATCAATGAATGAGCTCCATCTGGTTATGTGCCTCCTGGTTCAGAGAAGCTTAAAACCACATTGTTGGTTAAGGCAAGGAAGGAGGTGGACAAAATTCTTGAAACAATTAGAGCAACATGGCCTTCATCTGGAGTGAGTATTGTTTTCGATGGATGGACAGATCCAACACGCCATGCACTCATCAATTTAATGGTATCTTCCAAAAATGGACCGGTGTTCTTGAAAGCGGTGGATGCTCTTGGGAAACACAAGGATGCACATTTTATGGGCGAGTTATTCATCAAAATCATTGAAGAAGTAGGTGTTGATTCTTGTGTACAAATCATCATGAACAATGCACATGTTTGCAAGGCTGCTGACATGATTGTGGAAACTAAATATCCATAGGTATTTTCATTTTGGACACCTTTCTTTGTTAATGATTTGAGTTGTTAACTTGTTAGTGTTGTAGAGTCATTTATACTTGTCTTTTTTGCTCTTACAGGTTTTTTGGACACCTTGCATTGTCCATTCCTTGAACTTAGCACTCAAATCCATTTCTTCAGATGTGACGTGGATTGGCAACATTATTGAGGATGCACACCATATCCGTAAATTTGTAGAGGATGCACGCCATATCCGTAAATTTGTACAAAACCATACAAATTCGCTCACCATCTACAAGGAGTACACACATCTTTCATTGTTGAAGATTGCAGATACTCGGTTTGCTTCCTCATTCATCATGCTCAAGAGATTTAGGGAGGTCAAAACCGCTCTTGGCTCCATGGTGATTTCAGAGTATTGGTCTTTCTGGAGAAAGACTGATCAAAATGCTTCACAAAAGGTGAAGGACACAACATTGGATGATGTTTGGTGGGAGGGGGTGGATCTTACCATTAAGATCATGGAGCCACTCATTTCTTTGTTGCGCTTTGCAGACACAGACCAACCCATCCCAGCGGATGTTTATGAGGGGTGGGATTCCATGATTGAGTCCATGAGAACCATTGTTATGGAGAATGAGTATCCCGAGTATGAGACATCGCCATAGAACTTATGGTCCACCATTCAGGATATTCTTATCTCCAGGTGGGATAAGAATTGCACACCTTTGCATTGCTTGGCCCACTCCTTGAACCCCAAGTTCTACAGTCAACAATGGCTCACTGGTGGGACCTCACATAGAGTCCCTCCTCACATGGATGGAGAGATTTCACAGGGGAGGAAGATAGCATTTAGGCCGCTATTTCAGGATAGAGACTTACTTGATGAGGTGGAGGCGGGCTATGTAGAGTTTTTCTGTGCTACTGGGAGATTTGGAGGCTATGATGTGGTTAGAGACAGGGGAGTTAAGAAGCCCTATAATTGGTGGGCAACATGCCCTATTCTACAGAAGCTAGCCTTGAGGATCATCTCTCAAGTTACATCATCCTCTAGTTGTGAGAGGAATTGGAGCACATATGGCAACTTGTACAGTTTGAAGAAGACCAGGCTTGAGCAGTCCAGAGCAGAGACAATGGTGTATGTGCACACCAACCTTTGTCTTATTTACAGGAAGAGGGAGGAGTGGGTGAAGGGAAAGACAAAGATGTGGGATGTCTTTCCTGATGATATGGGTCTGGACAACAGTACCGAGTTGGCATTAGCCAACCTGGATCTTAATGATCTAGTGCTAGAGCTGGTGACATTTGATGATAGTGATCCTTTGGAAGGGTCATCCTCCACACGAACAGATATCAATCCTCAGATGGTTGAGGAGGAGGAGAGCAATGATGAGTTTGTTGATTCAGGCATGGAGGAGGACGAAGACTATTGATAGATGAGACTCTTCATTCTTCCATTTTGATCTACACCTTTTCGTATTTACTATTGCCAGTGGCATTCCGACATCTATGTAATACATTATACATTTTGATTTTCATGACTATATGAGAAATATGGTTTTGACTCATGAGTATTGACATCTTGATCTATGGCTATGATATCTATGTGCATTGTGTCTCATAATAAGATTGTGATTACTGATTTGATTTGTAAATGTGTAATACTAATGATAAATGTGCATTGATTTTGATTTATATTGAATATTTGTAAAAAATTGGATCTGTATGTCTCTAATTTTAATATTTATCTATCTATCTATCTATATAACGTGTCCTACGTGTCCTGATTTCGAGGGTCAGCGTGTTCGTATTGGACACTCGAATCCCCGTGTCCCTGTGTTAGGTGACTTAGCTTGTCATTGAACTCAAATAAGCTTAATTAAGTTGCAACTCCTAAAACAAAACCTTTAAAAACTTTGTAAATAGGGACCACCCCCTAGACGTTTGGGATTTGGGTCTAAACAGAGGTGTTAAGAATTGAGGTGACAATGGGTTCCAAACTCATAGTTGCCTCTCAAGAACACACCTAGCGGTTGGGAGACTTTTCTACGGTGAAGTGTGTTTTAGGCGATAACAACACCCAAAAATCTGTTTCTTAGCTTCATCAAGGGATACTCAAACACAACATTTCTGCTTGGTTGTTCCAACAAATCAGCTCATTAAAACAACCATGAAATTACTCATAAGTTGCAACAATGAGAACCAAACTGTGATTTTCAGATCTGCAACATGTAAATTTAAGACAATAGTAGTACACTTCATGTATTGCAAAAATGAAGATCATACAACGCTTCAACACATCTCAAGCTGGTACAAATCCCTTAAGCTCATCCTAAGCAAATACCTTCCAATTGTTTCCCAAACACTAACCAACAATACAAAGGCCTAGCAAGGCATCCCATCAAGCTATATAGGCACACTAAAGGCTCCATAACAAGCTAGCACCAACACTAACATGGCCACCTTTGGATCACCCACTTGCATCCCAAAATCTACCAAGGAAATTAACCAAGTATAGGACCAAGCACCACAAATTCTGCTCTATGGTTTTATCCCATAGGTCTTGCAACATCATACCAACACTTTAAGATAAACTCTAGCACTCCAAGCTTTTTCTAGGGTTTACTTGACACAAACCTTAAGTCTTCCAACTCTTCTATCACACAAGCACAATTACTCCAAGACAAGTACATCAAGGTCTCAAGTGGAGCGCTCTCATTGACAAGCCTCCATATGTCAAGCACTCCTCATCAAAAAGTTGCACACTCTCCAAGGCTTCTCCTAAGATAAATGATCCTCCTCACACTATGACTTTAGAACAAACCCTAGTACTTCAAGTCATCTCTAGTGTTTACTTCACACAAACCCTAAGTCTTCCTAATCTTGTAGCACACAAGCACAAAGAATCCAAGACAAGCACATCAAGATTACAAGTACACGCTTGAATACTTTGTCATGACAAAGGCTTTTTCCTCCCTTTATAAAGAAGTAGGTGAGGGAGGATAACAATAGAAAATGATCTAGGTCACAAAGGCTCTTTCCTCCCTTTATATAGGAGGTGAGGGAGACCAACATTAAAAAAGTGAACTGGGTCCACAACAACCTACTCTAAGTCACTAGACTAGTTTCACACCTCGAGCACTCTTCTACCAAGAGAGTGCTCCACAGAACATGAAGCACAATTCTAGTATGGTGTAAACACTTTCGAAGCAACCCGAAAGCTAACACTCCCTCTTTGCAAGGAATGTGCTTTTACCAACACTAGTCTTCTCCTTTCGAATCTCATTTGAACCTACCTTGAATGTGCTACAATCTTGCAATCAATCACTAATCCCACCAAAGGTTCTTCAACCCAAGATGCTATCTCAATATCTTGAACCTCCCCTTTGCTAGGGATTTGATCACCTATGAGTTTGAAGGAACACACACTTGACTGTCAACAACTTGCCAAACTCCATCATCCCTCGTGTTAACTTCACAAGCTATAATCTTCTCTTGTCATATAATAAGTTATTCAAAATATTCTGAAAAGATAATCTCATCTATACATAGGACCAATACAAGTGGAATAAACCAAAGATAAAAGTTTGCACAAGACTCATCCATCCCAAAATACTAAATTCATAGTGCAAACAACAACCCATAGAGAACTTCGAACAAATTGTAAACATGGGTATCTCACCCATACACCTCAAAACCACCAACAGTTGAAGCAGACCCTTAGCCAAGTCAACTCCCTCTTTCCAAGAGAATCCTATGATAGTTAGAGCAAGTGTCTCATCAAGGTCTACTTCCTCTTTCGAAGAGAATCCAACAACCTTGTCATTGCACTGTTCACTACTCCCATCAGTTGCAAGTATGAAATCAATTATTTGTTCCACAATAGGGCTTGGAATTGTCTCCATGGCACCATGCCATTCCTTCTACTCATAGATTTCCACAAAACTAGAAGGCTCACAAAACATACCACTATCATGTACAAGTGCCATGGGATTAGCTAGCAACCTATAAAGGATAAAACCCCGCACACTGCAAAACAAAATCCTCAAACTTAATAGACTACAATTATTGATAGTCCATTGTTATCCTTAAAAGCAACTCTACATTGAAAATATGTCATACAAGAAATTGAACGAAGATTCTTCTTCAATCCAAGAGCAAATAAAACATCACCCAATTCAAGAACATAACCGTTATCACAAATCTTGTAGTTGCACCTTAGAGTGATCCTATTTAGGATGGCAGAGGGGGAAGGCAACTAAAGTAGTGACCTATAGATACCCCAACCCCCAAATAATGGAAAGGTTGTCACACTGGTTGAGATTGTTAGATTTTCTTATAAATTATAGCAGTATATCTTAATTGCATTTATCAATAGGATCACTAGAAGAAAGACAAAGCACAAAACAATAACACAAGTATTTTTCACCTAGGAAACCCAATTGGGAAAAACCCAGCAACCTTCGTCTAAAGATGATAATTTTGATAGAGTACAATGAAGAAAGAAAAAGAAAAATATGGAAATGCCTTCCAAATATGAAACCCTGAAAATCAGTCTACTTCTGAGCCACTGTGTAGCTGCTGTCTTTCCCAGAAAATTGCGAACTGCTGTGTGGTTGCTGCGTTGCTATTGTGTGCTGAAATGAGGAGGGGCGCCTTCTATTTATATTGTTTTTCCACCCAGAAAATAACCGGGGCCGACTTCACTTGGGGGTGCAATAAATAATTTTATATTTTATTATTTTATTTATTCTTTTATTGTTGGCTTTTCTCCCCAAGGATTACATTGTTCTTTCTATGGTTTAGATGAATAATTAGAACAAGTTCAACTCCTGAAGGAGGACAATAAGAATAGCTTCTGAAGTTGCACAAACTCCAACACCCCCTCTCAACAAGGAAGGTATTCTTCAGTCTTCATCAGCATCATCATCATCTAGGTTTCACCTATACATCTATACTGTTTCCATCATCTCTAAACGTACTGAAGGTTGTCATTATAAATTTGTTCTATCTGGATGTCTGAGAGATAATCTTCTGCTACCTATCTGTCTCTACTACCGATGGAATACTTCCATACCTGGCTAGAGATCTCAAATGAGCACACATGCATGACCGTCTACTACATGTTCGTCTCATCTGCCGATGGGGTACTCCGATACATGGCTGAGAACCTGAATGAGTAGAGGTACCTGTTCAATTACATCACCATCTACTACCTATCCGACTCATCTGTCGATGGGATTAATCCCATACCTAGCTGAGCACTTGGACGAGTAGAGGCACCTGTGTGAACCCGACCATCTACTACCTGCCCGTCTCATTTGCCGATGGGATTCCTCCAATACCTGGCTGAGACCCTGGACGGACACAGGTACCTGGGTGAACCCGACCATCTACTACATGTCCATCTTATCTGTCGATGGGATTTCTCCCATACCTGGCTGAGAACCTGGACGAGTAGAGGTATCTGGGTGAAAGTATGGTAAATGTCTCTCAGTCATCTCTCCCTCTCAAGGGGGGATACATTCTCTTCTACTCCAAGTCTTCCACGAAGATATTCAAGCTTCATCCTGGGAAGAGGATTGGTGTGAACATCTACAGTCTGGTCATCTGTCGAAATATACTAGAGCTCGATCGCACCTTTCTGCACCATATCATGTATGAAGTGATACTGAGTCTCTGTGAGCTTCGACTTGTCATGAAATACAAGATTCACTTACTTCTGCACACAACTCTGGTTATCTCAGTGAATCACGGTTGGCTCTAGAATCTGGCCAACAACCATGCAAGAAATTTACGAAGCCAAACTGCTTCCCTGGCTGCTGAACTAGCAGTCATATACTCGGTCTCTGCAGTACTGAGAGCTATTGAGTTTTGCTTCGTATTGTACTAGGAAATCACTGTAGAACTCAAACTGAAAACAACATCTTGAAATGCTCTTCCTATCTGTAGTGCATCCAGACCAATATGAGTCTGTAAACCCTTGCAATCTTAAGTTACAATTTGAGTCATATTGTAGATCATATCCTATAGTGCCACATAAGTATTTGAGTACATGTTTTACAACAATCCAATGAATCTGCCTCAGTTCACACATGAATTGACTGAGAGCATTCACAACAAAAGAAATGTCTGGTTTGGTGTTCATTAGATACATCAAGGACCCAATCAACTAGCAATGCATGGTGGGATCAATCAAATTTGAATATGAAGCAGAATCCCTCAACTTCTTCAAATTTGCATCCATCGGAGTAGCTATGGACTTGCAGTCCAACATTCCGAATCTCTTTAGCATATCCATGGTGTAATTTCCTTAACCTAGGAAAATATTTTTCTGCCTTTATCATACTCATAATCCCAAGAAGTAATGTGTCAACAATATCATTGAGAAAGGCTTTCTTGGCATCCATCTGATACAACTTCCATCCCATAGCTGAAATAGCAATAACCGATTTGATGAAAGCATATTGAGCCATAGGAGCAAATGTCTCATCATAATCGACTCCCTCTTTCTGAGAGAGCCCTCTGGCAACAAATCTAGCCTCCCATCTATTGCATGCGAAACTTCATGCTCCTCTACATTCTACAAAATCTATTGTGCCCATCTGGGTCTTTTCTAGCTTACTGCCATATCTGTGGGAGCATCATCTTGCTCAACTAGATCAATGGAACTAATCGATTTATTCATTTCTTTAGATTCCCTCTTAATGTTTGGAGGGGAGATGATCTCATCTCTTCATTGTCATTAATCTCCATATCTGATCCTCTTCCTTTTTAGATAGCCATTTCTTCTTCAAAGGTTACATCCCGATTGACTTCGATTTGCCTCGATCCTGGGATGTATATTCTATTAGCCTTTGAAGACTTGCAATATCCCACGAATGTTTCCTTCTTGCCAAAAGGTTCTAACTTGAGCACATGAGTGTAGAATGGAAAGTAATTGTCCATCCCAATGATGATTAGGTTCATCAAGGATCCTCAATTGTCTTGTTCGAATCACAACATCAGTGTCGTCAGGTTTCTATCATGTGTAATAAACTAGAATCCTTGTCTTTGAGGGATAACTCCCTTTGTCTCTCAGAAGTTAGTTGAGTAAATCTTGTTGAAGCAACATATAGACCAAGATTCATAGAATATTTCTGGTTCTGATCACCAAATCTCTGCATGAGATTATTCTAGGTTTGAGAGTCATGATACATGCTTCTAGAGGCTTTATGCTTCTGTTCCATTCGTATATCAATGGGATAGCTTGTCCTTCTAGATCATGGCATTCCCTACAAGTCAAATCCCGTCAGATGGTTAGCAATGTTTCATAATCAATGTATTAACAAAATACTGTAGGCAACCTTTTAGTCAATGCTTCGACACAACAGACGTAAGGCCATTATCTGGATGCTTATGGTCTCTGTTATACCGTTAAGGTTGTGTACTACTCCAAGTATGTTATAAAGGAGTTGTCATCCTTGATGGGTTGTGCAACATGACATGCTATTTAAACAATCATGTGTATAACAAATACTAGATGAGCCTACTTGTTAACTACCTGAAATGTAGATCTGTGTAGAACATATTAAAAAACAACCAGATCTAATCTACTAGAGCATGTAAAATAAAATACTTATCTTTTGTAGTTGTGTGGGTAGGCTTCCACTGTCAGGGTCCACTGGTCTTCATATGCTTGCTTGACGATCACAATATGGATCTTCATATCATTTCTTATAAGAAGAACTCTGAACAATCATCCTTCCTTGGCTCCTTATAAGGAGGGTCTTCTTCTAAATCAGCAATTGAAGCTTCATGCTTCCTTTTGTGAGAACTTCGACAACTACTGGCATAATGACCATATTTCTGGCACCTGTAGCGTTGGATCTGAGATAGATCCTTCTTTTGTTTCTTCTGATCTGGGGGAGGACTTGATCTCTTGTCTTGAAGCTTGTGAATGTACGGCTTCCTTCCCCTTCCCTGGCATTTCTTGGTATGTGATACGAACGCTTGATTTTCCTCAGGTTGAGAACCATGAAGTCTTTGGCGTGCTGCAATTCTTGTTTCTTCATGAGTGCATTCTGCCCATAGCTTATCAAATTTGGGCAACTTGGTTCGACCACTTATAGTCTGGATGAAAGACTCCCAAGATGGTGGGAGACCATTTAAGGTGAACATGACAAGATCATTTTCTTCAAGATTGTCTCCACTGGACTTTAGCTTGTGCCATAGCTCGGTGGTCCTCATGAAATATGAGGCAATATCCTCGGACTTCGTCATCTTCATGTTCGACAGTTGATTCCTCAATGTGAGAGTCACATTGATGCTACTGTGTTCAAATAACTTCTTTAGGTTTTTGAACATCCTCCTCGTTGTCGTCTTTTCTAATATTTGAGGAACCAAGTGATCTCTAACTGAGTCCACTAAAATCCTCCTTGCTTTGGCATCATCCTTTCTCCAGAGAGGTTTGTCTTCTTTGGCTTCTGGTTCTGGGACCTTTGCCTTTACAAACTTTAATAGGTCATTTTCTTCTAGTAGAAGAAGAACCCTAGACTTCCAAGGGATGAAATTGGACGCCCCTTCAAAACGATCTTCAACTTTCATGCTGATCATCTTGACCGCAGGTCTGGATCTGAAGTTGATCTTCTGCAGTGTATGTTTTTTGGTTCGGGGTCAAATTAGGGTTTGACTTTCCCGGAGTTTTACCCAACCAAAAATTTCGATCTTGGTCTCTAAATTTTGATTTTGAGGAGGAGAACAATCCTATGCCGGGCTCACTCTAAAATTCCACTTATGTGAAAAGCCCTAATTTCTCGTAGCAGTGACAGGACAAAACTGAAAATGCTCAGAATCCAATTATGTTTCGACAGAAAGATGCACCTTCCTTAGAGAGAAATTCCCAAGGCTCTTTTTCTACCAAAAGGTTGAGTGAAGACCTTGAAAGATGAAACCCTAGTTTCGACAGGTTGCCGACAGAGTTCCGACAATGGCTTCTTCTAGTACTGCTCTGATACCATGTTAGATTTTCTTATAAATTATAGAAGTATATCTTAATTGCATTTATCAATAGGATCACTAGAAGAAAGACAAAGCATAGAACTATAACACAAGTATTTTTCACCTGGGAAACCCAATTGGGAAAAACCCAACAACCTTCGTCTAGAGATGATAATTCTGAGATCAGAGTACAATGAAGAAAGGAAAAAAATATGGAAATGCCTCCCAAATATGAAACCCTGAAAATCAGTCTACTTCTGAGCTGCTGTGTAGCTGCTGTCTTTTCCAGGAAACTGCAAACTACTGTGTGGCTCCATTGCTGTTGTTGTGTGCTGAAATGAGGAGGGGCGCCTTCTATTTATACTGTTTTGCCACCCAGAAAATAACTGGGGCTGACTTCACTTGGGGTGCAATAAATACTTTTATATTTTATTATTTTATTTATTCTTTTATTGCTGGCTTTTCTCCCCAAGGATTACATTGTTCTTTCTAGGGTTTAGATGAATAATTACAACAAGTTCAACTCCCGAAGGAGGACAATAAGAATAACTTTTGAAGTTGCACAAACTCCAACAGAGATATCCTTCACTTTATGCCACTAAAGCCCAAGTGACAAAGGGGCAGATCCAGACCAATCCTAGAAGGAAAGACCTAAAGCTAAATCACCAGATCAAACTAAAAGCATAAAATACGTAAGGTGAAAGTTATCAAACCCTAGATCAAATGATAAAGCCACAATTTGAGGAATACATGAGTAGAGGGTAGTTACAGATGTTGGAAATGTTACTCAAGTCGGTTTACTTAGTGACTTGTGGATTTAATTACCAAATCTAGAATTTGTGTGTTAATTCAAATGACCAAACTTGAAACCCTGGGGGGATTTGAATGTAAAATTAGGGAAATACCCTAGGTTAAGTTTGATAATGGATTAGGGCTTCTAACACGCTTGATTTGATGCTTGGAAGATAGGTATGACAGTGTATGAGATCCAAACAAAACCAAAAACACATAAAAGTTAGAAAATCATTAACAAGACAAGGAGGGTGATATTCCTAGGGGATCAATGCCACAAAAGAATGGGCGAATGGAGTCCAAGGGTGATGCCTAGGAGGGAGTTTGGGTTTTGGATGATGGTCGTCAAAACCCAAATCGCTAAATTTTGAATTTTGAAGTGAAATGTGCCCTAGTGAATTTCCCTACTTACTACAAAGGGGTTTTTAGTAAAAACCTAAGTCACAGATTTCAAAAAAAATTGAAATTTGTTTATGTTTGTTGAACCTAATGTTGAACCTGAAGCCGAACCCGAACCTGAAGCCAAACCTAATGTCAAACCTAAAGTCGAACCCGAACATGAAGGCAAACCTAAAGGCAATTTTTTTTTAGCTTTGATATTTTTACTGAAAAAATTTGAAATTAAAAAAAACAAAATATCGATAAATTAAATGCTCTCTATTTATTTATGTTGTCTATGAATTAAATGCTATCTATATATTTATGTTGTATATAAAATGTTGTCTATAAATTAAATGCTCTTGATTTATTTATGTTGTGTATAGATTAAATGCTCTCTATTTATTTAAGTTATCTATAAATTAAATGCTTTCTGTAATTTGAAATATCATACCTATAGTCTACATCAAAACACACCAAACAACAAGTAAGAACATAGATTTACCCCTAAGAACAAACTACTGTTGTGGGAAGCATGTAAATCCAATGTTAAACCACAAAACCTACTCTTAGAATCACAAATCTGTGAGCATAAATGTCATAAACAATAAGTATATACGACGAAACTATGAATAGTGACCTAAGTGGTTTGAATGCTATGGGATACGGGGTGTCGAAAATTAGTTAAGGGGGAGTATATGAAGAAAGTTTATATATATAGTCGAACCTCATCCGAACCTCATTGGAAAATTCGAACCTGAACCGAACCTAATCCTTGCTGAACCCAAACCCGAACCTAGACCGTGTGACTTAGGTAAAAATAGATGATGGGCAATGCATGAAAAATTAAAAACAGAGAAAAAGAAGCTGAGAAACTCACCTGGAATCTGTAGATACCTTCTTGGATGACGAGGATCACTTCCTCATAGATCAAATAAGAAATCCGGACAAGATCTTGATGAAAACGATTTGCTTAGTGACCCTAGTGTCCTCTCTACCTGCGACACGAAGGGAAAACCAGTAAGTAATGACAAGCGAATCGAGATTTGCAAAGTAGAAGCTAATAATCAAGAAGCGAAGAGTCATAAAGAAATAATCACTCCCTGTTGAAAAACCAATTTGAAGATAGACGTCAGGGTGAAGCTTCACCAATGCGCACCCTCTCCAAAACGCCTTCTTTGCCTACAAATCGAAATGGATCTAAAAGATACAAGAAAGCTATGCCAAAATAACTCAATGCAAGAGAAACGATTTCAATCATCATCACATTCATTCATTTACATACACACAAGTATTGAATCCCAGAAAAATTTCTTTATTCAGAAGTTCCAATACCATAGCTCATGGTTTACAATGGGGGGGGGGGTCTCTTCTTTATATAGCTTTTGAGAGACACAAACCCTAACTTAATTTTTCATCCACGGTTGAGATTAAAACATCATCAATGATGGAGATCACTTTTACACGGATCAACATGACCAAGTCAAGAGGGGCACGCTTTTGCCCGATGACACCTTACTAAGGTGGAATACATCATAACGATAAGAAATAACATGATAATACATCAAGGGGGTCACCTTAGGGGCTCAATTCTCCCTAGGCCCCATTATAACATCATAACATAAGATATATCAATGTAATACATCACATAGCTAAGGTGAGGGGTGGCCCATGGGGGACATCCTCACTAAATGAAACTGCTGCAAATATGTCCGGAGAGCCATAATAGATCATCCAAAGAAATTCCCTTGCCATTTCCTTGAACACACAAGCCAAATCGATTTCTTCTGTGATTTCCTTGTTCATTTTTCGGTGGTACATCCTCTGAAAATAATAATCATCATCATAACTTCGTTTAGGTTGAGAACTGGGGAAAACTGACTACACATAAGTGCCTGGAGACATAGTAGAATGGTACAAGTGACTATTCATACACACTAATCCACTGAAATGCCATAAATATCATCATCTTATTATAAAAATAATAACCAGAGTTAATAAAAAAAAAATCTCTGGAACTCAATAACTGTGACTGCAATATTGGTCCTAGACATGTCTAGAGCAAATATAAGCACTGATAATTTTTGTAGTCACTACCTTGGGAACCGTGTTTGACTTGGTCATTTGGGTTGACCAGGTCAAAATACTCAAAAAGGAGGTGAGATACTAAACTAAGCTAAACCTACATGTATCCAAGGTAAGCACTGCTCCAAGATGTATATTAAAACCCAACTTAAATTATGCCAATCAAAATCATGGTGACAATAATACATAATGATAATAATAATCAATAAGATATACATGTGTTTGAGTAATCATTGAATCCTCTAGAAGTCTCTTGTATATGCCATACTTACGAAGTTTAAAAAATTTGCTAACACTGGTTGAGAACGAAAAACCAAGCTAAAGTAAAAGGGTGATGACCTCTAGTTGATTTTGACCATGTGATCTCTCTGAATGATGATAAGTACACACAACCATAATGACATATGCATGACAAATAACAATAGGGGATGGTGGTGTCTCGCAAATGGATAAAGTAGTTGGGCTTGTTTCCTTTAGGCTCTAACAAGTTTTCCATTTCAGAAGATTTAAAAATTTGTAACACTAGTCAACCTTCAAAGGCAGGTGCCCTAGAAATCCTTTTGGGCTTCCAAAAAATGACAAAGGCATAACCCTGACAGGTCAGCCTCACCTTGTTGCCTTGTAGGGGAAAATGAGCCATACATTATAAAATGAATGAGTGCTCATCCTTTGACCATTGACTTTTCAACTTTAAAGGAATTTAACACAAGATAATAACCATCCTACAAAGGCAGGTGCCCTGGAAAGCCTTTTGGGCTCCAGAAAATGACTAAGGCCTAGCCTCGCTGCCAGCGTGCATCCACAGCCTCAACAGGTTTGCCTCGCCCTATTGCCTTTGTGGGGGCAAATGAGCCTTACATCATACAATGAATGAGTGCTCATCCTCTGGCCACTGACTAATTTATAACAATTATATACAAGCATTAGCGCTTAAAAGCACTACTAATCACAACTCGCCTTTTGCATCATTTAGATATATCATTTATGTGTTCCGATGCTTTAGTGTCTAAAGACACTGTTGGTTGGAGCACTTATTTTGAGGACTAAAGGAAAACAATCTGGTGAACTTGGCCACATTGACCAAGTCACATATTTCATAGCTAGAGACACAAAAAAACATGGAGTCTATCATGCACAGGGGTCAAGATGGGGAAAAGGATCTTCAATCTCACAGGTTTCAATCAAACATAGGTCATGGGAAAAGGTCAATCATGGATGAGATGGATGGATGGGGACAAGTGATACATGGAACCAACATAGCACTAAGGTCTAAAAATTGTGTAAAGCATGGCATAAGCAATAGTCTTCAGCATCAGATTCTCTAATCATTCTCAACACAAGTTAATCACCAATTAGACATATAATATAAGCATAGGTCACCATAATCATCATAGCATAACAAGTCAAAGGTGTTAGTATATATCAGAGAACAAAATCCTACCAAGGAGCCATATACCTGATCTCACCATATACATGTCTACCTGATATGCCCATTTGTAAACTTTGTACCAGATATGCTACTCTGCTCGAATAAACTAAGTCACCACTGAAGTCATCTCAAAGGACAAGGAGATCTCAATCCTGGCAAGGAAATTCTCTACGTCTCCTACGGAATAAAGGCTCTGAATGGCTCATGCTGGAAAGGATGATCCATGCTGTAACCCCAACTGAATGTTTATCTTAAAAAAATAGAGAGATAAATATGCATGTTGCATGTTGCATCATGGTAGCCTAGCTACAATATATTTGTGATAACAATAACCTGAGGGCAGTCAAAACCAAATGGAGCCCAATCCTTTCACAAGATAAGTGGTATCATCACCCAACTCCACACTTATTCCTCCCTTTTGCTCCTGAAACCTACTAAAAGTTTCATGTCATAAGTCATATGTCTCAATGCCCCACTATCCACATACCAATCCACACCTAACACAATGTTGGTAGATAAACAAGAGACCATGGAGAAGGTGCTCTCAAGCTAGGGATGCTAACTCATCTACTCCAGCTATAGTTTTTACACTCCTTACAACCTATCTCTACTTCTTGGTCTTCCCTTTCTTCTTCTTTGGAAAGTTGTTAGCCTAATGTCCCCCATGGCGACCCCTGAAACACTTCGCAAAAGTCAAATCCTTCTTACCTTGGCTTAATTCTTCCTTATTACCCTTCCTAGGTCCTTTGTTGCTTCCCTTCCTTATCCACCGAAATGATGACTAGGTCTTATACTTAACTTTGCTTTGCTGGATTGGAGTCAATACTTTCCCCTTGTCTCTTCTTACACAAAGTCATCCCAATTTTTTTCAAAAGATGGTAGGTTCTGAAGCTCATGAGCACAAATACCTTGTAAAAAGGGTTCCCAAGTTGAAGTAAATGAACTCAAAACAATACACACCAACTCCTCATCCTCCATTTCTCCCTTTATGGTAGCCAATTGATCTGTCAACTCAATGATCATTCCCAAGTAGCTAGCCCCCAAATCCAAGAGCTTATTTCTCAAGAGTATTTTCATAGAGTTGTTCACACTTTGGTACCATGCAATCAAAGCATCATACATCTCGTTGATATTTTTCTTTGCAATGTGAGTGAACAAACGATCCATTATTGAATCTAGAATTATTCTCTTTCCTTGGCTTCTTTTTTAATATGCTTGACCAATTGCTTTGGATAGATAGTTGTAGTGATTTCTTTTTCAATGTGCTCCCAAAGCTCAACCTCTTCCAATAGCATTTAAAACACGTGTTTCCAAGGTGTAGAATTGGAAGCACCTTTCGAACATATCACGCACTCTCAAACCAAGGGTAGTAATCCTTGCAAATCTAAAGCACACCTTAAAGCAAAAAAATCAACATTGTTGTCGCCTAATTCGAAACCTCGGGTCACATGGCATAAATCTTCAAGCCACTGGGTGCGGCCTTGGGGGCAAGTTTGAGCCAAGTGTTGTCACCTGATACTCGGCTCCTCTATCTAGGCAAACTCCTAATGAAGCCAAGGGGGGTAGACCCTATAAGTTACTAAGGTTGATTAAGCTTTAGATGGTGGTTTATGATCAATTATTTTTTTTAGGAGTTTTTGTAAAACAACACGAGATTGCAATAATGATTAAGACAGCATCATGAGCAAATATAAACCATCAACACACTTGGGAATTAAAGAATATTGATTATGTGATAAAAGCAAAAATCAGTGCTGAAATGGAGTGTTGTTGGAGTGCTGAATGTATTGCAATTGTTCTTGGTCAATTTTAAGTTTATGAATAGATTATGAGGGAGGGGGATTCCCGATATACCACGAAAGTACAGAAAATATGTCCAGACTCACTAAGTGTGGTAGCACACAAGGAAATGTGGGTTGAAATGGAGTCACGGGGGGATGTCCAACACTACACCAACAAGGATGTAGGCTGATGGAACGCCACAGTCACTTTTTAGTTGTTCCCACTTCCTTTGTACAATTTTCCCACACGAAGCAAAACGCAACGCTGGATTTTCGTTGTTGGGAGGTTAATTGAAAGTGTGAAAGCTAATTAGACTAGCCACTCGATCCCTTTCTGGATATGATCAACTGGTTGGTCAAAGTTGCAGAGATCCAGAGCATAATGGAGGCTAAGTCTTGTTGCTTTCAAGTGTTTTTTAGCAATGTTTTCTTGGTTAGAAAATAAAACCCAAGAATCTCTTTCCAGGTCCAGTAATCAGGCAAGCCCTTGTTCGTGAACCGTACTTGAGAGAGCAAGGAGGTTTATTTTAGACAAAAGATTGAAAAACCAGGAAGGTTTTCTAATTACTACACTACGCAAATCTTTTCCCTTTCGGTAGTTTGGTATAGCGCAGCGGGTTAGTATTTGTATTACTTGCAATAAAATTGAAATATAAATTAAAATAGAAAAATAATGAAACAAACTACACTAGCAGAAGCAAAACCATGAAAACGAGCACTGACACGAATCCTCCCAGGGGGGATGGGGAGTGGGCTCTAAGGAGCCTACTCAAATCTTTATTACTTTTTACAACATAAAAGAAATTGGCTTTGGTCCTTATATCTTGGATCTAAAGGCTTACAACTTGATAGAAAAAAGACTTGTTGGTGAAAAGGGAACTCCGTTGAGCTCTTAATGGTCCAATTTCTTGAAATTTTGCTAGAGTTTCCTCCTCCTTTTCCACTAAACCTGCAAAAACGACAATGAAAAAAATGTGAAAGATACCCAAAAACACTTTAAGAATGTCATTGGAAATTCTACAAAAAATGTCTAAAAATTTCTAAGTAAAACTAGCTGAAAATGACTAAGTAAGGCAAGCTAGGAAGCTTCCCTTCTTAGGATCTTTGCTTGCCTCTTTAAGAGAGTGGCAAGCAAATCTCAAGCACTATGTGCCAACTAAATGAATTGAAAGCTCTTTAATCTTCTTTAACAAGTACTTTTGAACTTCAACTTTGAACTTGCGAAAAGAGAGCTTGATCTAAAATTTTAAAGAATAACTTTTAATTACTCAATAAGATCTATACTTGGGAATTTAAATCTACTTTAGATACTTCTTTGAAATGTAGATCTAAGAAAAGTAACAAAAGTAACAGTACCACAGTAAACTTGAAAGTTTTAGATCAATAAGTGATAGAACCGAATGGAGCAAGAAAAAGAAAGGTGACGCCTCCTTTGGTGAGAACAGAGGGATAATGCTTCTTCGAAATTACTGGAGAAGAGGAAGATCCCACTCGCTCATCGGATGCTCCAGCTTATATTTCATGTAATAAACACTCAACAATTGCAAAAAGGATTAAAAGCACTTGTGTGAAACGATAAGAAGACAAGCAACACTATAGATCCATACAAGAAATCATATAATACCAGGTAATCTAATATATTTCACAATAAGAAGTAAATTAAAAAGAATCACTTCCTATTCTTACTGAAATGTAAATTTCCTTATAGAGACAAGTAATCCCAACAATTGCAAATATGAAAGAAACTAATACAGGTTACCTCAATGATTTATAACAAAGACAACATCAACCAAACATTCATGGATCCCACACTGAAATTGCCTCCAAAGCCTTTTATTAACAATACTCAGAAAAAAATATTACAATGTATGCAAGCAGAGGTTCAACCTTCCGATGCTTCCAATGGAGAAGTGACCAGCTTAAATAGAAATTGAGAGAAGGGGCGAGGGGGGGGGGGAGGGGAGGCATCACTGCTTGGAGTAGAGCTCGAGCAGTGGAGTTGATTATGGAATGNGACTCAAAGTGTTGGCGACTTGGATGGATTTGATTGCACGAAGGATACGACACATCTCCCATGGAGAGGTGCACACTCACCAAGCTCTCACCAACCCGTTCCTTGAATGCCACATGCCAATCAACGTTTAAACAACTCATCTTATCAATGCATCGCCCTTTGACATGAAGCACACTAACCTTCCAATCTTAACTCTCCAATGCATTCGCGTGGGCCATCATGAAGTGAGGAAGAGGGCGCTATTTGATTTATGAAACATTCCTAAGGTATCCAAACTCACTTAATAATGACGCTTTCTTTAAGTGATGAGGTCACCTACCACTTGAGACGGAAAAATGCCACCTCATCCCAAGTCTAAATTTGGCTTTTTGTCAAAATGTCACATCTTTAGCATTAAAATGTCACTTTGATGCCCCGTTAGCGAAAAATGACCTTAATTGACTTTTTGATCACCCAGAGCATATGAAAGTGGGTCCCTAAGTAAAGAGTATGCTCTGAGCATTAAAACGAGCATCCCCACGTCAAAGTCTACCTCCGGATCAAGTTTTTATGCCATTTACAAGTTTTTTAACTAAACCATTAAAAATGGCTTAAAAACGGGAAAAAATATTTTTCTCGAAATCAGACAAAACTCTAGGGGGACCTAGCACATGTCCATACGACTCAATTCTAATGCCTAACATGTTTATAAACATTGACACCTAGGCTCTGATAACCCCCTAAGGCCTAACCACCAAAACGACTACCCCAACTTTGGAGGTGTGAGTGAAAAACTCAGAAATTATTAGTCGTTTGTTCAACAACAAATAATTACCAAAGGAAAAAACACTCTAGGCTAGTCGGCTTGATGTCTAAGTCTAGGAAGCCGAATCTTTTACAAATTGACCATGCTAGCACATTTTTTACAATTTCCCCAAGGGGGTATGAACATGTGCTACAAAATTTTAAAAGGGCCAAGCAGGCCCAATGGACTTCTGAGCTCTGAGTTTGAACAAGTACTTTGTTCATCTTTGCCGGCTCACTTGAAAGTCCGACTGAGTGCAACTCAGGCGGTAACAAACATCAAATCAATTAGATTACCCTTCTAGGGTTCAAGCGCTTCTCCCAAGCACACTAGGGTTACACACCCAACAACATATCACGAGTCAAGTGCCTCTCCGAGGCATGCAATCACTGAAATATCCAATGCTTTCTTTACCAATAAAACGAGCTCTGATAGCATGTGAAAACTTCAGAAATCTGCACTTCAAAAAAAGTTCAAAAATTACCTCATTTAATTGAGGTTGAATTTTAAGCCTTGAGGTTGAATCTGAAATATGAATTACAATAGCAATATACTTCACCTTTGTCCAAACAGATTACTAGGCAAGCTCAAGAAAATTCACACTGAAAATGTACTTGAAGGAGAGATAAATATAACAGCCCTTAGGGCACAATCTCAATCAACACATACATCTGAAAATTACTTGTATAACAGAAGATTTGTAACAGCCCTAGATTTATTTTTTAGCTTAATCTAGGCATCTTAAAACACAACATTTCAGCCTAGCTTTTCCAATGAATCAGCTCATTAAACAGCCATAAAGTCACTCATAACAATAAGAAACCAAACTCTGATTCTCAGATTTGCAACTTGTAAATTTAGCACAGAAACAGTACCATACCTCAGATCATCCCAAACTAGTAAAATAATTCCCTTCTGCTCATCCCAAGCAAATATTTTTCAATTGCATTCCAAACCCTAACTAGGGCATCCACCATCAATAGCAAACCTTCACCAACAATTCAAAGGCCCAGAAAGGCATCCAACCAATCTAGCCAAGACTCCATAACAAGCTAGCATCAACACCAACGAGTCCACTCTTGCATCTCTCACTTGCATCCCACAAGCTATCAAGGAGACAAACCCAGTATGAATGACATAAGCTCCACTTGCATCCATGCCCTACAAATCTTGCTCTAGGCTTTCTTATCACTAACGTAGGTCTAGCTCACACTAGGACTTCAAAACAAACCCTAGTGCTCCAAGTCCTTTCTAAGGTTTACTTCACACAAACCCTGAGTCTTCCATCTCTTGTATCAGACAAACACAAAGACTCCAATATAAGTACGACAATATTACAAGTACATATTTGAATAGTTAATTATGACAAAGGCTTTATCCTTTCTTTCTATAGACGTAGGTGAGGGAGTCCCAACAATAGAAAAGTGAACTAGGTCCACAATAACCTACTCTAAGTCACTAGACTAAGTCCATAAGTGGAGCATCCCTATACCAAGAAAGTGCATGTCATTGGGCGGTTCAGTACCATCTATGAAATGGAGTGTTCTCCAAGCTAAGCCTCCACATGTTGGGTGCTCCTCATCACAAAGTTGCATGCTCTCCAAGACATCTCCCAAGCTCAATGCTCCTCCTCTGTGTATAACTGGGTCCACAATTAACCTCCACTAGAGATCCCTCCAAGCAAGACTCCCACAAGCCAAGCACTATACCTCTCCTTGTGTGCCACATGGTCTCGATGCTCCTAGGGCCAAGCACCCTTCCTCATCATGCCGAATGCTCCTCCACAAGATAGTTCAACCTCCTATGCCAAGCTGGCAAGCACCCATCCTCCTCAACATGCATCCATGTTAAAAATGTCCAGTACCACATGTAACCACCTCCACGAAAAATGTGGCTCCTCTATCACATGTATCGATGACAAGCATCCACCTTTAATAAACTCTCCAAATGTCAATCAAAACCTATAAGGTACTATAATGAGCTAAGGTTTCATCAAGCACCCAACATCACATGAGGCATACCCCTAGCATGGTATAAACACTTCTAGAGCTACCCAAAAGCTAACATAGACACATTGGACTTTATATTGCTATAGGTACTCCTCCACTCTATCTCACAACTACGATTGCAAACAAATAGAGGGAAGTCCGCACATATAAGCTCGTTTGTATGGAGTCCCACCCAGAGATTAATATATTTGGCATTATACTAACATAGATACAAATAATATTATAATAAGCTTAGTTCACCCACATTTTCTCTTAAAACATTAAACTTTGTACTTCTCCTCTACCTTAAGCCATGTTTACAAACAGATAATGAGAAGAATTGTAAAATCAAGTTATATGACCAAGATAGACATAAATAAGGCATGAAACCAATAACTAATATATTAATTGGAAACATGAATAATATTGAAATATCCTTACATTGTCCACAAGTATACAAAACAAATAAATCTAAGAACATTGATCTGTTAGCATACAACTCAGTTGGGCATAAGCATAGGCAGGAAGCAATGTCTCTGGCAATCATCTCAAACATTCTCCATTAGAATTACTAAAGATGTTTACAGAAATTATTTGCTCGCTCCTACAAAATTTTCCACTTCTGCTCAATTGCATTGCAGATGCGGCCTATGCAACATGCAGCACTGAGAGGATATTCTGAAACTGCAAAACCAAAGCCATAGAAAGAACCATCAATGATTCAAACTCTTACCATTACTGAAAATAGAAAAAGTTATAACTTGCAGTACTCCATATATGATGCCACAAATAAAGTAAACTCGATTATAGCATGAAACATGGAGCCAGCCATGTCTCATATTTATGATAGAGTGAATTACCAGTAAAGAGTGTTTTCTACATAATGTATTTATCTCCAAACTAAACTTTTGGGTGCATCGAATTTTAAAACAACAAAAAGAACCCAAAAATGTGAACGGGAAAGGTTAGGAAACACATGCATACACACACACATTATAGAGAGAGAGAGAGACTCAAATAGAATAAAATAGGATTTTGTTAGCCTCCGTGAGACGAAATAGGACCAAGTAATTTATGGGACAAAGATTCATCATCACACCACTAAGCTTTTTAAAAGTAAATGTCAAGCTATAAGTAAAGAGGAATGCAGTCCAAAAACACTAAGAGAGAGGTATGTATCAACAGAAGAAAGCATATAGTATTAAGTTCACCATAGATTGCAGACTTGAGGGATGAAAATTTATGTCCACAAACTAATGAAATAGACATACTTCATTGGATAAAGAAAAATAAATTTGGACAATGGATCATGCTCTGAATGCCAAAAGTTTAGGAAAATAAAACCCCTATTTCAGAAGAGAGACTAAGTATACATCTCTTGATCAAAGAAATGCAAATATACTAATCAAAGCTTATCTCCTATTGTAAGGGTAAAGGATGATAGCTTGTACAGATCTTCATACAAATCCTCAGAACACTCAAAGCTAGAGTGCAAAGCTAGTTATTTAGACAAAGTTACATATATTGTGTTGGCGAATATATCGCCGAGGGTACGGAATGTAACTTATCGGCAACATCGGCAAAAATATCGGCAAATGCTGTAAAACATAAAAAAAATACAAAAAAACCATTTTTTTCAATTTTTTTTAAATCTAAAGTAACAACAATATCAAATAACCTCGTTGCTACATAAATATGAAAATACAACTAATATATAAGATGCATAAGATGTCAAATGGTGGATCATGATCACATATCGATAATAAACTGAAAACATTAAAATATGTTCTTGATAGAATGATAGAAAATCACCTCTAATGATCAAAATAAATGATCTCATGAGATGAATCTTCAATCACCATGACTCATGAGGCATCTAGATACTACATAGTACAATGATAAATAATACGAATCATTGATCCCATCTACCCCTTTTACGGGCAAGGGGCACAAATCTTCCTCTGGTAGCAGTGGGTGGTCTTGTAGGTGCTTTGGATGAGCATGGGGTGGAAATGGAAGCTCCAACTGCTCAGGCTATGGTGGAAGATAATGGAGCTGAGGTAGAAGCCAATGTGAGCTATCTCCTCCAATAACTACATCTCATCAAAATCATTTCCTATATCGGGAACATATTCATCAATAACACCTTATGCCCCCCTCCTCTAGACTCTTGCCCTTGCGTCTACCTCAAATCCCAAAGTTAATCCTCCAAGGAGATTAGTCAACAGGGTCAACACCCTACAATTTTGATGAAACTTCCTAATCCAATTGTTAAAATAAGGTAGAAAAGGCTTCCCACACTTAATAAGTGATTTTGCTTGAGTGAAGGGTACATTTTTATTAAGGTCATGAATCATGATAAAGGAGTTCAACAGTCAGCACCACCAACATCAAGGTACATAAAGGGGTTGATGTGCTTGTTTAAATGTCAATCCCATGCTCTCGTACATGATGGAATCCACTAGAAACGTTGCAATCCTGAAAACTATTAAGTCTGTTGAATTCTAAATGGGATCTAAAATTCTACTTTTTGCATATGAAGTCCAATGAGATTGGAACCACTCTCAAACATCTTGAAACAATGAATGGTAATGTAACTACGAGTTACTGACTAGGTTGCATCTAGTTGGACTTTTAGTGAGCCGCCAAAGATGAACAAATACTTGTTCAAATTCAAGAGTCCAGAAGTCCATTTAGGCCTGCTGAGGCCCCTTCTTTTTCTTACCACATGTTCATACCCTGCAAGGAAGTTGTAAAAGATGTGCTAGCATGGTTTTTTTGTAAAGAACTTGGCTTCCTAGGACTTAAACATCAATCTGGGTATTCCAAGGTGTTTTTTCCTTGTTAATTATATGTTGTTGAATAAACGACTTATAATTTTCAAGTTTTTCACTGCTCCTCCAAAGCTGGAATGGACGTCTTGATGGTTAGGCCTTAAGAGGTTATTCAATTTCACATGTCAATGTATATGAAAATGCTAGACATTATTATTGAGTCATATGGACATGTGCTAGGTCCCCCTAGGTTTTATTTTATGTTTTGAGAAAAATATTTTTCCCGTAAACTTAAGGTATTTTTTAATAGTTTAATTGAGAAAATTATTAATGTAATAAAAGTGTGGTTAGAAGTCGGATTTTGCCATGGGGGTGCTCATTTTCTAACTCAGAGCACTCCTTGCACCCTTAAACTCACTTTTCCTAAGTTTTAAGTGATAAATGTATCACTTAAGTGGAAAATCTCCAAAAAATAAAAAAAAATCAATTAAAAAATTTAAAAATAATTAAATTGGAGAGAATATTCAAAATCTTAAATCAGTGGATTCTTGTCCGATTTGATTGAAATTAGTTTCTATTGGCTTCCTTTAGTAAAGGCGAGTTCACTCCCTGTAAAAAATGTGAGCTTCAGTGATGATGTAGGCATTTGCGAGTTGTTCAGGGCTTGGAGCTTGCAGCCCCTTCTGGAGTTGGCACGTGGGTGATGTGTCTTTTGATGTGTGGTTTGGTGAAATGTTAGGTGGAGAGCTAGCGCCTCTCATAGGAGGTGGTACCTACCATTCTCCTACTCCAGTTCAACTCTTGTTTAGCTCCTCTTCCTTTCTAGTTGACGCCCCCTTCATCTGGTAGTGTTAGCTTGCGCCCCTCATGGCCCTTTCTGGTTATAAATAAAGCATTGCTCTCTCCCTTTAGGCTAGTTGGAATGTACTAGGAAGAGCTTGCACATTGTAACCGTTGTTTATATGAGAAATAAAAGAGACTTTGGAGGCCTATTTGTGTGGTGCTTTGGTGAGTGAATGAATTATCATTGAGCTTTGTGGAGATAGTGTTTGTTGGATCCATCTTGTTTCTAAGTACTAAATCTAGCTTGCTTGAAGGATTGGTACCAGTTTTGCAAGGTGAATTAAGTTGTTTGTTTACTGCTTTAATTTATTTAGTATGGATGCCTAGATATTTAATCGAATATTTTCATTTGTTTATGAACATCTTCATATTGATTTCTAAGTATATATGATTCTGCTTTATCTTAGATGGAGATAAAGAAGATCTTGTTTGATCTATCTAGTTTCTAACATTTTTTGTTTACAGATAAAGTCCCTCGGTGCCCCACAATCGAAGCCTCAAGGATCATCTTGTTCTCCAAGCTTTCTTTCTCTTCTTCTCAATATTTTTAAATTATCTCATCTTTTTTGTTGAAAAGCAGTAGCAGTTCAAGAATCAAAAGTTTATTTATATAAGTAGATCATAATTGCTTTTCATTTACAAATCTAGCTAGGGTTGAAAAGAATAATCATTTTTCTAGTATAGATCTAGATTACTAAGTTTTTCTTGCTTCAAGACATCTGTCTTATAAAATTAAAAGTCTTGATTAGTAAGATTGGTTGTCGAATTTAAGTTTTAGAACTAGCATCTAAGTGCTTTGATTTGTTCGTTTTCATTCTAGAAGAAACAAAGACCCTGAAAATATAGCTTTCTAGCTCATTTTTCAGTTGCATTGACTTAGTATACTTCACCTTTTTTACTTAGATTTTTTCGACAAACTTTGGTAGGTTTTCCAAAGCATTCTTAAAATGCTTTTGGGCATATTCTACTAATATTTGTTGGTTTTTTTTTGCAGGTTCACGATAAAAGAGGAGGATACTCTAGCGAATTTTCACAAAGTTGAGCAAAAGGAAGACCAACAGAGCTCCCCCTTGCATAAAAATCAAATTTTTCATCAAGTTGTAAGCCTTTGGATCCAAAGTATACAGAACAAAGTGCATTTCTTTCATGTTGTAAAAAGTTAATAAAGTTTTGAGTAGGCTCCTAAGAGCTCACTCCCCATCTCCCCTGGGGGGATTCGCGTCGATGTTCATTTTTTATGATTTTTTAGTTTTAGTTAGTTTAGCATCAAATTTCAATTTATTTGTTTCATTTTATCAAAGGAGAAAAATAAATACTTACCCCATGCTCTCCCAAGTATCCTGAATAGGGGAAAGAGATTCGTGGTAGGAATTAATTAGAAAATCTTTCCTTTGTTGTTTTTAAAATTAAAAATAAACCCCCTTGCTTTCTCGAGTACGGTTCACAAATAAGGGCTTGCCCAAGTACTCGACCTAGAAAGAGACTCTTGGGTTTTCCTTTTTTTTAATCAAACAAACCGTGTTAAAAAATATTTAAAATTAGCAAGGCTCTTATCCTCATATGCTCTACTTCCACTGCTGCTTCGTCTGGTCAGTTGGTTGTATCATAAAAGGATTTGAGTGACTAGTAATTAGTGTCATTTTTTAATTAATCTCCCAACAACAAAAATCTAGCGTCGTGTTTTTCTTCGTGTGGGAAAATAGTACAGAGGAAGTAGAAACAACTGAAAAGTGACTGCAGAGCCCCATCAGGCTACATCCTTGTTGGTGTAGTGTTGGACATCCCCCCGTGACTCCATTCATCCCACATTTCCTCGTGTGCTACCACACTTAGTGATTCTGGACATATTCCCTGTACATTCATGTTATATCGGGAACCCCCCTCCTCTCTAATAATCAAGATCATTACAACATTAATAAAACCGACCAACAATTTACCCACTCCCTTAATCACTCACTAATAATTCTAAAATTGATCAACGAGACAACTGCAATACTTACATGACACAACAACACTCCAGTCTTACAAGCACTCCATTATTTATTGACACCAATCTATATTATTTTTTATGCTTAAATCAAAATCTTGCAAGATGTCGTGAATGTTGTTTGTACTATCATATGCTGTTGATGTGATCTTTTACCTTGCAAAAGTCTGTTGTGAAATTTTTTCCATTTCACATTAACTCCTAGAATCAATCTTTGCTTTCGTAGAATAAAATCCTTAGGTTTTACTTTTCATAAGGACCACCTCCCTTGGCTTCGCTAGGAGTTGGCCTAGAAGGAGGAGTTGAGTATCAGGTGACAACACTTGGCTCGAGCTTGCCACCAAGTTCGCACCTAGTGGCTTGAAGATTTCAGCCACGTTACCCGAGGTGCGAATTAGGCATCAACATATTGGCGACGTTGCCGGGGATAAATCTTTCTATTCACGGAATACGACTTTTGAGTTTTCATTCTTGTTTTCACTTTGTTTGATGAATGTTGTAATTCAATAAACTTACTCAGATCATCTAGCGACTCCACTACCTTTAACTTTACCAAGGCTTTCTACAAGAAGAAACTCTAAAGGCTTGCTTCAGTTCATTCCTGAACCTGAACAGGTTTACCACAGGGGGAAAAGCAAGCTAGCTTCTCATAAGATCCTTGACGATCTTTCATCTGAGTCATTCTTAGATATTTACCTTTTATTTGTTGATAACCAGTGTTACACGGGGACTCGCCCCCCAGGGTCGAGGACGCGCCCCCCTCGCTCCCTGCGCCCCGGGCGCTCGGGGGCTTCTGGGGAAACGTTTCCCAGCGTCCCCAAAATTAGGAAACTCTCGGAAACGCACAAGGGGGCGCGTCCCCTGTTTTGCAGTGCGCTCCGGTGAAGGGGGGCTCCCACACGCCCCCCCGCCCCCTCTTGAAACTGGGGGGCTTCCAGACGCCCCCTCCTGAAACTGGGGGGCTCTCAGACGCCCCCCCGCCCCCTCTTGAAACTAGGGGGCTTCCAGACGCCCCCTCCTGAAACTGGGGGGCTCTCAGACGCCCCCCCTCCCCGTTTTAGTAGTTTACATGAGATGAATCATTGAACTTTTATTGCTGGGATTTAATAATTTATAATATTATTTTTTATTAAGACTTGGACGCCCCCCCGCCCCCTCACCCCCCTCGAATTTCGCTAAAATTTGGGGGTGGTCTCCACATGTCCCCACTGTGCGTTTCCCCGCTTCCGCGCCCCCGCGTCCCGGAAACTTGGGGGAACATTGTTGATAACTCCCAATCAAATAATCCACAGTACCATGGGCACTCTTCTCAAACCTATTGATTACTTTGCCGTAAATGGGTAGCCTCAAAACATCCCAGATAAAGCCATTGAAAAAGTTCCATCTTTTTATGGAAACGATGCTATAACCGCTAAGTCTCATTTGTTGGCTTTTACACAGTGCTACAGTAAATGGTGCCAGAACGTGAAGCATGAAGTTGTCAAAATGAGGTTGTTCACCTTATCTCTTGAAGTCGATGCCTTTGAATGGTTCACCTCCCTTGACGACAATGGTATGAAGACATTCAAAGAATTTAAAACTGCTTTCAACTAGAGATGGGGGGATAAGAAAAAGAAAAGGCACATGTTAGCTTCCTTAACAAATACAAAAAAGAAGGAGAACGAAACCATAGAAGAGTTCAATAAAAAATTCAATGATATGGTGGGCAGACTCCAAGCTAATATTAAACCATCTGATACCTCAATTCTTATATATTACATTGAAGCATTCGAAGAAGAAATGAGGTATCAACTTAGAGACAAAGAGCCAGACAACCTTAAGAAATCCATGGAGATAGCTGAAAAGATAGATAGAAACATGCAATCTGCAGGAAAGTCTAACATCCCAGGTCTTGTTAGAGGCACCACTTCATCTTCCAAACCTCATGATTCCAAAAGAAAAACAATCGAACCTGAAGGAAAAAATGAGGCAAAGAATCAATGAAAGAGATAGCTGACATGATGAAACAAATGATGATAAATTGTACTTCCCATTTAAATGCAATGTAGAATAGGATAAACAACAAGGAAAACGCACAAGTTTCTCAAAACCATAGAAATTTCTAGCCTAGACAAAATCAAGAATGGAAAAAGAAATATCCTCCCTATGAGCAGAGACCTCCAAATCAATTAGAAACAAACAATATGGTGATTGATGAGGTTTCTCCCTATTGTCCAAAATTTTGCTACATTATGGAACAAGAACAAATGGAAATGAATAACTTTGTGGGACATCCTAGAAGTCATGACTACATAAACAATGTAGGAAATGTTCATCATATTTCAAGAGAAAAATGGAAGCATGCTAAGGATTACAGTCAGGAAAAGGATAATGCTATAAAGATTCTCGGTGAGAAACCTACCCTTGAACAAATTATGGAGAGGTACAAAGGTGTTGTTTATCAGAAAAAGAAAAATATGATCCCCACCAAGTCAAATCAACATATGCCAAAGGTAAAAACTCATACTCCTGAACAGATTATGGAGAGGTACAAAGGTGTTGTTTATCAGAGAAAGAAAAATATGATTCCCACCAAGTCAAATCAACATATGCCAAAGGTATAAACTCCTCCCTCTTTAGATCTAAACATTGATTTGGGTAATTGGTTATCAAGAACTAAGATTTTTGTCCCTGTAATTGAGATCATTAAAATTCCAAGTCAAACAAATATTTTTCATGAAAACCTTAGCAAAACCTAAGGAAAATATAGTTGAAAAATATGAAGAAACATCTACTGAGAAATGTGAAACAATTACTGAGAGACCTAAATAGAAACTTGTCAGTTCAAAGGAGAATGTAAGGGATAAACCCAAAGAAGATATGTCCAAAATACAAAGTAGCTTCAATGGGGATGTCCCTATTTGTTGATGAAATTGTCATTGATGCCAACATGGACTTGCAGTGGCCCCATAGGATGTCATTGATGCCACCAAGTCCCATTTGCAGTGCCTTGACCCCTTACAAAGTGGTTTTGCACCTTGTAGTGCTTTGGACCCCTTACGACGTGGGTTTGTGCCTTGAAGCACCTTGTACCCAGTTGACAAGGTCCCTGTACCCATAAGGCTGGATCTTGAAGCCACCACTTTGCTGAAGATGTTGAAGACCTTGTTGATGATGCTGAAGACCCTAGAGATGGTCCTGAAGCCTTGGTAGACGATGGAGAAGCCCTAAATGGCTTGGAGAGGCATTAATGACCCATTTTGTGGTCATTCATGCTCTGGTGGTGTCATGGTACCCCAGGAGAAGACCATGCTGAAAACCATGTTGGATCTTGACCCTTGGGGGTCTCCTAGTGTGGTTGAGGTGGTTAAAGAAGACTATGAAGCCCCTTGCTTAATGAAGAAACCCATGAAGACTTGAAACCCTTGATGAAGACCTTGATGCCCTTGCAAAGGTCATGGAGCCCACTACTTGCACTTACATGGTTATTTGACATGAAGATATGGCCAGGACACATATTGGCTTGATGATGAAGTTGACAAGGGTCCATGGTACCATTTGATGACATGCTTGAAGCCCATGATGGCTCTTAGCACATGGTATGCCATTGAAAGCCCTAGTGACTTGATGTAACCCTATGACAAAGTGGAGGACACACCCATGAATTTTTAATGATGTGGATCACTTTGAACGATGGTTTAAAAAAAAAAAGGGTTAATAAAGTACATGCAACAAACCCTAAGGGTTGACCTTTGAAGAATGTGACACAATTTAATTCAAATTAAAATACTAAATTTACCCCACACCATCCCTTGAAGTCGGGTCAGAAAGGAAACAAAATAAAAAAATTACATAAATGACAAGTCGGCTCAAAGATATTTTTTTTGGAAACTAGTATAAATACCAGTCGAAAGTTTATTTTGTAAGTGAAAAGTTCGGATGAAAGAAACACAGCTCTGCAATTTTTTCGTGACTGGAATTTCGGGCTTTAGGAGCAATGACTGAGGATTTTCGTGGGTACTTATCAGCAGTAGAAAGACATACACAATTTCTACAGAGAATTGTCAATTTTGTTTACTCTTGAAGATCTGAATTGCAAATAACTTTTTCAGTTACTCTTGAAGATCCAAATTTCCAGAGAGTTGTCACCCTTGTGTGAGCTCTTTTGTTGGAAAGTTGACAGAATTTTCGTGGATATATCTAGGAGCAGAAAGCTTTTGTGACTGAGGAACAATCCGTTTTGTAGCAGCAAAGATCTGGAGCAGATCCGAATTTTTGACAACAGTAAGGTCCTAATTTTGCAGCAAAGATCTTCTCTTTGGTTGAAACAGCAGGAGGAACAGTCCTTTCTCTCTTTTTGGAGCAGCATTCTTTTTGTCTTGATCAAACCATTGAAGAGTAGTCTAACAAGCTATCCACATTCCAAACCATTCAACAATGAAGAGAGAGATTTAGGGCTTGTTGACTGAGGTATAATTGACTGAGAAAATTCATGAAAAGGAGCAGTCAAACTCTCGGTGGTAAATGCAGCAAATAAAATGCGTGGACAGAAATTTTTCGGTGAAGGAGCAGAGAAGTCTTTTTGTTTTGCTATGTTGGATTTGCTTCTGTAGGTGGCATAACATACTCAGCCCTAGCTTGATTAGTGTTGGGGCCTTCTTCTATAGTCTCGAAGTGTCACCAAACTCTACGATATAGTTGCAGCTATAAGGATCTGCCCAAAACTCTTGTACCAGCACATAAACCCTCGGTGATCATCACCAAAGTTGCAGCAGTCACTATCCAAGCTTTGATTGAAGTTTGTATGGTGCAAGTTCAAAATTCAAGGGATCAAGTATGGAAGAATGCAATATGAACAGTCAGTGAACACATACAGTAAGATGATGATACCTTGTGAAGATGCTTGATACAATAATGAAGCCTGTCTGCTACAAGACTTATGCAGTGATGATGATATAAACACTAACAAAGGTATGATGATGATTAGGCTTGGCTGGTGCCTTAGTTGCTTTACAATAGTTGATACATGAACTAACGTTTGAATAGTGTACAGTGAATATAGTAAACAGACAAGTACAGCGATTTTGTTTGGACTAGATGATAGCATTGATGTGAGACATATACAGTGGCATAAATGAATTATTGATGATATAAAGCAGTACACAACAGTAACATAAGTTCTTGAGTACATACAGTGGTGTACAAATGAAGATGATGATGCATATCTTATGATGACAGTCTGCTATAGTTCGAATAGTTGAAACTTAACCATGATAATACAAACCCTATGATGTTGATGGTGCATGCTATACAGTATGCTATAATTTACAGAGTTGAAGTCTGATCAAGATAAACCCAACACATGTATATGTGGATGATGATATCATGATGCTGTTTTGATGCCTATCTATTGATGACGATGAGCTGTTGATAAAGATGATGCATGAGAGCGGATCTTTGTAGCAAGCTGTATGATAACTTGACAGTGACCAGCAGATTGATGACATGTTTAGACAGTCCTATATGACGGTGATGATTAGTGATAGCAGCAGTGTCTCTGATGCACTTGAGCAGCAGAGGTTGACAAGCATAGAATGGCCAGCAGTAGTGATGATGAGCACATAAACAAGATGAACAAGATGCTTATGATGAGCAGCAGTGAATAGATGAACATCATGATGATGCACATGAACAGTGATAAAATATATTGACCTTTATGACTGACTATGATGAACTGTATGATGAGCCAAGACATGACCAGTGACAAGGTAGACAAGATTGGTAATCTTGAACCTTAATGATCAGTATTGCAGCAGTGAAGAATGATGAGCAGAGAAGAGGATGAGCAGACTAGCAGTAGTGATGAGCAGAGTTGATTGGCTGATGATGAATAGCGTTGATGAGCAGATGATGTGGCAGTGAGCACACTTGACAGTGATATGTGTGTGTGATGAGTATGTTGAGACAGTGAGCTGTAATTGTAAAAGCAAGCTTGTCTTGCTTTTGAGGTTAGGATACCTCAAACCCTTCTTAGCAGGGTCTAAGAAAACCAGGCAGGGTCCTGGATGAAGAGTAGGTGCTCTTTGTATCAGTAGGTGCTAATTTTACTTCACGGTTGTAGCCGTTCCAAAAACAAATACAAAAAGATTACAAAATCATATGGTGTTGTATTTTCTTGTGCTATGGTTCTTATGACTTCATGATTCAGATGCTTATGATCTATAAATGATGAAGTGATAGATTATTATGAAATGATTATGCAAATGGTAGAATAATGCATTGATGAATTAGTTGTTGATTGTTAAAATAGAAAAAGTAATATAAAGATTGCACACACAGATTCAACCCCCCCCCTCTCTGTGTGCCTGGTGTGTCTAACACTATTATCTTGCATAGTAGGAATCCAAATAAAGAAGACCATCCTGCCTTCTATATATCTTTAATTGCAAACAGCAAATTGCTGCACAATTGCATGATGGATTCTGGTGCATCATCAAACATCATGACTTAGAAAGTCACAGAACAAATTGGTTTAATAGTCTCAAGGCCATATCAAAATGTATGTGCCATGGATTCAAGAGAAATCAATGGAGTGGGTATAGTTCTGAATTTCCCAGTCAAACTAGCTGCGTACCCTGACATAAGTGTAACCATGGACATAGTGATCATAGATGTGCCTGACAGATGGGGAATGTTGTTATCAAGAAAATGGGCTGCCTCTCTTGGAGGATCTATTCAAATAGACTGGACCTACGCCATGATTCATGCTTCTGAAGATGTACATGTTAAGTTATATAGAGAAAAGGAAAGGAAGTATCATCTAGAAGATCTAGATGAGCTAGATAATGAGTATATTTGTGAAACAAACAATCTTGGAAACCATGCCATCTATGCTAACTATGCTATACCCATTAGAGAGAAAGCTGATGATGAGGAGTTTGATCAGCTATGGCAAATGAGTTTTGATGGAGCTTGTTCCAAGGCTGGGAAAGGGGTAGGCATTGTTATAACTTCACCATCAGATAAAAAATTCAATTTTGCATACAGACTTGAGTTTGATGCATCCAATAATGTAGCGGAGTATGAAGCACTACTACTAGGACTTGAAATTCCTAAAGATATGGGAATTCATGTGCTCAGTATTAAAGGTGATTCGGATTTGATTATTTCTCAAGTCAAAGGTACATTTGCGTGTAAAAGTGAACGACCTAAGAAATATAGGAATGATGTGTGGGTCACTTTGAATTATTTTCAAGCATTGAACATTATGGCCATCCCACGTTCTGAAAACTGTGAAGCAGATAAACTCGTTGTAGTGACTTCAACTTTGGAATTCTCTGAAAAATTTGAAATAAACTTCAGACCCTCAGTACCAGACAATATTAATAATTGGCAGGTGTTTAAAGATGATAGTCAGATAGTGAAATTCATCAACAACATGCAGGAGTTTTTCGACTTTTAGATAAATTTTCAGGATGAGAAAAACATTGATGCCGAAGAAGAGGAGCAACCTATGAACCGCATCCAAAAGAATGTTGTTGAGTGGGAAAGTACCTTCGATAGGTAGGACAAGTATAAGAAAAAGGAAACTATAAAACCTGAAGATTTCATAGAGATAAACACGGGTACCAATATGGAACCAAGAAACATAAAAATGGAAAAAGTACTTCCAAAAAAGAAAGAAAGGACCTGATTGAGTTAGTAAAAGAACACAGAGATGTATTTGCTTTTACGTATGTTGGGCTAAAAGCTTATCAAGGTGATGTATTCCAACATACGATCCCATTAAGACTCGAAGCTAAACCCTTTCGACAAAAACTCAGAAGAATAAATCCCAAGTTGGCACCCATGGTCCAAAAGGAGTTACAAAAGATGTTGGCAGCTAGCATTATTGCACCAACGAGGCATTCATCATGCTGCTCAAACTTGGTTGTAGTCAGAAAAAAGAATGGACAATTAAGGTTGTGCATAGATTTCCGAAATTTAAACATCTCATGCATGAAAGACAACTACCCCTTCCCCGATATGGAAACTTTACTTCAAAAAGTAACAAGGTCGGGTCTAATGTCTATGTTGGATGATTTCTCAGGGTATAATCAGGTGCTCGTCAAGAAGGAAGATCAACACAAGACCACTTTTACTTCACCTTGGGGAACATTTGAGTACTTAAGGATGCCCTTTGGTCTTTTGAATGCGGGTGCAACATTCCAAAGAGCCATGGACTATGCCTTCAATAAACTAATTGGAAAAGTAATAGAAATCTACCAAGATGACCTTACTGTTGATGAAATTGTCATTGATGCCAACAAGGACTTGCAGTGGCCCCACCGGTTGTCATTGATGCCACCGAGTTCCTCTTGCAGTGCATAGATATGGATGATCCTAGCACCCTCACATCTAGTGCCTTGGAGCCCTTATAGAGATGGGTTGTGCCTTAAAGCACCTTGTACCCAGTTGACAAGGTCCCTGTACCCACAAGGATGGATCTTGGAGCCACCACCTTGTTGACGATGATGAAGACCCTGATGTTGATGCTGAAGACTGTGGAGATGGTGTTGAAGCCCTTGTAAATGATGGAGAATCCCTTGATGGGTTGAAGAAGCATTAATGACCCATTTTGTGGTCATTCATGCTCTGATGATGTCATGGTATCCTAGGAGAAGGCCTAGAAACCCCACAGGTGATGTCATGATGGATCTTGACACTTGGAGGTCTCTTGGTGTGGTTGATATGGTTGAAGAAGCCCAGGAAGTCTCTTGCTTGATGAAGAAGTCCTTGAAGAAGTCTTTGGACCCACACTTGGTGATTTGATGACCTTGCAACCCTTGTTGGGGTCATGGAGCTCTTGGTCTTTGACATGCTATGGAACCCATGAACATGTCCTTGGCATAATGAAGGCACCCACACACATATGATGGTGCTTGGAAACTTGGACACACTTACTTGCACTTGATGATGATCCTTGTGATGAGCATAGGTTGCCATTGATGACAAACCATTAATGACAAAGGAAGTCGAAGATCGATGATATGGGCATTAGATTACATGGCAAGAAGAAGATGTGACATGACAAGAAGAATATGGCCAAAAAGACATGATAGTTTGGCAAATGATCCATTCTGTGGTCATTTGTGAGTTGATAGGGTCTTGAACCCACATACTTGTAAGCATGTGGATGATAAAGTCTTTGCTAAAATGAGGATGATGAAGTGGACAAATCATTGGAGAAATAATTCAAAACAAAAACCAAGAAAATTTAAAGGATAGTCAAATTTGGTTAAGGGATTTGTCAACCCAACCACAAGTCGGCCTCTGCTAGAATAGTAAATTTGAAATAATTTTTGTGAAGTCGGCTCCAAATAAAATCCAATTTTAAAATTAAAAATACGAAAGTTGACAGGTCGGCTCCATGAAAAAATGAGTATAAATAAGCCAATGTTTTGACTTTTTGAATGAAGATTTTGGATGAGGTGAAGAGTGCTCTGAATTTCGGTTTGGTGTGGAAAAGAACAGAGACGCGGCAGCAATCTGATTTATACAGTCACTGAGGCAAATTCGCTGAAATAGTTCTGAATTTTTTGGTGATCACCAGTGGCTGAGGGCGCATTCATCTAGGGAGTACTCCTGTAAAGAGAAATGCACTTGCCTGTTGATTGCATCATTGTGAATGAGCGTATTTGCAAAGGAATTTACTACCTCTAATCTGTTGAATGAGTTGCAATAAGACTTTGGAGAGGGCACACCATTAAAGAGAATCAAACTCAGATTTCTATTGTTCCGAGATAGCAAAGGGAAGTTGCTCCAGTAACAAGAAAGGGCCCTCATTATTATTTCTCAGTATATTAACTACTCCCAAGCTCTTTCATGTCATAACAAAATCATGCTGCCAGAGATTGGTCACCATTGGGGTTGTTTTCCTGTAGTTGCACACCCATCTTGAAGATCGAATCATTTACAGCAGTCCCTGTTAGACATTGGCACATTAAACGTTGAGTATAGGAAGTCGTGACCCTCTAGTGGAGAGCAAACAAATGCTGTAGCAGCATATTTCTTATTAACTGTGGCTTGCCTTTCCCAAACGACTGTGACTGCCACAACTGCAGTGAAAGATTTTTATGTTCTTTTTGTGAAATCGGGCGAAGAGAATTTATTGCGGCAGTGGCAGTGCATATGGAGGATTCTTTTGTGGAGATGTAGCTCTGAAATTTTTCGGGTACATTGAGGCAGACCCAGTAAGATAATGAATGTGAACCAGTGCTTGAAGATGGATCTATTTGCAGCAGACTTGATGACATGAATGTTGAATAGACTTTGATAAACATGAACAAGCATTTGATATGAGCATGAGCAGAATCCTGTGGATCCTGAAGTCCTGTGCATTGGTAGAACCTGGCATGTGAGCAGACTTTAGATAGCTTGAGAGACAGATATGAGCATACTATATTAGCTTGACAGAGAATGACTTGACAATAGTGAGATTTGACTGAGACATGGCAAAGCAGTGATTTGTGACAGTCTAACTAGACAGTGATATGATTGCCAGCCAATGACAGTATGGCTTGACATTTGATGTGATAATTGTGATGCATTGTGTTGAAAAACTGAGTTTAACTGCTTGCTGGTTTAATGAACAATTTTGTGTGTTTCACTTCAGCCGGTTTTGCATAGGCTTGAAGCTACTTATAAAAATTTTCCTGAACAATTTAAACACGCAGAAAAACACTAACAGGCTGAAAACAAATGCATGCACACCATAAAGATTTACTCAGAGATTTTTGGCTAATCAGCCCTGGAAAAACCCCCACGGGGAAAACCAGTCAGAGAGGAGAGATTTTTTATTATTTCTTCAGCAAAATAATGGACAGAAATACAACTTATCTTCACCACCGATTTCTTCACAAAATCTGGAAATTCGTGCTCAGCAAATACACCAGCCTTACACCCTCGATTTCTGTGCTCATTAAATGCAGTTGTACAGCAATAAAAGACAGCCGTACAGTCCCTCGAATTTTGTGCTATTTATTGACAGGCCGTACAGCAATAAATGTTACTGTACCTTCCTCGAAATCTGTGCAGGAATTAATGCAACGTACAGCAGGAAATACACCTCGAAATTCGTGCAGAAATTAATGCACCGTACAGCAGACCGTACAGGCCGTACTCCTCGATTCTCGTGCCAATAAATGAAGCAGTTCGTACAGCAGAAAAATACCCTGGTCGTACTTCTTCTTGGGATTCGTGCCAGCAAAAGAAAAACCAGTCTCGACCTCCTTTGTTCACTGAAATCTGTTCAGCAGCCAAACCTGGAAAATCGTGCCCTTCTCAAGCAACTCGACCTCTCTCCTTCAGCTCTCTCTTCTTCACCTGAAAAATGAACAAGTAAAACTCCTTTTGCCTCCCTCATGCTTTTTGTTTGCCCTAAGTGAGTTTCTTAATCCAACGGTGGAGAAAGAATCAAATCAATGGCCAAGATGAAATGAGAGTGAAAATCCCTTTTATTTATTTCTCATAAATAAAATCACTCACCCACTTAAATTTATCAAAAAGTGACTTTACTGTTATAAAGTCTCATTAAGTGACTTTTAATGTGAGGGTCACCTTTTTACCTCTTAAAGTGACTTTAGGCAAAAATTAAAGTCACCTAGGGAACATCTGCCTAGGTACAAAAATCAACACATTGAATTGACAGTGATTGAATGGACATGATATTGGACAAGTTGATATGATAGAAGAATGACAGGTTGATAAGCAGTGGTCTATGACAGTGGCAATTGATGACAATGACAAAGATAGCTGAATGATGATGTGACAAGGACGTAATTTGTATGTATTTACAAGCTAGGTCTTGTACATATTTTTCTTAGTAGGATCTAAGAAAAGACCAAGCAGAGTCTTGGATAGAAGTAGGCGCTTTTGTATCAGTAGGTGCTGATTTACCTCACGGTTGAAGCCGTTTGAAATACAATAAGATTACAAATTCTATATTTTGTGACTCTTGTGCAATGTGTTGATGATTATGCTTTTTATTTGATGAGTGAATTGATTATCGATGCATAGTCTATTGATGAATATGATGTTGAATTGAATGTGAAATGATGACTTAAGTTTTAGAGCTTGAAGAAGTGAAAATTGAAGTAAGTCCCAGCGTACCAATTCACCCCCCCTCTCGGTAAGCCATTGCGTCTAACACCTTGGACACTACATGATCTTTGATGTATGAACCCATACACATGATGATGGGTTCCTTGATGACGATGTGGTTGACACACATGCATGGCACACATCTTGAGGTCAAGTGCACATCCTTGACTAATGGGATCACTTGGTCATCATGTGGTACTATTAACCTCGACTGGGATCTTTAATGGTTGGTGGTTGGTAGTAGGGTCCGTGGGACCACCTTGAAGATGATGACAACGTATGATGATGCCCTTATCAATTGTGGTGAACTTGACCATATGGTGACCTTGAAGAGAAACCCTAAATGGTGGTACAATGTCTTATGGACATTAAAAAACATTTTATTTATTATATTTCAAATTTTAAATACAAAATAAATAAATAAATTTCAAATTAAAAATAAATAAAATAACAAATACATTTTTAAGTCAGCCCTATTTCAAGGACATGTCAACATCAAAGGAGTATAAAAACACTTCAGCTCTCACTCCAAACATATCCAACAATGAAATGAAGAGAAAAAGCTCGCTAGTAGACTGAGGAAGCTCGTTGTTGAGGGGTTTGACTGTGGAAATTTGTGGCTGCAGCAGTTAGCTGAGGAAGGAAAACAGTCCCGAATTTACAGTAAGGTAGCAGTCTGAGTTTTTACTTTTGCAGCAGCAGCAATAAAAATAAATGTGCCCTAACTCGTGGATGACTGCGAAAGCAACAACAGTGTGAAGGAGCAACAAACAATCATTTTTCTTTGGTTTCTTTTACAAATTGACAGTCCACTCCTGGACTTGTCTTAGGGTTTCACACACATCTTTGAGTTTTAACTTTTATCGTTTGGGTATAACCTTTATGATCTTTCTTCAGTGACAGTCCTGAATTTGCAGTCCAAGGTTTTCATGCTTGACTGGTGTTGGATGAGGATTATTGCTGCCTTCTTAATCTGAATCCATGGTGTTTAAAATTCAAATTGAGGTCATCAACAACAACAGCAGATTTGATGATACAGCACTGGAAGTTGACAAGGCTGCGTTTGTCTTTTTGTTGACTGCTCCTCCTCATCTGAGCCCTGCTAGGGTTTACCCCAGCTCACGGTAGGGCTTATCTCATGCCATCCGAGTTCTATCTAAAGTTTAACAGCCTGTTTGGGGTATATACCTGCAGCACAGATATGCCCTAGAAGAAATTTGGTGGAGCTTTGAAGGTTTTAAGGCAGCAAAACAAATCTTACAGCAAAGAGTTAAAAGGTATATATGAACAGTACAAGTATATGTGTAAACAATGATGTATGTTGTACAGTAAAATGTGTGAACAAAGATGGTTGGTTAATGTATTACTTCTAGCCAATACACAGACCAAGTCAAGGTCTTCTACAGCATTCATAAATATTAAATATCCCAGATGTGGAGTCCAAAGTGTTGATGAAAGGTAAGATAACATATACACCATAATGATGAATACATGACACTATATTCTTTGATGTTGCAAAGCCTTGATGATGCACTGTATGATGATGATGATGATTGGATTATGCCCTAGTTCCAAAACACACAATTACATATACAATGGTTGAATTCATGTACAGTACAAGTGTATTTATACAGTGAGGTGTGAGCAGTTGTGTATTATTGATGAGTGCATTGACAAGTAACAGTATACAGTAAAGAAGTGATATAGTGGTGTACACCCATGTTCCCCCAAGTTTCTGGGACGGGGGGACGCAGGAGCGGGGAAACGCACATTCGGGACACGTGGAGACCACCCCCAAATTTAGGGAAATTTGGGGGGGGGCATGGGGACGTCTCTAAAATTATAATATAAAATAAAATACAAAAAATAATAATTCATTTGATGTATATTCATAATTGTGCAATGTGAATACTAAATATATTGATTTATTTTCTAAGTAGTACCAAGTAGCGATTGCAAAAAGTGAAAATAATGGGAAAACATTAAAAAAAAAATTCTTAGGGGCATGGTGGGGGGGAAACGTTTCGCCATGAGTCCCCAATTACCCGGGACGCAGGAAACGTGGAAACGCGTCCCCGACCCTACGGGACGTGTCCCCGTGGAACACTGGTGTACACTAAGATGATGATGAAGGTTTGCATACAGCCCTAGCTCTATGCTTTGTTTGAAGTATTCTACAGACACACACACAGCCCAGATCTATTGACACTCCATGATGTAAGGTAGACATACAGTGAGATAAAGATCTAGGTTAATGTCTGAGTGCAATGATGATGATGCATGCTACACATACAGTGGCATCTTTACAGTGATGCATATCTATGATGATGTCTAATGATGCATGCTTGATGTTGACCACATGGTGATGCCTTGTACACGCTATGATGATGCATATTTGTGATACTACATACTTGATGGTGAATGAGAGCAATAGTAACCCTGATGACCAAGATGACCATCAGTGCAGACTTGACATGGTTGATGAGCAGATGACCAACAGTATTGATGAGTAGTAGTAATGAGCAGCAATGATGAGCAGATGTACAAGTGTTGATGAGCAGAGATTGACCAGCAGGGTTGACCAACAAAGTGATGAACAGTGTTGACTAGCAGAGTGATGAGCAGAGATTGATGAGTAAAGATTGAGCAACAGATTGATGGCAATCAGTGATTGGCATCAAGCTTGCAAATAAAAATCTTACATTTAAGGATTGGACTCCTCAAACCCTTCTTAGTTGGAACTAAGAAAACCAGGTTGGGTCATGTTATGAGATTTGGTGCTCTTTTCATCAATTGGTGCTGATTGTAATCGAGAAGATTGTAGTCTTCCATGTACAATAAATAAAGATCAAAATTACTTATATTCTTGTGTCTCTTTTGATGTGATGTTGTGCTTATGACTCATGATGAATTTGATTATGAAATTGATGACATAATGATTGATATACTCTGATTGATTAAAAGAAGGTAAACAGATTATAATTGCTCTCACACTGATTCACCCCTCCTCTCAGTGTGGCCACTGTGTCCAACACTAACTGTTTTTTCCAAGGAAAGACTCGATCACATAGCCCATCTCAGAAAAGTGTTTGAAAGGTGCAAAATGTATGGCATATCTCTAAATCCTTCTAAATCAGTACTATGAGTTGTTCAGGGTAAACTGCTTGGACACATCATTTCCAAAGATGGGGTTAAGATAGACCCAGAGAGGGTCGAAGCCATAAAGAGAGTCCTTTTTCCTACCAACAAGAAGGCCCTACAATCTTTTAATGGCCGAATAAAATTCATAAGAATGTTTATACCAAACTTAACCGAGGTGATGAAACCTATGCAGAAATTGTTTAAAAAAGATGCTAAGTTTGAATGGGATAAAGAAGGAAAAGAAGCTTTTGCATCCATAAAAGATTGTATCTCTAGGTCTCCTGGTTTGATAAGTCCTGATTACTCTAAAGATTTCCAGATTTTCTCATTTGCATTAGAGGACACAATTGCCGAAGCTTTATTGCAAAAGAACAAAGAGGGTCAGGAACAACCTATTGCATTTATAAGTAGATCCTTACAAAATTCTGAATTGAAGTACACTACTATGGAAAAGCAAGCCTATGCCCTTGTCAAACCTTTGAAACACTTCAAAACCTATATTGGCTGCTCCAAAGTAGTTGGTTATGTCCCTCACTCAGCAGTAAAGGATATCTTGTCTCAACAAGATTGCCTTGCCATAAGGGGAAAATGTGTATCAAAGATCCAGGAATATGACTTGGAAATTAAGCCCACTAAATTAATCAAAAGACAAGGACTTGCCAAGATGATGACATAAGGAAATGAACAAACCTTAGGTATGGTTTATCAGAATAGTTCACCAACATTAGCCATTTCAATAGGAATTCAACATCTTCAACAACAACAACGGTATTCAGACATTATTTTCTACCACCTGAACCTAACATGTCCAAACCATCTAGTTGGCCACAAGAGAAGGTCATTGAGGTTGCAAGCTACCAAGTATTGCCTCACACAAGAAAGATTGGGTTGGAAAAATCCAGATGGTCTCACACTTAGGTGTGTGGATGAAGAAGAGTCTCAAAGACTTTTAGAGGAGTTTCATTCAAGATTTTGTAGTGGCCACTTTGAAGCCAAAACTACAGCTCACAATATCCTTAGAGTCAGATATTATTTACTGATGTGCACAAGTTTGTTAGGAATTGCCAGAAATGTCAACTTTTCACAGGAAAACAGAAACTTGTTGCATTACCTCTAAAGCCTGTAGTAGTCCAAGCCCCTTTTCAGCAATGGGGCCTTGATTTCATTGGTAAATTTATGGACAATTCAAGTAATGGTTATACTTGGATTTTGATAGCAACAGATTATTTTACCAAGTGGGTAGAGACCATACCTACTAAGGTAACTACTGAAAAAGTGGTTATGGAGTTCCTTGAAAACAAAATCATTACCAGATTTGGGGTTCTTGCCAAAATAACCACAGATCATGCCAAAGCCTTCAGTTCAGTAGCAATGTCTTAAGTATGGCATTATCCTATCTCATTCCTCAAACTACTATCCCCAGGGAAATGGTCTTGCTGAGTCGAGCAATAAAAACTTGATGGCCATCATGAAAAAGATTGTTAGTGGCAACAAGAAGGAGTTGGATAGTAAAATCAAGTTCGCACTTTGGGCAGATAGAATTACTAAGAAAAGTGCAATGGGAAAGTCACATTTCGAATTGGTTTATGGCATGGATGTGACTTTATCGATTCATCTTCAGTTACCAGTTTATAAGACTCTGCAAGATTCAGGTTCATGTTAGATTTTTATCAACTAGACAGTATTATCTTAGGATCTTATCTGAGAGAATAACATGCACAGCAATCAATCACAAGAGACAATAGACATAAAGATTTTCCTCGGGGAAACCATAAAGGAGAAAACCCTGCAACTTCCTCAGAGATAGAATGAGCACCAATGGCAGCAGTAAAACCCAAAGATAGAAAGATGATCTCCAACAATTGTTCTCTTTCTCACTTGTGTGAGCTCCTCTTCTCTCACCTATGCACTATAGCTGGGTGAGTGTGTCTCAAATAGAGAGGCTCACTCTCTATTTATACTAGTTTCTGACTTGACAATTACTTACCAGGGCCAACTTTTCTAGGAGAGTCTAATAACCCTAGTGCCCCACAATTGTGGGGACTTTGCCCCCGACTTACAAAGGAGGGTTAATCTCTATGACTTTACATGACTTGATTACATTAATGATTCTCCCGATAGGAATATTGGGGACCAATGAAATACAATATATAAAATATACAAGTGAATACATTCGGAAGTTACAAATACATCAACATCCCTATTAACTAGGAAGGTATTCTCTTGACACAATTCATCAGCACAAGCCTTCGTCATTGGATCGTCATCAAAGTTGGATCATCATCAAAGCTGGATCATCACTAGATCATCATCATCATTGCTTCCGATATCTCGATCAAATGGCGTTATCTCTCAATTCTTCTCGTCATAGGAAGTTATATAGAGCCAACCCTTTTTCATGTTGGTTGTAGGCCTACCCTCCATGTAGGTCTTCATGAACAAAGCCACCCTTTTTCATGTTGAATGTACTGCCTTGCTCTTGCAAGGACTTCTCCTACAGAGCCAGTCCTTTTCATACTGGATGTAGGCCTCTACAGATCCAGCCCTTTTTCATGATGGATGTACCTCTACAAAGCCAACCCTTTTTCATGCTAGATGTAGGCTTCTACAGAGCCAACCCTTTTTCATGCTAGATGTATCTCTACAGAGTTAGCCCTTTTTCATGCTGGATGTAGGCCTTGCCCTCTGCAAGGTCTTCCGCTATAGAGCCAATCCTTTTTCATATTGGATGTAGTTCGCCAGTCCTTTTTCATACTGGATGTAGGCCTTGCCCTCTGCAAGGTCTTCCGCTACAGAGCTAGTCCTTTTTCATACTGGATGTAGTTCTACAGAGCCAGTCCTTTTTCATACTGGATGTAGGCCTTGCCCTCTGCAAGGTCTTCCACTACAAAGCCATTCCTTTTTCATACTGGATGTAGTTCTACAAAGCTAGTCCTTCTTCATACTGGATGTAGGCCTTGCCCTCTGCAAGGTCTTCTGCTACAGAGCCAATCCTTTTTCATATTGGATGTAGTTCTATAGAGCCAGTCCTTTTTCATACTGGATGTAGTTCTCAGCAATTATATCCGACCATGGGAGGCCCAGCCTGCCACCGTGTCAAAAAGGCCCAGCGCTTACATCCATCGGCATGGTAGGGCACACCTTCTACCATCCGAGAAAAGGCCCTGCACTTACATATGACCATGGGAGGAACCAATCCTACCACCATGTCAGAAAGGCACAGCACTTACATCTGATTATGGGAGGAACCAATCCTACCACCATGTCAGAAAGGCACAGCACTTACATCTGACCATGGGAGGAACCAATCCTAACACCAAGCTTCTCCCTGAAGTACTCAAACTTCACTCTGGCAATTTCTAGCATAGAATCACATCAAGGTTGATTACGTCCAAGGATAACCTGCGAGCTTCGCCAAGACTGATTACATCCAAAGACAACCTTTAGGACTATTTACGTCTGAGCAACCTATGAGCTTTGCCGAGATTTTAAGCTCAGACAACCCGTCTCATCGGCTATGCTAGAACCAGTGTTACAAATATCGTGTCGGCGAATATATCGCCAAGGGTCCAAAAAGAAATTATCGGATTTATCGGCAAAAATGTCGGCAAACATCGGCAATATATCGGCAAAATAAAAAATACAAAAATATAAAAAAATACAACAAAAGAAAAAAATCACAATATAGTTGAAAAAATCGCCAAATATCGCCAAATATCAGCAAATATCGCCAAAAATCGGCAAATATCGCCAAACATTGGCAAATATCGTGATAAAATCGGCAAATATCGCGAGAAAATCGGGAAAAATCGCCAAAAAAATCGGGAAAATATCAGGGCGATATTTGTCGATTTTATCGCCAGTCAGATAACATCGCGATATATCGCGATGTTGCCGATATATCGGCGATATTTGTAACATTGGCTAGAACTCCCTCTTTCGAGAGATCTCGATCTGGATCACATACTGGAGCTTCATTACTCTTCTCTGCATCATACAAAAATGCAAGTCAGATCAATCAAATCAAAAAGTAGTTTTCAAAAGAAACATACTACCTCCCAAATAGCCGAGCAAGTGGCAACATATTTTTCCTCGGCTGTACTCAGCGCCATGCAGGACAACTTCCTGCTAAACCAAGAGATCACACCTGATCCCATACTGAAGCAGCACCCCGAAGTGCTCTTCCTCTCAATGGCACTTTCTGCCCAATCTGAATCCACATAACCCTCTAGGTTAATCTTCTGATTCGCTTCATACTTGAGCCCATAATCAACTGTACCCTTTAGGTACCTCACTGCATGCTTTGCAACCATCAGGTGAACATGTCTCAATGTGTTCATAGCAAAGCAAATATCTGGTCTTGTATTCGTCAGGTACATCAAGGAACAAATCATCTGACGATACATCGTCACATCAACCATCTCTGATGAAGCATCACTCAATAGCTTCAGGTTCAATGCCATAGGTGTGGTCATGGCCTTGCAGTCCATCATCCCGAACCTCTTCAGGATCTCTACTGCATACTTCCTTTGTCCAAGGGAGATTCCATCCACATTCTGCCACACCTCCATACCCAAGTCTTTTATCTCGAACTCGGCAGCAAGCTTCCTCTTCTTACAACTTTAATGAGTTCCTCTTTTCTGATAGGAACAAGTCATTGACATATAACAGGAGCATCACTGGTATTCCACTTTCAACCTTGAAGTAAAGGTTGGAATCTGCTTTACTCTCAGTAAAGTCTAGAGCCATCAGTAAGTTGTCCATCCTGTCGTACCATGTCAAACCTCAGGATCTTCTGCAGTCACTCCCTCTAAAGCAAAGCATCATTCTCCCTCTTCCTTTTGTACTCTATGCATTGAAGCATTCTGTATTGGAGTGACAAGTAGCTTCCTCTGCTACTAATATTCTATGTATCCATCTAGGGTCACTAGATAATAAGATCCTCTATCTTGAACCTTTTCAAAAGTTCTTCTCGCACCCATCTGTGAGCTTGTCATCCTCTATAGGCTTTCATCTTCAACCTTGTAGCAAAGGTTAAGATCTTCAGTACTCTAGGTGATCTCCAAGATCCTCATGTATGTACTATCCCATGGGTGCCTTCTGAGCTCGTACAAGTCCTTTAATTTGCACACATGAGTCTTCCTGTCATGTGTCTCAACTCCCACTGGCTGCAAATGTCTCTTCGTAGTCTATGCCTTCTTTCTATGACAACCCTTGTGCTACGAATCTTGCCTCATATCCCACGATGTTGTCATCTATTGCATGCTGGATATTGTAGATCCATATGGAAGAAGATACTACGGACTTCCCTTCAGGTCTCGATACCGCATCCTAGACATCATTCTTCTTGAACTGGTGCACTCCTTCCCTTTCTTCTTGGCTATTTCTTCATAGTTGGAAGGTTCTGCATCAATGATGACGCTCAACAGTGTCACGTAATTGCACTGTGTCTGAGACCTCTTTCTTTCTTTGAAAGTATCGTCATATTATTCTTCATCTTGTATTATTTTTCGAACTGTCAACACTTGTTCGTCGGAACAAGTCTCATCCTTTTTTTCTTGTAGGCGATTGTATGCGATCTTTCCTACAAGTCAAATGCATTAGTTGTATGGTTAGAAACATTTCGTAAGGCATATTCATAATGGCAAATTCTTATGCATAAAGATATAATCATGCAACTATTTTAGCCAATACAACATTCATCCATATCTAACGGAAACTTTCTAGATGCCTTCCATCTCTACCATGACATCATTGAGATTGTGCACTAATCCAATATGTTAGCAAAGAGGTTTCATTCTAGATAAGTAGCAATGGAGAGTTGTATAGCACCATGAGCTACTTACCCATCTCATGCATATTAGTAGTATACTGTCATTAATGCAAACATTCTATCATACATAATACATCAACTAAATATAAACAAATGCATAACAAAATAATATCATGAAATGACAATTGAACACTTATCTTTATTCGTTTCATGGGTAGACTCCTTCTTGAGCCTTCATCTTCATCATCTTCTTCATTCATAACATCATCATTTCTTAGCCAAACGCCAAGATGGATAAGAGGTTCTTCAAGAATTGAGTTCTTCATATTCATCATCGCTCGAGGGATCTTCTTTGAATCGTGAGCGCTTGATCTTCAGTTGCTCCCATCTTCTCTTCTCTTATTATGAGTCGAGCTTCTTCTTGTGTGCACTCTTCCCAGAGTCCATTGAAAGTAATCACTTCCTTCTGGCACACATTCCTCGAATGAATGAATCCCATGATCCTGGGAGGCCATTAAAGGTGGTTATCACAATTTCTGTATTCTCTACTTCTTCATTCACTGCTTCAAGTTGTTCTTTGATTTGAGAGACCCTTGTAAAGTATGACTGTATGGTCTTTGGATTCTGGATCTTTACATTCTTCAACTGGTTTCTCAAAGTCATCTTCTGATTTATGTTCTTACCTTAAAATAGCTTGGTCAAGAAATCAAACATCTCTTTAGGTGTCTTTAGGGAAGACACTTGTGGTATAAGGTGATCCTTGATTGAATCAGCAATGATCCTCTTGACCTTGACCAAGTTCTTCTTATGTAAGGCTTTAGCCTCATCTCCCTCTAGAACTGGAATCTCTCCACTTATGTAGGTGTCCAATTCATTTTCTTCAAGAACCAGTGAAATCCTATGCTTCCATGTTCGAAAGTTTTCAGCTTCACCAAGCTTGTCATCAAGCTGGTGTGATAGGTCATTTTGAAATGAGAACCTCAAATGTAAATAGCAAAAGATTAGATCTTACCGATTTGAGGTGTTCGTCTTGGTTCCGAATCTGGTTGATCTAGGGTTTGTCCGCGAAATCCTAATTTTCAAAACTTGGAATCTTTCAGATCTGATTGGATAGAAGGATGTGCCTCCTGAAGGATAGCTGAGCAACATACTCATTTTCCCAAAACTGTCATCAGAATTGCAAAATATCTAATGCCCTAGTTTTCTTCAATTTCTTCTGCAAAATTTACTGATATTGTTTCTGTAATATATCCGAAAGTACTGCTTCTATGTGTCTGAAACTTCACATTAAGGTAGCCTCATCTGTCCTCTTTCCAACACCGCAGGTTTGAGCAAAATTGGTTTCACCAATTGGGACTTATGAGAGTTTTTCCAAGGTGAAATTTCAGCTTCTGATCCTTCTCCAATCTCGAGATAGAACGAATGTACCAAAACTACTAGTTTTAGTATTTTAGGGTTTTCTGGTCCGAGGTCAAATTAGGGTTTGACTTTCTCGAAGTTTTACCCAACCAAAAATTTTGATCTTGGTCTCTAAATTTCGATTTTGAGTAGGAGAGAAATCCTATACTGGGCTCACTCAAAAATTCCTCTTCTGTGAAAAGCCCTAATTTCCCGAATCAGTGACTGAAAATGCCCAAAATCAAATTCTGCTTCGACAGAAAGATGTGCCCTTCAATGGAGAGTTAGCCTAGCCTCCTTTTGCTGATGATCTGTGGAGAGAGATCCAAAAAGTAAAAAGCCCTAGCTTCTGCAGCTGCACAGTGTCTTCTTCTCAGGTTAGCTCTGATACCATGTGAGATTTTTATCAATTAGACAGTATTACCTTAGGATCTTATCTGAGAGAATAACATGCACAACAATCAATCACAAGAGACAATAGACACAAAGTTTTTCCTCGAGGAAACCATAAAGGAGAAAACCCTGCAACTTCCTCAGAGATAGAATGAGCACCAATGGTAGCAGTAAAACCCAAAGACAGAAAGATGATCTCCAACAACTGTTCTCTCTCTCACTTGTGTGAGCTCCTCTTCTCTCACCTATGCGCTATAGTTGGGTGAGTGTGTCTCAAATAGAGAGGCTCACTCTCTATTTATACTAGTTTTCGACTTGACAAGTACTTACCAGGGCCGACTTCTCTAGGAGAGTCTAATAACCCTAGTGCCCCACAACTGTGGGGAATTTGCCCCCAACTTACAAAGGAGGGTTAATCTCTATGACTTTACATGACTTGATTACATTAATGATTCTCCCGATAGGAACATCGGGGACCAATGAAATACAACAAATAAAATATAGAAGTGAATACATTCCGAAGTTACAAATACATCAACAGTTCAGACCAAGATGACTTTCAAAGCAGAATAAATGAACTGATAGAGTTAGATGAAGTCAGAAGAAGGGTTGTTAATCGGAGTATCAAAAATCAGGATAAGGTCAAACAAAATTTTGATAAATCATCTAAACCAAAGTTTTTTCAGAAAGGAGATGCAGTGTTACTTTGGGACAAACGAAGAGAAAAGTCGGGCAAGCACAGAAAGTTTGACAGTTTATGGATGGGCCCTTACATCATTCATGATGTGGCTGGTGACAACTCCTTTTATCTCAGAGACATGGATGGGGAAAAGCAGACTCTACCAGTCAATGGATAGATTCTGAAACTGTTTTTCAGTGAAAACACCTGATGCCCATGGGGGCATCTTTGTATCATGGCTCTCTAAACCTTTCCTTGCACTTTATTTCTTAGCTTAGTTTATTTTTCTGTATATTAGTTTGTACATTGTTTCTTGTATATTACTTGTGATATGGCTTGAGATATGTCTCAGGTGGAGAGGTGAAGCTACAGAGTTGTGTAGATTCTGACTGAACGGGAATTGCAGTGGACAAAAAGAGCACCTCAGAGTGTTGCTTCAACCTAGGATCATCTATGATATCTTGGTTTACCAAGAAGTAGACTTTTGTCGCAGCAGATGCAAAGTATATCATATCCAGTGTCGCAGGTCGTGAAGCAGCATGGCTTCAAAAGCTACTTGCAGAACTATTTGGTTAGAATATCAAATGACACTTCATCCAAGATATGTGCAGAAGGGGGTAGCGAAGCTCCAGTACATATCCACCGATGAACAGATAGCAGACATTCTCACCAAGCCTCTATTTAAGGTGAAGTTTGTATGCTTCAGAGACAAGCTTAGTGTGATGGAGAATGCCTCCCTTAGTGAGAGGGAGTGATGATAATTCGACAGATGAGCGACAAACATTCACGAGAAGTGAATGGTCTAGACATCGTGATGGTTCGAAAGATGAGCAATAGACATCCATGAGGTGAATGGCCTAGATACCGAGATGGTAGTACATATCCAGTTACAGAACACATGTAGTAAGGATGCAGATGTAGTACAAATGCAATACAGATGAGTAGCGCTAGGCAGACATTCTCCATTGGAATCCATGTCGATGGAGAATGATACATTCACTCACAAAAATAGCCAGTTTGGCTAGTGATGAATGGCCCAAGTGATGCAGATTGTGGACATTCTCACCAAGTAAGAAAATTGGCTTGATGCAAAATGTTGCCCTCGCTGAGAGGGAGTGTTGATGTTTCTCTAGGTGCAGCATTGAGCAAACATTCACTCGCGGATAGCCATGTGTATTTGGCTAGTGAGGCCATGCAAATTTGTCTAGTAATGAATGAGAAATTCACATTCTAAAGGTGAATGGCTCGACAAGGGTACTAAATTTCCTAGTCATATGATGTGGAGAATGAACTTCGGGATGTTCTCACATTGTCCACTCCCATAACAGAGTGATCTATTCTATATTAGAGTGTTTGACTGGTTTATTTTATTAGGGGTGTTCATCCCCTTCTGAAATCTACCAATCTAGCCTAATGTTGAATTTGAAATGAGCACCAAGAAGAGACTAAGACTTCTTAGTGTGGGTCAAATTAACATTAGGGCTCTATGAGGTGAATAGACATGAACGTGACGGACAAGTATAACATCATCACAATGGACAACCTTTCCTAAGAAAACGAAAGATTCCAATAATAAATGGTCAACAAATGAATAACAATTGAAGTGGACAAAATAGCAAGTCGGCCCCAACAAAGAAGACAAGTCGGCCTTGAGTGAATTTTAGGTGATTTGATGAGTATAAATAAGCAGCTCCAGCTCCTCGTTTGAACACACAATCATCCAACTCCTCTCTAATACACAAGTGCACAGATTTGGTTCGGTAAGTGAAGACTAAAGAAGAAGCATAATGAAGTGATATTTTCTCTCTTTCTTATCTCCTTGGGTTCGCCATTCTCTCTCTTGAAGCCTCACATCATCTCTGTGATTTCTCTATGATGGCTCTGAATTTAGGGTTTGTACCTTGTGATTGTCAAACCCTTGTGACCTAGGGTTTTTCTATTGTTCTTGTTCTACTCTTATAATTGGAAATATTCTTCTTAAAAAAATTGTTGGGTTTTCCCCTGTTCGGGTTTCCCAGGGTAAAACTTGTGTCTACTGTGCATGGTTCTCTTTCAGTGATCCTTTATTTTTTCCACTGCAAATTGGAAGTTGAAATGCAATGATATCTGTGGGATGAAATAAGATTTGAAAATAATACTGCTAAAGTTATAAAATTCAACAATTTGAGTTTGTAAGAAGATATTAGTTTTTTATGCTTTCCATGGAGAGATGTAGGATCTGAAACATAGATATTATTCATTTATGTTGAGGTTCTGAGCCTAAACTCTATATCAAAGAGGCTTCTCCCTTTTGTAACGGTTGTTGTAACTTGTAAGTGTGGTAAACTTTGAGAGCTTATTGTTGAAGAACCCTTTTGTAATTAAAAAACCCGTTTTTTTAAATATTGATTAAGGAATTAAAAACCCAATAACTTTGAAACTTTTTATAAACATGTGAATTTGGATGTGATATTTTTTTTGAACACTAACAAATGCACCTTTAACATTTTGTAACCTGGTGCTTTTAGTATAATATTAACCTTATTTCTTAAATCAAGGTCACTTGATAGTTTGGAGAGTTGTGACTTCTGCATTTAGGTTTTCGGATTATTATTTGCCACAATGGATTAATATTCTAGACTAATATTTTTTAACCATTTGCCTAGACCGACAACAATTTTAGCTATTTGTGAAAGCAATGTGTAATTTTGTAAACCAATTATGTAATGACACGGCGGACTAATTGGATAGTTATGGCGGTTGGGGCACACTAATATGGTGAGGTATAACGATGTTTAGATAGTCCTACTCTCAAATTTCAACAGACAATTAGCCACAGGTAAAATCTGAATAGTCACCACAATTTTTTTAATTTAATTTTGATTCAGTCTCCAACCATCATGATGCTTGTCAGAAAATTGTGGCGTTCTACTAGCACCCAAGAGATTATCGATTATCGAGTCCTTTGTTGGTCTTGACTGAATTATCAATTCCTTAGGCGGTGTTGGATCCATTTGATGAGGGTTAATACAGATGGGCAGACATCCACACACCCTACCAAAGTTTGATGGTTGACCCCTTATTCCGGGCAACTATTGCAACTGTTCTGTACCAGATTATTTCCACGCGAATATGTTAAAACAATCCCAATGACACTCATAATGGGCATGTTTTTCAAATTCTCAATTTAGACGGTGGCTCTGATTTGTATTCCTAATTTATTCTACTTTTACCCCTTTGACTGTAGAAATCTGCTTGACTTTGTATTCCTCAATTTGCAGGCAGTAGAAAATTTTTATGAACTTCGATGTATGGCAGTGAGCCTCACTTTGCAGCAGAAAGATTTCTCTTTGAATTTGTAATGTTATTGTTTTTTTTAAATGGCCAAGGTCGTTTTTATTTTTGGGTCAAAAACATAGGGATTAGAGAAACTCTAATAAGATGAGTGGCCAAATCAGAAACAAAACTCTGATACCAAATGAAATGAACAAGGCTCATTTACTAGCGAATATCCAACATAAGGACAGTAATGAGTAGACAGAAATCCATATAGGACAGTAGTAAATATATTTAATAATGAATAAATGATGGAATATGATTACAATGCCATGGGACGGTTTACTTATATATGCATTGACTGGTCAGCATGGATGATAGGTCATGCCCCTTCATTAGAAAGTGACACTTCATTATTTATTTATTTATTATTATTATTTATTAATTGATATTTATTATTATATATTTATGTACATTACACCCTGAAATCACAATCATGTGATCTTCATATAATACTTCAAGAATGCCCACAAATCTAAACCCTTGCCAAAAACTGTCAGTTACAGATAAAACTTACTTGAGATAAAATCATCAATGTAGTCTACATCAATCTTCCCATGAGCCATTGCCCCAACCTGCAAAAATAACTTGTGTCAGATATAACTGTTTTCTGGCTAGTACCTTAAATTAAAGTTAGACAGAAAGACTGCAAATTCTTCCTCCATAACAATTCCATATAAAATGATATTAAGAACAGCAATGGTAAAAATAAAAAAACGACAAATAATCATGAAACATTCTCAGTTATTATGCACAGACCCTGCAGCTGGATGGAAGGCTTCCATTTCTTACCACAAAAACAAGGGGAATCTTGTCACTGGAAGCAGCAACGTAGTCATGAAGCTTAACTACTTTGGGTGCACTGTATGATAGCCCTAATCACAGTAAGATTCTTTTAATCAAAATATGGAAGATGGGTGTCATCTAAGAAAATATCCACATAAGAAAATAAAACAAGAAACCTAATTCCACTTCTCACCAATTCGACGGGCTTCACTAGGTAGATGTTTTGTAACTGGATTTTTTATCACACGTAGGAGTTTATCTGGCCCATTTGTAGCACGAATGCTTAGTTTTTGCAGAAGTTGCACTGCAGTCACAATTCAATTTCAATACACAAAACAAACTGTTCATGGAACCCAAACAAAATCAAAACAACCATACCTCTAAGAACTTACAAATTTAAAAATATAGCATAGGACTTAAAACGTGTAGCAAAGCTGCAAAAGCAAATGAATGCTAAAGCTTACCCATCAACCCACAAAAACGCTTGAAGGTTCGTGGCAGACGAACTTGAGGACTCACTTGTATAAGCACTTTCTTCCTAGTTTGCACATAAACAGCACTAAGCTTTCCAGCCTTGTTAAGAGGGCTATCCAAGATTGCCAGTAGAGCCTGTTTACATTTATATGATTATTAGCATAAGAAATTTGGAACAAGCCTTTGGAAGATATTTAAAACTCATTACAAAGAAAAACAAAAAGAACCAAACTGACCTGGTGAACGATATCAGGCCGAAATGTTTGTAGGTCCTGTTTGTTTTTCCGCAGGAAATGACCATGGTCATCGACATTTAAAAGTTGGTATTCCTATACACACCACAAAACATATCAGATATGTCAGAATGAATCCTAATAAATAGGCATGAAAGTTAATTACTGTCTGCTTCTGAAGGCTATCCATAAAAATTGGAACTTTCCATAATGGAATATTTTAGTACCTGGTCTATTATCCATCTTACGTTTGTAATATATTTTCAAAAGCATTGTTCCTCTATGGTTTATTCCTTTATTTCCATAATCAGCTCTCTATTTAATTTCTTAAAGTCGTCACAATTAATCATTTTTATGTACAATTATATCAAAACAAATCTTATTTTATCTGTAAAGGAAAAGATGTTCTTCCTCTTTTTCCTATGACCTTAACAACTTTTCTTTCATTATAAGAAAGCCATCAAATGGGAGAATGACTCTTTAATTCAGAAAACCAGGGAAACAGAATGGTAGCAAAAGCAATAGGCAAGGCCTCTGACATAAAGTAGAGCCTGGAACTGGTTCAAGCTCCAGGAAAATGACCAATCTTTGTATTAGTAATTTAGTAATCTTGAATCTCGCCATCATGACTTGGCACTTTAACATGAAGTAACACGTGACTTTATTTCCAGTTCCATGATGACACTCTATTTCAAAGTCTTCAAGCTGAACATGAAGCACAGAAGGGCATTCCTTGGGTTTTGCTACTGTACAGTAATTTGTTTTCCACATCAGGTTTGTTAGCTTATGCAGGTGAAAATGGTTACACTACAGAAGTTACCAAACCAGCAAACCAATATCAGCCATGTACAGAAAACTGTTTGGCCATGGGATTGTTTGTCAAACCACATGTTTATTGACTGCCTAATATAATCAGTTTATGTAGTAATATGATTTAAGCAATTGTATGTTTATGAGATCAAGAGGTTAATTGCATTTGAAATTACAGTTTTCACGCAATCTATCAGAAAAAGCTGTTTTGGAGATGTCATAAAGTTTATAGTTTTAACTTTTCACACACTGTAACCCAGAAAGAGATCTTGTGGAGATTTCAAATAAGAAAAAATAAGATAAGATCATTTTATATACTCTGACCAAAAGAGAAAGCCAATGACACTAGATAAGATAAGACCATTTTGTTAATGTCCAATAAATGACCACAAAAGTAGGTCAAAGGGGCTAGTGAGTAAAAAATGATGACAATACAAAGTGGAAGCACTAAAACTACTCCTATGAAAAGCAAGATGCAGAAAGTACGGTATGAATCTAATCTAAATCCCGGAAATCCAAATCTGAAGATGGAGAGTTGATCCAGGAGAGAGATGTACAAAGAGAATGTATCTAGACTCTGTTATACAAATGGTCCAAGCCTGTCTAGTTCCACTGGAACCATCTCTCCAACCTCCGAGGCCACATGAAGGAATCTCAACATAGTAGTGTATCTAGATGAAGCACTGGAAGAGGAGTTGAACTGTGTAATGTTTTGCTACCTAGAGAAGGGTTTTGTCACGGTGATCTACATGATATCAACTGACAATCAATATGGGACCAGAGCAAGAAATGCCATTAGGGTCTGGCAGAAGTGGAGGTGGTCCTCCGAGTCCCACATATCTGTTAGAAAGTGACAACAAGGAAGGTCTTCCTACATGCATGTGTCCTTGCATGCAGAAGACTCAAAACAGGAAGCCAATTGTATTTAATTTATTTTTCTAAGTTTACTTTGGAGAATAGATTAAAGTGATATAATTATTAATTGACTTTAATGAAACATATTTTTATAGAGTGAAAGTGAAATTAAGGTTTTCGCTTAGCATAAAGTTATAAAAGAAAGGTCAATTGGTGGAGGGGACACAGTTGTTGTATTCCGACACAGACAGGATACAGACAAAGAGAGAAAGTTAGACGGAGGGTTTTGCAGAGAAGACGGAGGAGCTAACTGATAGGGTCAGCTTCCAGGCGATACAAGGGTCGTATAGAGCACAGACAGCAGTTGTAGAGGAGGCCGTACATACCATACGGAATTCCGTACAAAACATACAGATTACGTACATCAGTCGTACGAATCCGTACAGCAACGTTTGGAAGGTTGTATTGCTGGCCGTACAGTCACGCAGAGGGTGTGCTGTGTTTGTTGGGTTTGTCTAGTGATTCTGCTAGGTGCTATTTCGCCAGAGTTTGGGTGATTAGCAGTTGATTGTAAAAGTTCCATATTTTCTCAATAATAATATTCATATCTGAGTGCTTCACCGGTTTTCCCATGGGTTTTTCTAGGGGTTTCCATACCCAAAATAATAGTGTCTATATTGTGATGTGATGTTGTGAAATATTTCTCAGTACTTTATATTCCGCTAAATACTTGTAAGAGATTTTCATGTGCGGTTTATCAGTAAAAATTTTGAATATACTGTTTAGCCGTAGTTTGATGTTAAAGGAAAATTTACATGGTATCAGAGCTTTGGTGAGCTAAAGCTGAGAGATTTGCAGCAGCAGTGATAGATCAGGGGCAAATCTATTGAAGACACAAACCTAGACTTCCAGATCTAGGGTTTGACAAGTAACACTGTCGTGCAGTTGAGAGTTGAGGATAGACTCCAGGGGGCACATAACTTTCCTACATGGAAAAAAAGGATCACAAGGATCCTGGAAGTCAGTGATGCTATAGAGCACATTGACTCCGACAGATTTGATAGCTTAGAAGAAGATTGATTCCAGAGCCATGTTGATCACCTTGGATGGGGTGAAGGACCAAATAGTTTCTCACCTTTCCGGGAAGAAGACCGCATCAGAGATGTCGACGGCTTTGGAAAGTTTGTACTAGAGCAAGAATAAAAACCGAAAGATGGTGTTGCAAGAGAGGATGTGCAGCACCAAGATGGCCAAGGGAGAAGGAGTGGTACCTTATCTAACAAGGCTCACAGATTAGGGATGAGCCTGAAGTTGTTGGCTCTAAGTTTGAGGATGAGGAGATAGTTCGAATAGCCCTCAATGGCTTCTCTAAGCTCCCTGATTGGTAGAGACTATGGGATGACTTTGTGTAAGAGGAGACCCACATAAGTCAAGGATCAGGATCATCCAGCAGTGCCCCACAGATTGTGGATGAGGAGGCTCTAGTCTTGACAGGGAAGAGCAAGGTAAGGTAAAGAGAAAGAAGGGTGGTAAGAAGAACCTTGACATGTCAAAGGTCAAGTGTTTTATCTGCCACAAGCAAGGACACTTTCCCCCCCAGTGCCCAAACAGGAAGAAGAAGAGTAACACTCAGATGGTTGGATCTGCAGAGGTGGAGGAGATCAACAGGAACTTCGATGAGGAGTTTTGCTTGATAGCTTGCATGGCAAGCACCACAGGGAGCAACATATGGTACATCGACAGTGGAGCATCTAGTCACATGACTGGATAGAAGAGATTCTTTAGAGACTTGTAGGAGGGTGGAACAGGGAACCACATTGAGCTGGGTGATGATGTGCAGTATCAGGTGTGAGGAATTGGCACTGTTTCATTTCATAGGGAGTCTAGAAAAACCCTCGGTTTTGCTGATGTGTTATATGTTCCAAGATTGACCAAAAACCTCATATCAGTCTCCACTCTGGAGGACAGGGAATATCAGGTGAAATTACAAGACCATAGAGTGTATATTAGGACCAAGGGGTCAGATAGGAGCTTGGATCGGGTGATTGGGATCAGGAGCGGGAAAGTGTATAGGCTACACTTTGAGCTTGCAAAGGCTCTAGTCAGCAGCGACAGTTGTCAGAGTGAGTTGTGGCATAGGAGGATGGCACACTTACACCATGGAGTACTAAGGCACTTGAGACATGTTGTCATTGGAGTTCCTCAGGTACAGGAGGAGAAGCATAACCACTGCAAGGGTTGTGCTTTGGGGAAGAATATCAGGAAGCCTTTCCCACAAACTGAGCACAAGCCTAAGAAGCCCTTGGACTTGGTGCATTTGGATGTATGCAGACCTATGAGTGTCCATTCTTTCAATGGTTACAATTGCTGTGTATCCTTCATTGATGACTATTCCAAGAAAACCTGGATCTATTTCTTGAAAGCCAAGGAAGAGGTATTTGAGAGGTTCCGAGAGTTCAAGACTCTCATGGAGAACCAAACAGGAAAGAAGATTCGAGTGTTGAGGACAGACAATGGGGGTGAGTACACCTCCAATGAGTTCTTGGAGTATTGTTCGGCAGAGGGGATCAAGAAGGAGCACACTGTGCCTCATACCCCATAGTAGAATGGAGAGGCAGAGCAGAAAAACAGGACTATGGTAGGAGCAGCCAAGGCCATGCTATTTGATCAGGGATTACCACTATTCCTTTGGATCGAGGCATACGAGACTGAGGATGAGGAGCTAGTTCGAATAAACCTCAATGGCTTCTCTAAGCTCCCTGATTGGCAGAGACTATGGGATGACTTTGTGTAGGAGACCCACATAAGTCAAGGATCAGGCTCATCCAGCAGTGCCCCACAGATTGTGGATGAGGAGGCTCTAGCCTTGACAGGGAAGAGCAAGGTAAGGCAAAGAGAAAGAAGGATGGTAAGAAGAACCTTGACATGTCAAAGGTCAAGTGTTTTATCTGCCACAAGCAGGGACACTTTCCCTCCAAGTGCCCAAACAGGAAGAAGAAGAGTAACACTCAAATGGTTGGATCTGCAAAGGTGGAGAAGATCAATAGGAACTTCGATGAGGAGTTTTGCTTGATAGCTTGCATGGCAAGCACCAAAGGGAGCAGCATATGGTACATCGACAGTGGAGCATCTAGTCACATGATTGGATAGAAGAGATTCTTTAGAGACTTGCAAGAGGGTGGAATAGGGAACCACATTGAACTGGGTGATGATGTGCGATATCAGGCGTGGGGAGTTGGCACTGTTTCATTTCATAGGGAGTCTGGAAAAACCCTCAGTTTTGCTGATGTGTTATATGTTCCAAGATTGACCAAAAACCTCATATCAGTCTCCACTCTGGAGGACAGGGGATATCAAGTGAAATTCTGAGACCATAGAGTGTATATCAGGACCAAGGGGTCAGATAGGAGCTTGGATCGGATGATTGGGATCAAGAGCGGGAAAGTGTATAGGCTACACTTTGAGCTTGCAAAGGCTCTAGTCAGTAGAGGCAGCTGTCAGGGTGAGTTGTTGCATAGGAGGATGGCACACTTACACCATGGAGCACTGAGGCACTTGATACAGGCTGTCATTAGAGTTCCTTAGGTATAGGAGGAGAAGCATAACCACTGCAGGGGTTGTGCTTTGGGGAAGAATATCAGGAAGCCTTTCCCACAGAGTGAGCACAAACCTAAGGAGCCCTTGGACTTGGTGCATTTGGATGTATGCAGACCTATGAGTGTCCATTCTTTCAGTGGTTACAGTTACCGTGTATTCTTTGTTGATGACTATTCCAAGAAAACCTGGATCTATTTCCTGAAAGCCAAGGAAGAGGTATTTGAGAGGTTCCGAGAGTTCAAGACTCTTGTGGAGAACCAAACAGGAAAGTAGATTCGAGTGTTGAGGACAGACAATGGGGGTGAGTACACCTCCAATGAGTTCTTGGAGTATGGAGAGGCGGAGCAGAAGAACAGGACTATGGTAGGTGTAAGCAAGGCCATGCTATTTGATCAGGGATTACCACTACTCCTTTGGGTCGAGGCATACAAGACTGCAGTGTACATTCAGAACAAGTGTCCCCACACAGCCTTGGGGAGGAAGACACCCGAGGAGGTCTTCACAGGAACTCGACCAGATGTGAGTCACATTCACATATTAGGGAGTGTCTGTTATTGTCACATTCATGCTGACACTACGAAGAAGTTGGACCCTTCTGGAGAGAAGGGGTTACTTGTTGGATACAGCGAGACTTCAAAGGCATACAAAGTATACATTCTTGCTCCCAAGAAGATCATTGTGAGCAGGGTTGTCGAGTTTGATGAGGACAGGGCCTTGTGGAGATCTATGGACTTACTAGCAAAGCAGCAGCCAACACGGGACTCGGGGGTCAAGATGGAAAAGCCAGATGTACAAGTACAGGTACAGACACAAGGCACAGGTTTTGATAGACAAAGGGAGTTAGGTGGACAGGATCCTTCAGTGATTGAATTGGAGGATGAGCTACAGCAAGAGGACATCTAGTAGCCGCATCAGGTAGACAATAGGCCAAGGCCTAAGTGGTTTAGGTTCACAGTTCAAGATTCCAGGCAAGTAGATCCTCCACAGAGCTCCATGAGGTAGAGCAAACCACCAATGAGACTCAATTATATGGCACTGATGACAGAGTTGATTAACTCTAAACCTTTCTGCTTTGAGGAGGCTACAGAACATGATGTGTTGTAGGAGGCTATGGTTGAAGAGTATGACTCCATCATGAAAAACCAGGCATGGGAGGTTGTGCCAAGGCCTGAAGGTAAGAAGGTGGTGGGATCCAGATGGGTCTACAAGGTGAAGCATGCAGCAGACGAAAGCGTGGGAAAGTATAAGGCGTGCTTCGTGGCAAAGGGGTTTTCACAGAAGGAAGGTATTGACTATGAGGAGACCTTCGCCCTTGTTGCTAGGTATTCTTCTATTTGGACTATTATCTCTTTAGCAATAGAGATGGGTTGGCGAGTCCATCAGATGGACGTCAAGACTACCTTCCTCAACGGCGTGATAGAGGAGGAGGTATATATTGAGCAGCTAGAGGGGTTTGATGTGGAGAATAGGGAGACGCATGTATGAAGGTTGCACAAATCCCTTTATGGGCTCAAGCAAGCACCTTGAGCATGGTATTCAAGAATAGACAACTATCTAAGGGAGATGTGATTTCAGAGGAGTGAGGTTGACCACAACTTGTATTTCTTGACCAGGTGAGGTGCCTCTCATACTGGTCTTATATGTAGATGATCTCTTTCTTTCAAGAGATGAGAAGCTGACTGGAGACTGCAAGTCCAACCTTGCAATTGAGTTCGAGATGAAAGACCTTGGGTTGGTGCATTACATTCTGGGCTTGGAGGATTGGCAGAGAGATGGATGCTTCTTTATTGGACAGGGGAAGTATGCAATAGAGATCTTAAAGAGATTCAGGATGGAGGACTGCAAGCCTATGGCCATACCTCTAGTTTCCAACTGGAGGAAGATTGATGCATCAAGATCAAACGGATTTGATCCTACCTTGTATTGTCGGGTTATCGGATCACTTATGTATCTGGTCAACACACAGCCAGACATAAGCTTTGCAGTCAACACTTTGAGCCAATTCATGGTGGACACTCGGAAAGTGCATTGGACGGCTGCGAAGCACTTACTTCGCTACATCAAAAGTATAGTGGAGTATGGGTTAGTTTATGAATGCAGGGGGAGTGTATAATTAGCAGGCTTCACAGTTGTTGACTGGGCAGAATGTGTAGAGGACCGAAAGAGCACTTCAGGTCCTTGCTTCAGCATTGGGTCAGGGGTTGTCTCTTGGTTCAGCAAAAAGCAGAAGTCAGTTGCATTGAGTTCAACAAAGGCTGAGTACATGGCAGCCAGCATGGGTGCTTGTGAGAGTATGTGGCCGAGGAAGTTTCTTTCAGGGTTGTTCGAGTGTGGGCTAGAGGCTACAATAGTTCACTATGACAATCAGAGCGACATCAGGCTATTTGAAAATCCAGTGTTCGATAACCGAAGCAAACACATAGACATCAAGTACCACTTCTTAGGAGATTGTGTTCAGAGAGGAACCATCCGGTTGGAGTACATACAAACAGATGAGTAGGTGGCAGACATTTTCACAAGGCACTTTACAGACATAGTTTTGTGAAGTTCAAGGATAAGTTGGGGTTGCTACTGAATCCCTTCCTCATTGATAGGGAGTGTTAGAAAGTGACAACAAGGAAGGTCTTCCTGCATGCATGTGTCCTTGCATGCAGAAGACTCAAAACAGGAAGCCAGTTGTATTTAATTTACTTTTATTAAATTTACTTTGGAAAATAAATAAAAGTGATCTAATTATTAATTGACTTTAATGAAACTTTTCTTATAAAGTGAAAGTGAAAGTGAAATTAGGGGTTTTGCTTAGCATAAAGTTATAAAAGAAAGGTCAATTGGTGGAGAGGACATAGTTGTTGTATTCCGACACAAACAATATACAGACAAAGAGAGAAAGTCAGACGAAGGGTTTTGCAAAGAAGACGGAGGAGCTAACCGACAGGGTCACCAAGCTTCCAGGCGGGACGAGGGTCGTATAGAGCACAGGGAGTAGCTACAGAGGAGGTTGTAGATACCATACAGAATTCCGTACAGCTATCGTACAGACCATACGAACTTCGTACAACAATCGTACATTTCCATACAACCACGTGTGGGAGGTCGTATTGTTGGTTGTACAGTCACATAGAGCGTGTGCTGGGTTTGTTGGGGTTGTCTAGTGATTCTGCTGGTTTCTATTTCACTAGGTTTGGGTGATAAGCAGTTGATTGTAAAAGTTCCATATTTCCTCAATAATAAAATCCATATATGACTGTTGCATCGATTTTCCTATCTTGGGTTTTTTCGGGGGTTTCCATACCCAAAATAATAGTGTCTATATTGTGATGTGATGTTGTGAAATATTTCTCAGTACTCTATATTCTGCTGCATACTTGTAAAAGATATTCATGTGTGGTTATCAGTAGAAATTTTGGATATATTGTGTATCCCTAGTTTGAATGTTAACAAAAAAGTTACAAGATCTAGGGTCAGAAACAAGATCGCTACTTATTGCTTCTTGAACCCCCAGTAGATGGGAGCACCATGAGAAAGGAAGTGTTCCACTGAGTGGAAGTTGGTCGAGGATGTGGATGCGGCGGGAGCCAAAAGGCCTCCTACAAGTATAAGGCCAGACATCTCTAGTCAAGCTAACTAAAGAAATTGGCCAGAGTCTAAAGCTCGTTGACAAGAAGCTCCCAAATAAAATGGGGGACAGGGGACACCCCTATTTGACACCAATGGTTCTACTAATAAAATTTGATACCCTATGGGTTGTGCAGAGATGACTAAGACTTGACTCGTACAAGCACGTTATGGAGATCACTAGGGCCTTGAAAATGCAAATGTCTCTGAGCCTCTCAGACAATGCCTATCAGGGAATAAAGAAGTGTTGCAAACATCAACGTGATGAAAAAATTGACAAGATCCATTAACCATCATTCCGGGATATCTCGGTAGAACATCGACAACAAATCAGCAAACTTAAAAAAATACAAAAATATTCATTTTCACCTTTAGAAAAATCCGGAAAAAATCAACAATATCTCGAGAGATAAATAAATAAAAAATCGAGAAAAAATCGACAATATCTCGACATAAATGGGAAAAAAGTAGGGGCCGATTTTTTCGCCGATTTTTTCGCAAACATTGACAAGCTGAAAAACACACGATTTATTGGAACATCGCAATAAATCGGTCGATGTTTGCAACACTGATCTAAATGAAGTTGAATGCTTTCTAAAAGTCTACAAAGCAACAATAGAATTTCGACGAGCGATGTTGTGCCTCCTTGATGATGGCTCAGAGTGTAAGAATGTAATCAATGCTATGATGAATGAGACAAAATCCAACTTTGTCCTCTAGCTCTAAGCTTCCTCCACTCAAACTCCCCATAAAGCTTCATATGGATGACTGTAGCATAGAGTTTCACAAAGTGTGGCCAATCTCTATCATTCTATAATTATTGTTATTGAATTTTAACATATGTATGATATTCTTAAAAATTGCAGACTGTAATAGAGATAACACTTGAAATATTAACAACAGTAAAACAATTCCAGTAGTAAAAAAACCATCACACAATTGAACACATGATTTTCCACAAGGAAACCTTTTAAGGACAAAAACCCCCAAAGCATTAATGATTCATCCTCTAAATGAGATCACTGAGTTTGAACATGAGCAGACAAATCTTGTTCATAGAACTCTGAGATGAATGTATAAAAAAATTCCAAAACAAAGAAAGCCCTAACATGCTGCTACTGCTGCCACGTGTAATGTACTTTCTTGTACCTACTGCCACCTCAGCAAAGGTCTATGGATGCCCTGTGGGCAGCTGCTGTCCTTCACCGTGTCCTGTAGCAGCTTGCTGCTGCTCACCATCGTGACTGTTGTTCCTTCTGTTGCTGACCCTGTGACCACCACTGCGAGTTGTTTAGGCCTTCACTGTGAGTGATAGCAGCTTGTTGTTGCTGTTCACACCTGCTGCTAACCCTCATGACCCTCCTTCTCCTGTGCAGTAGCCCTAGCAGGGCTCAGATGGATATGAGACAGCCCTAACAGGGTTGTATAAATGGGGTAGCCCTAGCAGGGCTCGAGGCTGTTGTAGCAGCCCTAGCAAGTAGGGTAAACAGTGGAGAGCAAAAAACAATACAAGATTAAGAGTTGCCATGTGAAGAAGGGAAGAAAGATACCAGCCACCGAAATTTCCTTGGTCAAACAACAGAGATGGAGAAGACCTTAGTCAACGAGTTAATGGAGAAGTCAAGTTATGAAAGATGATGATGAAATGATTTGTAATGTTCTTCATTTATATTCCATGAAACATTTAAGTTGGTTCCACATAATTAGGAAGTTGAGATTAGGGTTTCCTTTCTTTTTCATCTTTGACCCTTGACTTTTATGCTTTGTGGTTGAAAGATCTTTTTTTTTGGATGTTTGACTTGTGCCACTTGATTCTTCATTTGATGGTCTCGTGGACCATGACTAGGGTTTCATGGTCCTTCAAGTATTTTTGTGACCACAACAAGTTGTCTCAAGAGTTCTTCAAGGTTCTCGTGGTTCATTCATGCCCATTCAAGTACATCTTCATAAATAAGGGGAATTATTAAATACTTTATCTTGATCTCCTCGTCGCCACTAAGATCAGGTGCTAGGTTTCTCAACCAAGGGTAGCTAGCCCCTGGAGAAGGTCTCATAGCCCATAGATCAAGGAGATGAGTGCATCACTTGCCCAAACCCGGTCTAGGGCTTATGGTGATGACTTGGTAACTCACCAGGTGCCTCAGCCCTAGGCTACATCAGATGACTCAATGCAAAATACTTGGTAATTAACCAAGTGCCTTCATTCTCCCAGAGAATGGCCCTTAGCCCGGGCTGATGCCCTAGTCCATGACTAGGTTAAATCCTTGGTAACTGACCAGGTGCCTCCATTTAGTGAATGACCCTCAGCCCTAGGTTGAGACCCAGTCTCGGACTAGGTTGATTTTCTGGTAACTGACTAAGTGCCTCCATTCTCCCAGAGAATGGCCCTCAACCCCACCTTGAGGTCCCAATCCCAAACTGGATTGAATTCCTGGTAACTGACCAGGTGCCTCCAATCTCCCAAAGAATGGCCCTCAACCCTAGGCTCAGGCCCCAGTCCCAGATTGGATTAAATTCTTGGTAACTGATTACGTGCCTCCATTCTCCCCGAGAATGGATCTCGATGTTGCTTAGGAAAAATCAACACTCCCTCTCAGCAAGAGAGGTATTCTCTACAATGCCAAGTTTGTCAAGAAAGTACACGAACTTTATTGTTGTCATAGGCTCAGTGAAAATATCTGCAATATGTTCATCGGTACGGATTTACTGAAGATTTAGGGTGCCTCTTTGCACTAAGTCTCTGATGAAGTGGTACTTCATTTCAATGTGTTTTGACCTGTTGTGAAACACAGGGTTTTTTGAAAGCTTTATGCAACTCTAATTATCACAATGAATAATAGTTGACTTAAGCTTTCCATCGAACAGATTAGAGAGAAGTTTCCTAATCCAAACTGCTTCTTTGCAAGCATCACTAGCAGCAATATACTCACCTACAGTTCTGCTCTAAGCTATCGAACCCTGTTTCTTGTTGGACCAAGAGATCATTATCAATCCCATACTGAAGCAGTAACCTAATGTGTTTTTCCGGTCTATTGCACTGCCAGCCCAATCGAAGTCTTCCTAACCGACTAACATTACTCCACTGCCGGAAATGTACCTGACCCCATAAATGATAGTACCTTGCACATATCTGAGCACATGTTTAGCAGCTACCCAGTGTATGTGCTTCGGATCGGACTTGAACTGACTCAATGCATTCACTGTGTAACAGATATTTGGTCCCGTGTGCACTAGATACATCAAGGATCCAATGAGTTGTCGATACTGAGTAGCATCCACATCCTTTGAACAAGTGGATGAGTCACGTAACTTCTTCAATTTCGTTGTCATGGGTATGCTCATGAACTTGCAATCCTGCATTCCAAATCTCTGCAAGATATCGACTGCATTTTTTCCTTGTATCAGGAAGATCTCATATGGCTTTTGCCAGACCTCTAAGCCAAGAAAATAGTGCATCAATCCCAGATCCTTCATCTCGAATCCAGAGGTAAGCTCCCTCTTACATTGAGCTATCAGTTGTTCCTCCCCAGTAAGGAACAAGTCATCCACATACAAAACTTAGGATCAAGTGATGGTTGTGAACAACCTTAAAGTATATGTTGGAGTTTACAACAGACCTCTCTTTTGTGGAGTTTACCGACCTCATGTTTTGACAGCAAAGTTAGGAGCAGTCCCGAAATTAGCAGAGCAGACCCAATTTGGCAGCAGCAATCAAGCTCATTTTATGTCCTTTTTGTGTTTTTGTAGCCCTAATTTGTTTGTAGCAGTAAAGAAGATGAAGTGATGCCCTAACTGGTGAACTGTAGTAGTAACATAGAAGGAGGAATGGTCCAAAAGGTAGCAGCAATAAGGTTTGGTGGATCAATGGTTGAAGACTTTTTTTTTATCCCTTTTTAAGGTTTTAACCAAGGCTGCAATATGACTACTGTTGGAGGCTTATCCACAGCCCTTGCACAATCCCAATTCTAGGATGAGGGTAGCAGGCCTTTTTCTTTTGATTATGGAGTCTACAGACTACATCATCTTGACAGTCACCGAAGTTTACACAGTTTGGATTTTGATGAAGTATGGTGAATGTTTGCAAAACCATGACATGTGCAAAAGCTCGTTGATGTTTCTTTTAGACCTTGATACATGCAGACATAGTATGACCTCAGTACCGCAGATCTAAAAGGATGATCACTTAAGGAGCCTAGATCATATGAAGTGTCTCTGACAGTAAGAGAAGTCACACTCAGAATCTAGTTGCATTTTGAGAAGCTACAGCAATACAAGGTATGTTCAAGCAGTCTTAAAGTAAGTACACTATCTTCGAGATATCTTGTATTAGTTCTTATTCTGATTAATAAGACACAATATGTAAATGGATGAGTTTTCTAAGTTGATGGGATAGAAGTTAGTTGAACAGAAGTTGGTTATGTTTTTGAAGTCAATTGATTGGTTGAAAGGAAGCCTTGACTAAGCTTTTAAAAGAATCAGTTTAGGTTGACTCAGGTTGACTGAGTTTGAAGATAATCATATCAAAGATTAACTTGCCAGTGATTTGGAAAGTTGATAGTGAACAGTGACATATTTGACATGAACAGTCCTATGATATGGGCATGAGCAGAATCCTGTGGTGATTTGGCGTGAGCCTGAAGTCCAATGCATTGGCAGAACCTGGCATGTGAGAAGACCTTGGATGAAGTATGTATACAGTGGATATGTATATTGTGCTAAATGTTCAGTGAGTAATTATGATGATGCCTACCCCATGATAGAGATGCAAGCTACTACCTAGATGATCTCGATGAACTCCTTTATGAAGAACGTGGATTGTACTTAGAGTTATTAAACTTTGAAGACTGTGATGACAAGGCTACATACACAGCCTAAACCTTGTTGATGATCAAACCTAGATGATGGCATATTCAATTAGTGTTGATGAAGCAATGAGCAGATGAACAAGATGATTGATGAGCAACAGTGAGCAGATGAACAAGATGATTAATGAGCATACCTATGATCAGCAGTAGTGACAAGCAGCAGTGATGAGTAGATGAACAGTTGTTGATGAGCAGAGATGGTTGAGCAATAGATTGATGACAATCAGTGATTGGCATCAAGCTTGCAAGTACTGATTTGCACTTGAGGATTGGACTCCTCAAACCATCCTTTGTTGGAGCTAACAAAACCAGGCTGGGTCCTGTTTCAGAGTTGGTGCTGATTGTAATCGAGAAGATTGTTGTCTTCTATGTACAATTAATAAAGATCAAATTGCAAATATTTTTGTGTCTCTTTGATGTGATGAATGTGCTTATGACTCTTGGTTGATTGAACTAATGCATTTGATTATATTATGTTTTATATTCTTTGGCTGACTAAAAGAAGGTAAAAAGTTTATAAATTGCTCACACACTGATTCACCCCCCCTCTCAGTGTAGCCATTGTGTCCAACAATTGGTATCAGAGCAGGCCTTTGTCACAAGCCTAGCAAGCTTGAAGGAGATCCTTAGACACAATGGAGGAAAATGAAGAGACATCAAGCAATGACGTACCTATACTTGATATGAAAGATTATTTTAGTTGGAGGAGCAAAATGACGGCTTATCTGAAGAAATTTGGTGTTTGGGAGATTGTGATCAATCCACCCGCTCCATCAAACAAGAAGGGCAAATCAGCTACACAAAAGGAAGCAAAGAAGGACAATACTACAGCCTTGAAGTTCCTCATGGATGGACTTCCCAGCTCAGTGAAGGAAAGTGTAGGGGACTACACTTCAACCAAAGACCTATGGTTCAAATTAGAGACCGAGTATCAGAAGGCAAGAGCAGAACCCGAAAAGACAGATCAGGAATCAGAAAACAAGCCCCTAGAAGAAGTCAATCAAGAAGAAGACTCCAGTAAAGGTATGGATTCTTGTGATTGTAATGATAGTTTGTGTGATGAAATTGAGAAGGTTCTTGCAGATGATGATGAAGGGCTATCAAAGGCTACACATGAGATACATCTCACGTTGCTGAATATTGATATCAGAGCCAATTGGTTCCTAAACATAGTAAATCTGAACCAGAGTGACTTCACGAAGTTCAAAAAGAAAACCTTAGACTCCTTGAATGAATATCAGCAGAAGACCATGACAATGAAAGTGTTGCTTGTGAAGCTCAAAAACAAGGACAAGGAACTGCAGGATCAAATGAAAGACAAGGATGTTGAAGTTGAACAACTAAAGACTGAATTGATCAGTCAAAAGGAAGAACCAAAAGAGCATGCTGAAGAACTTGAAGAGACTAGAGAGGTCAATCATGATCTGAAGACTTGGCTTGAGGAAACCAAGAGAATAGAAGAAATCCGGAATATTCAGCTGGAAGAAAAGGAGGAGACTATCCAGAGGCTGGAAATGAAGGTAGTTGGGCTCAGAAAGAAAGGCGAGAAGAATGAAGTTTTTATCAAGTTCAAGGACAGTTCAATTGTCCTAGATAAGATCTTGGATTGCCAAAGATCTCCACTTGACAAAATTGGTCTTGGTTACGAGAAGGACAAGGAAAAATCTGAAGATGACACTTGGTCTTTGAAGACTCTAGAAGCAGGTCCATCAACGTCCAAAGCTACTCCCCATGCACCTACACATGACAACAAAGACCCTGGTAGTTCAAGAATGCATCAAGATGCAAGATCTATTCCTCAAGACAAGTTCAAAAGGAAAAAGCTCCAAGATGGAACCAAAGTCCCAGGTATGAAAGTGGATTCAATGGTTATTGTTATTTTTGTTCTAACTTTGGTCATAAAGCAGTGGATTGTAGACTCTACGGAAGAAGAAGTGGTGGAAGACCCAATGACTCAGTTAGATGTTGGACATGTAATCAAGTTGGACATGTTGCTACCACATGTCACACATTGAAATGCTACACATACAATGGGTTTGGTCCATAGTTTTAAAAATCAGAATCGGACTCGGAATCGGTCGAGGGTCAACTCGGAATTGGAATCGGAATCGGTAATGAATCGGTCATAAATCGGCCGATTTGAATTTAATGAATCGGTTTGCTAAAAAATACATAAAATATTTCAATTTTAAAAATCATCATTAAACATGATTTTTTGGTTATATTTTATTGCCAAGTGGTCCCCCTCTTCATTACGTGCCCCCTCTCTAGCTTTCTTTGACAGTTTCTCTTTCCTCCATTAGCTCTTATTTGTTAAAAATCTAGAATTTGCATTTTATTTGCTTTTTTAGCTTTTTCCTGCTTTATGCCCATTTTAATGAGAGAAACATCTCATATGGTCCCCATTAGCCTCTTAGGCACCCACTTGCACCAATTAAACCAATTCTTGCATTAAATAATCAATATTTGGCCTCATTCATAATGCATTAATAATCAGCATGAATTTATCAAACACCTTGTAGCCAAATTTAATAATTTTAATCAAAGGATTTAAAATTTAAATTTTAGGGACATGACACTACATCTTATATATTAGGGTTCTTTCATATTTGTTGGTAATAACTCCCGATTCATTATTCTATTCATGGCTAAGCATTCATTTATACATTCATGTGACGGTTGTGTTTCACCTTCCGTCCAGCCTTTTCGGCTTCCAACTATTCCTATTTATTTATTTACAATAATATAATCCCTAATGGATTATATTCTAACAATCCCCCTCTTAATCCGAAGGGGTGTTCGTAAGTCTGAGCATGTTTCTGAACCTTTCAAACTTTTCTCGTCCAAGCGCTTTGG